>CM055266.1:126617356-126990546 GCA_029237695.1 Conchocele bisecta
TAGGTCACAAACGACAGCCCGAGACGAATCATATAAGACCCTCAAAGTCCCTACCGCAATCGCGAACGTATCACGCGATGAATTCAAAGAGGCGCAGGCACATGACGTCACATTGACGTCAGTTCGAAATATGCAAAAGACGGAACGGTACGGTCAATTAAGAACGGAAACAAATCGAAATTCGCATACCGAAAAGACTTGTTGTATCGTAATTTCGAATCGATAGGGTCAGGTAGGATGTACCATCAGCTGGTAGTCCCAAAAACACTTAGGACTACCGTGATGAAAGTGGCACATGAATCAATCATGGCGGGCCAATTTAGGTTAAGAAGACAACTGATCGAGTGTTATCAGAATTTTATTGGCCAGGCGTGGGCAGTGACATTACACGGTTTTGTAGGTCTTGTGACATATGTCAAATGACTGTGTCAAAGGGACACATCACCAAGGTTCCGTTAGGAACTATGCCGTTGATAGACACTCCGTTCAAACGAGTCGCGGTTGACATTGTAGGGCCAATTTTTCCAGCTACCGATCGGAAGAATCGTTACATACTAACGTTAGTTGATTATGCAACTAGGTACCCAGAAGCGGTACCACTACCAGGCATCGAGGCCGAACGAGTCGCGGAAGCTCTCGTGGATATGTTCAGTAGACTGGGTATCCCCGAGGAGATGCTCACCGATCGGGGTAGTCAATTTACGTCGGCAGTCATGGAGGAAGTTAATAGATTGTTATCGCTGAGACAATTAACCACGACACCGTACCACCCACAGTGTAACGGTTTCGTGGAACGGTTCAATGCTACGTTAAATCAAATGCTTTGTAGAATGGCAAGCGAACGTCCCAAAGATTGGGACAAATACATTAACGCGCTCTTATTCGCGTATCGCGAAGTCCCTCAAGAAAGTTTGGCTTTCTCACCGTTTGAACTATTGTACGGAAGGACCGTTCGGGGTCCGATGAGCATACTAAGAGATCTGTGGTCCGAGAAGGACATAGAGGACAACGTCAAAACGACGTATCAGTACGTCCTCGACTTGCGCGAACGGCTCGAGAAAACGTGCGAAATCGCGCATGAGAACTTGAAGAGTGCGTCCAAAAAGTACGCAAAGTACTACAACCGTAAGAGTCGTAGTAGGCAGTATGCAGTGGCAGATCAGGTACTTGTACTACTACCGACAGACAACAACAAATTGCTTCTTAGGTGGAAGGGACCATACCCCATAACAGAGGTAGTTAATGAGTGGGACTATAGAGTTGACATGGGAGGGAAGTTGAAAACCTTTCATGCAAACATGTTAAAGAGGTACGAGACTAGGCCTGAGCACCCGGGGAAGGGAATACTCACTGTAATAAATGCGGCCGTGATAGAAGACACAGTAGAGGGGGATCCTAGTCCAAGTGGGTGTAGTGCCGAAGAAAACATGTTATGTTCCAGGGGATTAGAGTCCGATACGGAGAGCAAAGTTGACCTGTCGCCTGATTTAGGCAAGAAACAAAAGACGCAAGTCAAAGAGATCTTACGGGAATTCACCCATGTCCTGAGGGACGCACCAGGACACACCCATATAGAGAAACATGAGATAAAGTTGTCAACGCAAGACCCATTAAGAATTAGGGGGTACCCTATCCCATTTAAGGTCAGGGAAACAGTCAGCCAGGAAGTAGAGGAGATGCTGAAGCTAGATGTCATAGAACCTTCTAAATCACCCTACTCATCCCCCGTAATTCTGGTTAGGAAAAAGGACGGGGGGCTCCGATTCTGCATTGATTTCCGGCAACTTAACAAAGTCACTGTGTTTGATGCGGAACCAATGCCAAATATTGAAGAGATGTTCTCTAAGTTGGCGGGACATAGCTACTTTTCAAAGCTGGACCTGAGTAAGGGCTACTGGCCGGTCCCATTGGATGAGAATTCCAGGGAATATTCCGCTTTCGAGGCACCCCAGGGTCTATTCCAGTTCAAGGTCATGCCCTTTGGAATGGTCACGGCACAGGCCACTTTCTGTAGACTCATGAGGAAAGTATTAAAGGGGGTCCACAATGCAGACAGCTTTGTTGATGACATCTTAATATTCTCCCATACGTGGCAACAACACATGGGAGCTCTGAGTGAAGTCCTCTCCCGATTGTCCGATGCAAATCTAACGGCAAAACCCTCCAAGTGCAGCGTTGGGTACAGGCAACTTGAGTGCCTGGGACATACTATCAGCAGTAAGAAAGAACTTAGGGCCCATCCCGAAAAGGTCAAGGCAGTTCATGAAGCTAATGTCCCTGAGACAAAGAAGGAGGTCAGGGCTTTCTTGGGGTTAGCCGGGTTCTATAGGAAGTTCATGCCCAACTTCGCAGAGATAGCGAGCCCGCTAACTGACCTTACTAAGAAAGGTCAACCAAACAAGGTCAACTGGGGGGCACCCCAACAGAAAGCTTTCGTTACCCTCAAGGGATTATTGACCAGGGACTCAGTTCTGAAACTGCCCGAACTAGACAAACCTTTCGTGCTCAGGACGGATGCTTCCGACATTGGGTTAGGGGCAATACTGTTACAAGAACAGGATGGTATCCCACTTCCGATAGCGTATGCGAGCAAAAAGATGTTGCCAAGGGAACGCAATTATTCGGTAGTTGAGAAGGAGTGTCTGGCAGTCGTGTGGGGGGTCGAGAAGTTCCACCGTTATTTGTTTGGGGGGGGGGAATTCATCCTAGAAACGGACCACCAACCGTTGGTTTACCTAAACAAAGCCAAGGTTGCAAATTCCCGACTAATGAGGTGGGCCTTGATACTGCAACCTTACCGAATGCGTATTGTTGCGATAAAAGGGGCCGACAATCTGGGGGCAGACTACCTGAGCAGGATATCGGGGTAGTTTCAGCTGTGCCAACGTGTCTCGCGATTATGCACGAAAGTGTAAACACTTTTTGTTTAGGGGGAAGATATGTCGCGTGACACGTGCATTCTTGTACATTCCGGATTTCCGTATAATTGTATATTTGTGATGTGTGGTACTGTGTTGTATTGTTGTGCGTATTATTGATTTCACATCCCTGTGATTCCACATACCTGTGATTTCACACACCTGTGATTTTTACATACCTGAGATTTAGCATGTACATTTGCCATGTACAATGTGCGTGTAATAAGGGGGCTTATGTTGTATTGGTGGAAATACGATTATGCGTGTCACTTTTTAGGATTTAAATATACGTCTATTTTATGAGCAATGTTTTACTGATGTCACGCCATATTTGCCACAGACTATGCATGTGTGTGGTAGAGAACTTGTTGACTGCGTGTGCTGGTTTCGCTAGGGAGAAGACCTTTTAGTATTACGGATGTCCACTGTCCGTGCCAGCCGAGTTTGTCCGCGTGTCAGTTGTTCACCATATAAGGGACCTTCTGTAGGTGAAGCCAGTATATAGCGCAGACCATACCATGGTCTGCCCTGTTATGTATGCCACGGGTTAGTGTTTCAGCATAGCCTGGTACTGGCCAACACGGATATATCAGATCCCATAATGGTGATGTTTTGTGTCGTGATATTTCCGTAAATGACCACGATATTTGAGTTTAGTGTGCTACACTCTCATTTGAGTGTATAGCCGTAGGACCGATATGGAGGGGTTTGGCGGGGCCAAGAAGCGACCTTCGCATTGTCGAGACCAGTCGAGTAGATTTCGGATTATGAGATCTGGGTCTATGGTGTGCAGATTTATGGTAGTGTGGGGTATACCATGTTGGATGGTATTTATTCCACGAGGGCTGTACACTGGTTTGGTTGAATTTAAGGCGTGGGAACATATATTTATGCCAAATATAACCCATGGGTGACATGGCAAAAGCCATGGTTTTGTAGTATTTATGTGAGATGTCGTACGAGGGTAGGCATATTCTTTATCGTGCCTTTGGGTTTCACTGGTGCGTATATAAGCGATGTCTCGCTATGTGTTGGCGGGACACATATTTTCTGGTTACAGAAGACTAGTACTGTATTCACCAGTGACACGGAGGATTTTGGTATGTACCTACAACATTTTATTTCAGCTGTGATTTGCCGTTGTTCGATTCCCGTTCTAGTCCGTTGTGCATTCTGTCTGTCTGTCTGTCTGTGCGTATTCATCCAGTAATTGGAGACTCATTTCATTTTTGTAGCCTCTTGAGATCGCTCCAGCGGGCAACATTGGACGTTTTGGTCCACTCGTTGAGGGCAGACCCCAGTCAGTGCAGAGTGTCAGGTCGTCCGAGTGTCCGTACGTCTGTCTGGCGCAGTGTGTGTAGCAGCTCCGGGTACAGGCCTGTATAGAGCAGTGTGTGATAGCTACATCGCGTTCAGCAGACAGTCACAGCCATAGTTTAGTGAAGTGAAACGCCATACACACATATCATATCATTATACTACCACCGAGTTGAATGTCACCTAAGTGAAACTTTTCCCGGCGTCTTAGCCAACGTGATTATCGCCATTTTGTATTATATCGGAACTTTACATCCGGACTACCACTTCCGGTATTACAACCCATTGATTCACCATGGATACTTTACATCCGGTCTACCACATCCGGGTTGCTACAGTCGAGTGATACCATGGGAACTTTACATCTGGTCCACCATTTCCGGAAATAATACTACCTTTGGAACTTTACTTCCGGTACCAGCTTCCGGAACATTATCGTTATTGACTATCATGTGATGTAACCACATCCGGCTTGGACTTTGACATTCATACTTTGGAAATATATTGCATAGGCAATACATACGTATAATTTGATAGTGTATGGTAATACTCCTATCATGGCATATCATGGCTAAAGGATTGTAGTAAGACTACATATATTGTTTATGGATTAATCCACTTGAAGTTGGATTATAGCCATATTGTTGACTAGACCTCATATTGTGGGTGAGGCAGACCTTGGGACCTTGATACTCAGAGGTTACCACTATCTATTGAGATACGCCAGCACTGGGGTAACTCAGATGATTGTCATTTGTCCTCCAATGTTCGTTATGCCATGTTATACTTGTATGTTATTTCACTTTGATTAGCGATCATCAAAGTACTTGTGCATTCATACTATTGTCCACTACGGGACCATTGAGATACCATACTGAGTTTATTCGTCTATAGCTTTTAAGTTGCGTTAAAGTATAACAGTCGATTGGCTTACAACCTTGTAGTAATTGAATAGTATCATGCACAGTACAGTGATGTTCGCATATCAATGTATCATGTATTCCTGTGTGTTCCCCATGTAATATAGTGTACATTATAAGTGATTAAGTGACTACGTGTACTTATCTACTCTGGCCTATCCCTTACACTTCAACTGCATTGTTACCATTTTTCGTTCGTCAGATCAAGCTATATTGGCCATAACGTCATAACAATTGAAGTATACTTGGTTCATATGATAATAGGGAGACAATTTGTCTCGATCATTCCTGACCTTGGTAATGACCTTGACAGTGGCTACAATTATGTATTACAATAATCTGATATAACCATGAGTATTGTGTCGCAGTAAATATGCATGTGACACAATACCAACACACTAAAATAAAATACTAAAACATGTTTGGCCCAGTGTCACCTTGATGCGATATGCCAGGAGCTACGGGGCGCCATGCAGGACAGGTTAATTATGTGTACAAAATTGAGTTTTGTAACACTAAAAATCACAAAATTCAATTCTGTGTCACAAAATTCAATTCTGTGTCACAAAATTCAATTCTGTCAATTCTGTGTCACAAAATTCAATTCTGTGTCACAAAATTGAATTCTGTGTCACAAAATTCAATTTTGTGAAGACAGAATTCATTTTTGTCCACAAAAATTAGTTGCGTATGTCATCTCTACGTTGATTGGTTGAGATCGGTCTTAGTCCATTTTACTAGATGGTGGAGTACACTTGCAGGTTTAAATATTTCAATGCGAAAATATAACCCAATATATCAATATTATACTTCTTTATGGACAGTTATTTTGGTTATATTATGATTACAAATGAGTGGTCACACCATATAAGCATATATACTTTGAAGGAGAAATAAGAAAACTATTCAGAATTTTCCCTCAATTATGTAAAACAGGGTCAAACATAAAGTAGCCGGGATATAGCTAGACTGAGAGCATGCCCATATATAGAGAATACCAGGCTAGTGTATTTTGATATCAAGTTTATCAGGCAAGGCTAGGAAACGCGTAGGAATTCCGAGGCTTGCCGAGGAATTCCTACCGTTTCCGAGCCGAGCCTGATAAACTTGATATTAAAATACACTAGCCTGGTATTCTATTTATCAGGTAACGTTTTATGCTCGAAAATGACATTAGATGACGTCGTATTCTAACAGTAGATCTAACCTTGTGAAACAAATGGTATTGGATCTGTGTCTACTAGTTGCGAAGTTACGTGTTTGCAACTATGTGTCTACATGCATTATTTACAGTATACACCATCTTAGTACATGTTATCCATGGTATCTACACAAATACTACAAATGGTTTCCTCAAATGGCCCAATACACACATTCTGTTTATAAACACAGACAGCAGTCAGAACACAGGCCACAGCGCGTGTATTATTGATTTAACTGGGGCAAATGTACCTTGCGATACACACTAAATGACGTCAGTACTCGCGGGAGATCTACATGTACATGAATTATGTGTACAATTATAACGCAAATGAGTTTAAATACGAATGGGTTTGTCAACGTTGACTGTTTGGAGATAGTTGAAGCAAAATGGCAGAATGAGAAATGAATCATCGGCAGAATGAGAAATAAATCATCGACATTGAATGTGTAGATCGGCGACCGTGACCCATTTCTCCAGTGCAGTTTCTGACCAATGGTAGTCCTTCTTACATGCGTGTGCAGAATTGACAGAATTGAATTCTGTGGCACAGAATTGAATTTTTTGACACAGAATTGAATTCTGTGACACAAAAGTGAATTTTGTGACACAGAATTGAATTTTGTGGCACAAAAATGAATTTTGTTGACAAAATTGAGCCATGTCCCACTTGGCGCCCCGTAGGAGCGGCGTATATTTTGGCACTACCATAATTATACATCTGTGATACGCTTATTTTTCTGAAAATTTCCAAATCGTATTTTTATGTTGAATTTTGAAACATTCGACAGGCGAAACAGTAAATTAAACGAATTAAGCTCTGTGCGCCGTTCTATTTGTTACATAATACTGATTATGTGATGGTGTTATCTAAAAATTACCGGTTGTATGGTTATTTAGTTTCAAATGTCGTCCATATATGAACAAAATTTCGACAAAATCACTACGTGTTTCCTTGAAGGAAACCGAAAAAAACAGACAACTGTCTGAACCACTAAGCAAACAACTGTAACATTCTGCTACGCGTATCCAGCATTAAAATGTTTCTGAGCCACACATAGTAAAACGTACAGTACGGTTATATATAGGACAAAGTCAACTTATTGCAATGACGCAACTGTTTCAAGTGTCAAAATCCGACGTGACGTTGGTTTCAAGCATAACTTTGCGACGTCATTTTCACAGAGCGCGGCCCACATGTATTTGTTTATATGACGAGAAACTTGTATGAGTTTAAGTCAATAAATTCTATTCTATTCTATAAAACCTTTAACGAAACTCAAGTTTCACCAACCTCTGTTTTCATACACCGAATTATTATTATTAATAATAGTGTTAAGATTAGTAATATTAGTAGAACTAAATACCGATATACAAGAACACTGCGAGATACACGTGGCATACAGTAAGTATATATGCTCAAAAAAGTTAACCCTTAAACCGCTACACACAACAATTGTCATCTGCTGTTGCTTTTATATTTTGCCTTATTTCTCAATAAAAACATGTTTTGACAGCACTTCAGAATCATTTCCAATGGAAATGATGAAGTGCTGTCAAAGCATGTTGTAAATTATTCTAAAGTGCCGTCAAAGCATGTGTTTGGTGATGAAAATGGAAAATAGAAAATAAACAGCAGACGACAAAAAAATAATATAGCGGTGTAAGGGTTAATATTTATCTTCGTGTACTGCTAGTGTATTGAATGAATACTTCAAAAATGGTTTCTTTTTTAATATTCCTTCTAACCGTTGACGATATTGTCAATATTATGTAGTCAAACAGACGTACGTACAAATATTCCGTCAACACTAACGACACCTTAATTCTAACAGACGAGTACAGTAATATGCCTAATTAATATTGCCAAATTAGGTCCACTTAATGTTTGAAAGTCTCATATACTTTGTATACCATGTTCCATGGTTGGTACTATACAGTGGAACCTCTCTAAACCGGAAAAAAAGAACCACATGATCATAATTATGATGGGTTTCTTGGTCATTTATCTCCGATGCAAATGCCCTGGTCGTGATCGCATAGCAGACAAGGCTCGGAATAATCAAATGCTTGATTACAGTGCAACCTCGATAAACCGGACACCCTGGAGACCTCCCATGGTGTCCGGTTTAACGAGGTTTCACTGTACAATGTACTAACAATGCGTAAAGTGATCGCAAAACGCAAACTAGTTTAATTTCTAATTAAAACAATACAATCAAACCTGTGAATAAAGGCCTGCCATGGGATGAGAAAATAAATGGTCCATGTTCACAGGTGGTCTTGTTAGCATGTTCATTTAAGTAGTAATTGAATCATTGGGAACATGAAAGTGTGGCTGCTATAGACAGGTAATTGCTGCATGTATTCGTAGGATGCCTTTAGCACAGGTTCCACTGTGTTAGTAACCGTAACGTCGGTATGGCTGGAGAAATATGGTTTAATATCACTGCAACCAGTGCAGATCCAGATCAGCCTGCGCATCCGCGCAGTCTGATCAGGCTCCACGATTTTCGCAATTATATAACCGAGCTTCTCACAAAGAGCATAGGTCGTTATTCGACTGCATGCGTTTATTAGCTGATCAGGGGCTTGACTGACAAGAAACTCGTTATCCAGTCACAGCCACATATAGACCTGTGAATAATATTCAACGTTACTTTCATTTTCAGCGAACTCTCGTAGTACGATACTAAAGCTGCGTGCTCGTTGAAACAAAACAAAAGCACAGCACAAGCGGATTGACAAGCGCCTGTGAAGCGGTGACCGTCATCACAACAAGCGTTATATTCACACAGAATGGCGTCGAGAATGTTATGTTCCCTGCTGATTGCCGTCGTCCTGATGACGTCATTGATGCTCGAGGTCGAGGCTGACAGGCGGTCGCTGTGCCGTCTGACCAGGACGAAGGACGCTTGTCGCGATAGAATGCGGGGGCGGGGACGGAACGGGGTTGGGCCGACACCAGGGCTGTGTGAACGGAGAGGTGGCAGCTGCCTGCTGTACCAGATGCGCCGATGGAATTTATGTTTCTGCGCAATGAACTACGATGTTTAACTGGCTAGAACCGTGACAACACACATTGTGTCTGGCTTTGACTGAAGAAATGGGGCCTATGGGATGTGTGAGCAGTGTAGCTCATTGTCAAATAGCACACTTCTTCTGTTGGCTGATAATGAGCTATAAAGCTTGGTGGAAGCAGGGTGGTGATTGGTTATTCCATGTGGACTTTTGACGAGTTATCTCAGGGAACAGTCTTATTTGTCATGTTTATCCTAAAAAAGGCTGGAAAAGCAATAGTGCATGTTCTACTCAATATAGTCATAATGTTTGTCATTATATAAGAATTCATGTATGTACAGGTAGATCTGCTAGATATTTCCTTGTATCTGAACATGTTAGGGACGTCGAAAGACGAGTAAATGCTTTGAGCAAATGCGGAATAGAAATCCGCTTTTGCTATGAACATTTCGTCAGCTTTCGACGTCATTTACATACAATATCACAGTTTTTGTAAATAATTTTCATGAAAAATCGCATTTTTCTTTGGTTAAAAAGCACATGACTTATCTCTGATGAGTCATGTTCTGAAATTTCCCCCATCATCGGGTCGCCGAATTTTAGCTGACTTGACTATACAAATCAGTCATATTTTCCGTAAATGAAGTTGAAAGTCGACACAACGTTCATAGCCCATGCGGAGTTGAATTCCTCATGGGTTATGAACATTGTGTCAACTTTAGACTTCATTTACGGAAAATATTACATTTTTCCCAAACCAAAGTCGGTGAAAAACGGCGATGCAATATGGGAGGTAATCTTGTTCTCATGTGTTATCTCATGCATGTCTCGTATGATTTATTCCACATCCACCTCTATGTATATGTTATTTTACAGACGGGATACAATTATAGTAGTATTAAACTACTGAGAGAAACAAAATCTATTTTTTTTATTTCATCTCGAAAGTATATGTTGTTACCACTCATTTGAACCGTTTCGACGAGACGGTTAAAATGAGTGGTAACATCGTATACATTTATTGAGACAGAAACAAAATTATGAGTTTTGTTCAAGAAAAATGATTGCATCCTTAGACTGAGATGGGTTAATTCGTGATTTTGTCATTTATACGTTTATTTCTGTGTTTGTGCTATTTATGTTCTATGGCTACTACATGTCATTGTGTGTTATTTATTGTATAACAAATACACACAGTAACTAAAGAAATCCTTCCATCCACGATGCAACTGATAAATTAGGCTTGAATATCAAACTCATTTGTGGCAGTGATTGGAGAAATGGGGCTTATGAGATTTGTGATCAGGTATAGCTCCTCATCAAATATCATAACTCCTATAGCCTGATGACGATCTATATTGCTCGCTAGAAGCATGGCGGGTGTTTCATTGATGGAATGGCGAACAGTGCAGATCCTGATCAGACTGTGCAGATGTACAGACTCGTCTGGATCTACACTGTTCGCAAAAACCTACAAGCCCAATTTCAACAGTCACAGCCACGTTTACGAATTTAAATTTACATATATGTACATGTATGTATCGCACATGTTGTTTATATTGTACTTTTATTCATGTTATTAAAAATAACGGATTTTACAGTTCATTATGTAGTTGTTGCTTTAATTCTCACCACGATTATTGAGGAGTGTGTCTATATCGGAGTCAAGTGACTTTGGAGTGGTATGGACCTGGCACCTGGGGGCCGTTTCACTAAACTTCGTACGACTAAAATGTTCGTAAGTGCAAAATTATGATAGTCTGTAAACTTCATAATAGCAATGTTTCCTGTAAACAATTATTGGATTTACATTTATTGAGCAAAGGCTGCATGCAGCCTGTGCTCAATAAATGTAAACCCATCAATTGAAATTTTCAGACGATCCTAAATTTGCACTTAGTCGAAATTTTCAGACGATCCTAAATTTGCTCTTAGTCGTACGAAGTTTAGTGAAACGGGTCCCAGTTCAGGTTATTCTAATTTCAGGGCTTAATATATTTTTTTCTATGTAAATATTCCGTTCTGATTTTGGGATTTTCTCCCCAACGCAGCTGTTTACATGCGGGAACCAGTTGGCCTGGCCTTAAATGACCTTAGCTGTTGATAGGCCGTTAAGCACCAATAAATCAATCTCTACCAATCAATCGTAGGAGCGACGGACTGAAATGTCCCTAAACAGTCACCATACGTATGGGTGATGGTTCCGTCGGTCAGTCTGTAATTGTACGTATATACAATGTATACTGAAACGATTACAAAATGTAACAAGAAAGTAAACACGTTATTTATTCACCCATTACATAATTCGGTTAAACATTTTATTATGATGATAAATAGCAATTGATTGTATCTATCAAAATAACCACGAAGCGATACTTCAACTTTGCATGGTACATTGTCAAGGTGCATGATCACGTGTTTATAACAACAACAACATGATACATTGTGGTCACATGGGAAATACCATATGGGTGTTCAATACCGAGGTCTATAAATACATAAAATATGCATAAAAGCATCAATAAATGAAAACAAAATAAGTTAAAAAAATGTTTTTACTCCCTCCATATAGACTTATACATATAAGTATATATGGAGGGAGTAAAACATAATTAAAGACATTTGTTTTTCTTGTTCATTTATTGATGCTTTTAGGCATATTTTATGTATTTATAGACCTCGGTCCGTTACTTCAACCTGTGTTCAATACCATATCTCCCTGATGGTTGCGTTTTTAAATGGTTTCAATATGAATAGAATAAGAATAGAATAATCGTTTATTGCTTAAGCCATACTGGCTCTTGAGCACAATAGTAATTAACAAACATACAAGCAACATGACAATGCAAGCAAGATGACAGACAGTGGACATGAAAAGTATTGTATGTGTACACTAAATTGAAGTTTTGTAAATACAAAGTTGCAATGAGAGAGAGAGAGAGAGAGAGAGAGAGAGAGAGAGAGAGAGACATTGAATGAACGTTCCTAGGTTTCTTACTTTCCTTTGATTATTTGACTTGATCAAACTAAGTCCTTTACACATACTTGGGCGCTGTCGGTAAAATATATCTACATACTGCAAGCGTAAATCAGTGTACATAGCGCATTCAAATAGAAAATGATATTCATCTTCTAAAACGTTACATAGATTACATTTTCTGTTTTCAATGGGTATTTTGTTTGGCTTGTGCCATCTTCCTGTTTCTATAGCTAATCTATGTGAGGATACTCTAAGTTTTGTAAAAGAAACCCGAAATTGTCTAATTGTGAAAATGTCCAAATATGACTGATACTCAAACTGTGCAAACTGTCTGTAAAAAAGTGCTCTACTAGATCCCACTAGTCTGGAACTCCAGTTTTGGATAAAATTACCAGTTAACTTCTGCTTTAATATGTTTAAAAAATACTTGATATCGCCAACGCATTGTGCCAACCATACATGTTGAAAGCCATGACTAGATAACAGTGCTTTAACAAGGGACGCCCAGTTAGTTTTATTTGGTCTTTCAGTAATATCATTCAACATCATTTTATACAGAACATTTATATATTTACGATCTGTCACCCCAGTTACCTTAAACCAATACTTTATAATATTATATAATCTGTGTGTCTTTATAGATGTCCGTCCTAGCTCTCCATATATAAAATCATTTTGGGTTGATAGTTTGACACCTAATAATCGTTTACAAAACTGTAAGTGTATTCGTTCAATCTGGTTTGCTTGGCTAAATCCCCAAATTTCCCCTCCGTAATTTAGAATAGGCAACACGAGCTTATCAAATACATCTAACACACAATTTGGTTTGAGGTCCGTGAACTGATACAGATACTTGTTTAATTTGAACATAGCCTTTCGCGCTTGCCCAGCTAATGTAGTTTGAGCGTTCACAAAAGACCCGCATGTAGCAAATACAATTCCAAGATAAGAAAACTTGGATATTTCAGAGTTATTGTAATAAAAATGTGTATTTAAAGGTAGTCTACCACCCTTACGGAAAATCATAATTTTGGTTTTATCAGTATTAACAGTTAATTTCCATCTTTGATAATAAGAATATTTAGACCATTTTGCAAAACATCCGTCGATTCAGAAAATATGATTATGTCATCAGCATATAACAATAGGAATAATTTTGCCATTCCTATATCTACACCGTCTAAACCTTTTTGACACAATTCATCTTCAAGATCGTTAATATACATAGCAAATAAAAATGGTGATAAACACTCACCCTGACGTACCCCAAGACAACATGAAAAGTCATCACTTAACTGATTATTATATTTCACTCTCGTCTTAAAATTGTTATTTGTCATACCGCAGATAAGTTTCTCGGCTTTTGATTGGCTATATATATGACCTGCCAAGGCCGTAGAACATACAGGAATTGCGATTCCCTTCCGGCGCCTCGCGTCCAATGAAGACACATTTTGCAAGCGTCTACCGATTGCGAATTGTATTCCTCACTAGACACAATAAAATCCCGAATTGATCAATACAAGTAACAAATTGTACACTCAAATCCAGTCTTTATTGTTTATTTTTCCATAAATATTCTTCGCTCATCAAAATATGAGCGAAAAATTAGCCAACATAACGAAAATTACTTTTCAAATCTCAACACGCTTGCCTTTGTGACACGGCTATATTTAGGTCACAGACTATGGTTCCACGCACGAAACCGCGGCATAGCAATGACAGTGAATGTTTGGGAACCAGTCGCATTATTCTAGAGGCGCCAAAGGGAGAGCAGATCGATAGAGCAGTGGAATATAAATTAAATTACACGATATAAAAAAAATGTCATAAAGTCGTTTTCGATGGATTTCTTACTCCATATTTAGTTTGTTTTCGTTTAATAAAAAAACAAAATGTTCATTTACGCCTTTATATTAAGACTGACGGTAGAAAATCGAATCTCGGATTATTTTTCTTCCTGAAAAAACTCAAAGATCAAAAGAAGAGATATGTTTATACGGCCAAATACAGGATCTGCGGTATGACAAATACGTTATTGTGATTCTACACAGGCTATATGGTGTAATATTGCCCGTCTGGAGGTATGTTCACCCGAGGCGATGGTGTAATATTGCCCGTCTGAAGGTATGTTCACCCTCGGCTATCGCCTCGGGTGAACATACCTCCAGACGGGCAATATTACACCATATAGCCTGTGTAGAATCACAATAACTTATAATATTGACTTAATAACATTGAACATTTTGCCTCTAATACCTAAATGTAAAAGTGTGTACCACAAATTGTCTCTAACAACATAATCAAAGGCCTTCGTAAAATCTACGAATGCACAGAATAATTTTGAGCCATTATTAATATACTTCGTAATTAGACTATGTAATACAAAAATATGGTCTATTGTGCTCATATTTTTTCGAAAACCTGCCTGTGCCTCGACGTATACATACTATTTGTCGGCCCATTCTGTCAGTCTATTATTTAAAACTCGTGTAAACAGCTTACCTACTGTACTTAATAATGTTATTCCTCTGTAATTATTTGGATTGTTTAAGCTACCTTTCTTATGGAGAGGAATTATATGTCCATGTGACCATGTGTCTGGGAAATAACCGTTATTAAATGCTACGTTAAAAAGCTTGTGAAATAAAGGCAGAAGTATATCTTTGCCATGAATAAACAATTCATTTAACACTAAGTCCGCTCCTGCACTTTTATTATTTTGGAGCTGGCAAATTCCCTTATCAATCTCACTCTGCGATATTTCAACATTTAGCTCATCGAACAAAATGTATATTTCGGACTGAAGGAATCTATCATTAAATTGTAATATATCTTCATCTGCTTGGAAAAAATGATCTTCCGGATTATTTATAGCTTTAAAATACTGTACAAATGAATCTGTAGTTAACTTGCTATTATTTGTGTTCAAATTTGCGGATGCCCCCAATAATTATGTTGGGCGGTGGAAGGCTGCCCCCACACCCCCATAATTATGTAACGTCAGAAAACTTAGTAATAAATTGTGCTCAGATTTTACCGGAAGTGCATGGAATGACGCTTCATACCACTCTTTTTTTTCAAAATGTATAATGGGGAGCATGCCTCTGGATCCCGTAGCTGACATAGACTATTCGGTACCCAACGCTCATTGTTGTTCCTCAAACATTTGCGAGGAACATCTCCAAAACTGCTCCAAAATGCTGGATCGCGCCCGTCAACGTCAACTAGATTTTATTTGCCGCGTGTGCGAAAGTTCGTTGATGCATTCCATTCAATATAATGTTTATACATGTACATAGTCATGCATGCGTATTCATAGACTTGTAAAATGCGATGAACGTGATATACAATTTATTTATACACAACTATAAGAAATGGTGTACATACTGCGATATTGTTATCTTCTCTTCAGGTCTTCTGCAATATCACAACTTCTCTGCAAATATTAGACAAATTCCGTTTGGAAAGGTGCCGTTCCACCGTCAACGAGTTGTAAATATGGTTGTATCCAGCGGAAATAAATGAACACTATTTTATCGTAATAATAGACGAAAAATGTCACATCCCAGTGGGCAATTGACGTCAGATGGACGTTGAACTGACGTCATACCTAGGGGTGTCTTTGTATCAGACATAGCCGGTATTTGTTTAAAATATACCACTTGCTTTCTTCAACAGATTCCAATATTCTTTTGCATTTCTGACTATTGCATTTAGCAGGTTATCTGTTTGCTGTTTTGCCTGCTGATATCGAGACTCACGGAGTGATTTCTTAAACCTAGATCTTGCCAGAACCATATTTTGCCTATTCTGATCAGTCTTATCTAAGCGATATATATTTAATTTTTAAATATTTCTTTAAGATATTTACACCTATCATTATAATTGGAATTTGTATTTACAGACGCGACATTTCCCTTATGATGACGTACATTCACATTCATAGTAGGTGTACATACAAAATTAAAAATATCATTTAAACCAGAAACCGCAGAATGTATTGTGTCATTGGTGCGCGTATTATTTAAATCATCTATCAATTTCTCCAACTTTGATGTAGTAATTGTTGATCTCATATTATCTTTATACTCCTCCATATACTCTATGTTCCATTTATATTTGTATTGTACATATTGCAGATCATTGAAAACACCTTGTTCATTTTGATTGTCAGCATTAGATGCCGATATCAATGAAAAAAGTAACAATACAATGATCAGATAGTACATTCGGATCATCAACACTAAAGGAAGAAAACTAATGTAGGAGATCAGCATTTACAAGAACTAAATCTACCATGCTGCTTCCTCTGCCACCCACACACGTGCATTTTCCCAACAGTGTGTCCTCACCTACACGACCGTTTGCAATGCGGAAGCCGGTTTCTTTGCATAGATCTATTAATAGTCGGCCATTTGCATTTACATAATTATCCTGTATAGAAGGGCAATTTCGGTGTCATTTACATAATCGTCGGGCAATGTAGGTATGTGTGTGGCAGAATCGTCAGCAACGTAATCCGGAAGTGTACCACACATGGAGTTTAGATCTCCCAATATCATGAAATTACATTCATTATTTGTGGATTGTTGTATATGTAAAATATCGTCAGAAATAACAGTATATGCATGCGTCTCTGCATATGCTTGTCTTCCGCTATTTTCAGGAATAATATACGCAAGACAAACAAATAAATTATGTTCAAATCCAAAATTGTCTCCCTTGAAACCAACCGCATGTTAGGACTAAGAAAAAACACCATACTGTACATTTGTCAGTAAAATGGTTTGATGAGTTCGGGTCTGGAAATACCACGCTTATTGCAGGATCGTTTCTCGCCGATATTTATTTTGTGGAAGTACACTATTTTCCGTAAATTACGTCGAATTTTTACACAAAATTCAGAGCTCATGCGGAATTGAATTCTGCATTAGCTGTGAAGTTTGTGTAACTTGTCGACGTCATTAAACATAGCTGATATTTAAAATCAATATCGACGACAAACGGTGATGCGTCAAGGGAGGTAATACCAAGACAGGACTCATATGTGGCTGTGACTGGAGAAATGGGGATTATGGGATTTGTGACCAGTGTAGCTCCTGATCAAATATCCTCATATGCACCGTCTGATCTGGATCTACACTGGTCGCAAAAACCCATAAGCCGCATTTCTCCAGTCACATACATATAATAGTGGTTGCTCAGCGGTTTCCCCAAATTTCGAATTACATTAGATGAATAGTTTGTACAATACCCAATGTTGTATGCGTCATCACAGGTTGAAGTAACGGACCAAGGTCTATAAATACATAAAATATACATAAAAGTCAACGTGGGAAAACACAATGTGTTATAACAGTGAGTAAAAAAAAGTTTAACAACTTTTGTTTCACTTATTGATATTTTTAGGTATATTTAATGTATTGATATGTTTTAGTATGTTACTTCAACATGTGTACGTCATTTGACATACGGAGAGTCGTGAATAAACACAGTGTGACTGTTTTGGTCATGAAAACAAACAAGACATGGGGCCGTTTCACTAAACTTCGTACGACTAAGATGTTCGTAAGTGCAAAATTCCAAGTTCACATTAACAATATTTTGTTGTAAACAAGTATTGGATACACATTTATTGAGCATAGGCTGCAGCCTATGCTCAATAAATGTAAATCCATGAATTAAAATTTACAGACGATCCTAAATTTTCACTTACCAACATTTTATTCGTACAAAGTTTAGTGAAACGGGCCCCAGGTGACTATCAATGTGTCATGATAAAGCACCTACACATGGAACATGCTGTGTGATTTGTACTACACAAGATGTGCCATATATCATGAACAATATTGACATACTTCACGATCTTTTCCTTTTATAACGTCGACAGTTGACATGCGAACTAGAATTCCGCATTTGCTATGATAATTTTATCAACATTCGACGTCATTTACAGAAGATGTCCCAGCTTCTGTAAATATGTTTCATGAAATATCGCACATCTTCTTATGTATAAAATCACATGGTTCATCTCATTACATGTGTTCCTCTCCCGTACGGCTCGGGTATTCAGACTGCAACTAATCCACAGATGCAGGAATTAGACAGTCAACATATACATGTATGTCCACACGTCTGTCCCTTATATCGGCTAAATATGAGATTTAGACAACAATAGCATTACGGGAGGGTTTAGACAGTTGGTTTTCAATTTGTTTAAGTTGACACATGTGCAGGCAAGACAATGATAGGTGCAAACGTAATAATGCAACTTTTCTAGATAACTTCACATGACATTGCTCTTATACATTATATTGCTCATGAACTGTTAGATGTAGTTTTTAAAGCCTGTGCACGGTTGCTCAAAAACACTTATTAGCTTAACGTACTTTTACGTCCTTCACAATGTTTTAACAGACCGTTAAGCTAATATAGGTTTGGAGCAACCGGGCCCAGATATTTGGGAAACTGTTTTGTCCCGCCTTTCACACAATGAAATGAAACATGTTCATAAAGATCTAAGGAAGCGAAAATAAGTATATAACTGTAATCGACTGTATTGTTTTCATTTTCCGACCAATCCAATTGTCACAACATTATTTTCAGACTAGTCCATGTATAAAAATGTTTTTTTTTATTAAATGAAAATATCTTGCAGAAAGTTCAGATCCTGATGAGACGGCTCGTCACGAGCCGGCTCATCTCGATCTACACTGTTTACAAACACTGCTATTGAGGTCTATTGAAAAGGTTAAACAAGATAGTTTATGGTACAAAAACAAAAGTTAGTTTGTCGACCTGGATACAAAACACAAACCCCGCCCTTCCTGGCACACATCCCCTGCCGGCCACCCTTTGTTTACGGAACCTTTTTGTGACAGCATATACGTTCATTCATATACATTAGTAAAATGTTATAATGTTATAAAACATTAGTGAATGTGTACAATGTGTGCTGCATGCTGGCTGAGCTGTCTAGGTATGTGATGGTAACTAAATTGTGGCTGTGACTGTAGAAATCAGGCTTTTGGGATTGCTGATAAGTGTATATAGCTCGGGATCAAATAGCACACTCCTGTAACCTGATAACAATATATGGTGCTTGTATTAAGCATGACGGGTATTTCCTTGATGGACAGGTGAACAGTGCAGATCCTAATCAGACTGCGGATGCACAGTCTGATCTGGATCTACACTGGTCACAAAGCCCATAGGCCCCATTTATCCTGTCACAACCACAAGTATACATACAATTTCGTTTTAATTTTCTTGTGCACTGGATCATAAAATGTGTTGAATAGACGTATCAACATACCAGATGATAGAAAACATGATACAAGCATACACCTATATTTGCCATTAACGTACCACCAACCACGTCATGTATGCCAGTCAGGGTTTACACTGTTCACCACTTTAGTTTAATTAGTGCGGTATTGTTTCTGACAAACATTTTAGATACTTATCAACGTGTAGGAGTGTACTAGTTGATCAGGTGCTACACTGAACACAATCCTTGTAATCTGGTGATGGTGTTTTGATGTATCAGAATTAAAATCCGCCAATTGATATTCAAAAAGACATGGTGCATTTATAACCAGTAATGTGCAGTACTATTCAATACGCTACACAAAATTAATGTTTAGATTCTCATCCAAATTTTGGGGAAAAATGGGGCGGGTGGGACACTTATTTGTTATTTTCAGGCAATACTAACACGAGGTGTTGAACGGCAATGCGCAGTTGCGTGCAATAGTGTTTTGTAATAACATGTTAATTTTGAAGTATTGTTAATCTCGAGGGGGCGGGTTCCGGGGTTGCTGTATTGCGCTATGTAAAGCAGTCAGATAAAAAGCTGTGGGAGCGGTATAAATTCTCGTAAATTTTACCAAATGTTTTTTGTGCCCCATCAAGTGATAAGACAGGTGCTCTCAGTGACGTAGACTACGAGTGTGTCATATGCACTGCTATGTACAGATATAATATTTGTATACGCCCGTTTGTAAAAAAGTGTAGACCTTGATCAGACTGTGCGAGTCACAGGCTGGTCTTGGGCTACACTTTTCACAAACTCAATAAATCCCCTCTTGACGGGACACATTATTTTAAAGTAGAAATGCAAAGGATTTTTTTATTGGAAATGGTAATACTCGATTGAAGAATTAAGTGGTAGGAGGGAGCAGCGTTCATCCTTACCGGGAGGCCGACATACATGGTTTGGCCCTCTTGTACCGTTTTGGCGCCCTGGTACTTGAGAGCTAAATCCAGTTATGCTCCATTATTAAGTAATAAGCTTATAGGTAATTATGTTACTTTGGAGCAGAGCTAAATGACTCTGATGTGGCATGGACCTGGCACCACGTCAGGATATTCTAAATCCAGGGATGAATATAGAGTTTATGTAAATATTGAGCTCTGATTTTGTGAATTTCCCTCATTTTTTGCAGGTTGAATACGGGATAATCCACCCCGTTGGCCCGGCCTTACATGACCCTGGCTTTTGGTAGGCTGAACACAAATAATCAATCAATAAATTAATTGAAGAAGATTGAATAAAATGGTCAAAAAGTCATTATTAATAGGCACATTGGGTATATACCAACAAAGGGTTGTGAAAAACTACCGATGTGTTCTCTATATATCAAGTTTACGGACAGGCTGAAACTTCTCATGGCCGGGTGCTTTTGTCCCCGCCGTGAAAATTGAAATCATTGCCATATATTTCACGTTTCTTTTTGCCTTATATTGGAACATATTGCATACTATCATTATTAATAGGCACATTGGGTATATACCAACACAGGGGTGTGAAAAAAATACCGATGTGTTCTCTATATATCAAGTTTACGGACAGGCTGAAACTTCTCATGGCCGGGTGCTTTTGTCCCCGCCGTGAACATTGAAATTAGTCCAATATATTTCACGTTTGTTTTGCCTTATATTGGAACGTATTGCATAATATCATTATTAATAGGCACATTGGGTATATACCAACACAGGGGTGTGAAAAAATACCGATGTGTTCTCTATATATCAAGTTTACGGACAGGCTGAAACTTCTCATGGCCGGGTGCTTTTGTCCCCGCCGTGAACATTGAAATCAGTCCAATATATTTCACGTTTGTTTTGCCTTATATTGGAACGTATTGCATAATATCATTATTAATAGGCACATTGGGTATATACCAACACAGGGGTGTGAAAAACTACCGATGTGTTCTCTATATATCAAGTTTACGGACAGGCTGAAACTTCTCATGGCCGGGTGCTTTTGTCCCCGCCGTGAAAATTGAAATCAGTCCCATATATTTCACGTTTTTTTGCCTTATATTGGAACATATTTCATACTATCATTATTAATAGGCACATTGGGTATATACCAACACAAGGGTGTGAAAGAATACCGATGTGTTCTCTATATATCAAGTTTACGGACAGGCTGAAACTTCTCATGGCCGGGTGCTTTTGTCCCCGCCGTGAAAATTGAAATCAGTCCCATATATTTCACTTTCTTTTGCCCTATATTGGAACGTATTGCATAATATCATTATTAATAAGCACATTGGGTATATACAAACAAAGGGTTGTGAAAAAATACCGATGTGTTCTCTATATATCAAGTTTACGGACAGGCTGAAACTTCTCATGGCCGGGTGCTTTTGTCCCCGCCGTGAAAATTGAAATCATTCCCATATATTTCACGTTTCTTTTTGCCTTATATTGGAACATATTGCATAATATCATTATTAATAGGCACATTGGGCATATACCAACACAGGGGTGTGAAAAAATACCGATGTGTTATCTATATATCAAGTTTACGGACAGGCTGAAACTTCTCATGGCCGGGTGCTTTTGTCCCCGCCGTGACAATTGAAATAATTGCCATATATTTCACGTTTCTTTTTGCCTTATATTGGAACGTATTGCATACTATCCTTATTAATAGGCACATTGGGTATATACCAACACAGGGGTGTGAGAAAATACCGATGTGTTCTCTATATATCAAGTTTACGGACAGGCTGAAACTTCTCATGGCCGGGTGCTTTTGTCCCCACCGTGAAAATTGAAATCAGTCCCATATATTTCACGTTTGTTTGCCTTATATTGGAATATATTGCATACTATCATTATTAATAGGCACATTGGGTATATACCAACACAGGGGTGTGAAAAAATACCGATGTGTTCTCTATAATCAAGTCAAGTTTCGGACAGGCTGAAACTTCTCATGGCCGGGTGCTTTTGTCCCCGCCGTGAAAATTGAAATCAGTCCCATATATTTCACTTTGCTTGCCTTATATTGGAACGTATTGCATAATATCATTATTAATAGGCACATTGGGTATATACCAACAAAGGGCTGTGAAAAACTACCGATGTGTTCTCTATATATCAAGTTTACGGACAGGCTGAAACTTCTCATGGCCGGGTGCTTTTGTCCCCGCCGTGAAAATTGAAATCAGTCCAATATATTTCACGTTTTTTTGCCTTATTTTGGAACATATTGCATACTATCATTATTAATAGGCACATTGGGTATATACCTACACAGGGGTGTGAAAATATACCGATGTGTTCTCTATATATCAAGTTTACGGACAGGCTGAAACTTATCATGGCCGGGTGCTTTTGTCCCCGCCGTGAAAATTGAAATCAGTCCCATATATTTCACGTTTGTTTGCCTTATATTGGAACATATTGCATAATATCATTATTAATAGGCACATTGGGTATATACCAACAAAGGGGTTTGCAAAGCCACCGATTATAGATTAGTTTACAGACAGGCTTCAACTTCTCACGGTCGGTTACATATCGGCACATTCATATAAATATACGCCATTTGGTAGAAGAACTACGGTACGCGGTGTGAATATTGCGTAATATCATCGTTACCATTTATATTGTGTATTATCCAACCAAACAAATTGGTTTCCGGGGGCTTAAAGTTTTCACCCCCCCCCCCCCCTCCCCCAGCGTGAGCCCTTTAAGCCTATATGACTAGGCTGAAGGTTTTCACGGACTTAAGGGGCTCACACCCCCCAGCGTGAGCCCCTTAAGCCACTTGGCTAGGCTGAAGGTTTTCACGGACTTAAGGGGCTCACGTTACACCGGTTCTAGATCCATACCAAACACGGGGCCATGCGGGTTGATTTCCATGAGTTATTTCCCTTTTAACCTGCATGTGTAGAGCATGCAACTAATATAATAAAATGTTTGGCACAGACATACCTTTCCTGCAGTATCTATTTTATTTATCTCTCTGTCATAATAATAACAATCAATGCCGTTGCCATGAGGACTGGTTTAGGACACAGTCAACTTATGAATAATATAGACGGTAAACCAGTCCTGGTACAGGTTAGCAACAAGGAGTAAATTATCAGCACGACGGCATATATTGTTATTAAGCCAGAATTAATCGCAGGTAGTTTGCGATTGTCATGTTTGTGTGAATTCCGGTCTATGGGAATCAAATCAATTGGTTGCTCGTTTACTTTACCGTCTATATTATTCATAAGTTGACTGAGTCCTCTATTCTACTCGTCTTACATATAAACTTGACTTTCCGTTTGAACTTGGGATGGGTGTATTTATAAATAGAGTACAGCAGCGTTTGTGAACGCATGAACGTATTTACCGCTGCTTGTTTAACCAGTGTAGACTCGTATCAGAATGCGCATGCCTGCACTGTAGTCATTTGGAGAGATATGTCAAATGTATATGATGTATAGGTACATTGTGCCGCGGCGTTGGAATCTAAGCTGGCGCTGGTATATTTGTGCCTACGACTGGTTAAATGTGCTTATGACATGCGCGACCAGTGTAGGCCCTGATCAGACTGCGCTCGTCGCGCAGTCTGATCAGGGCCTACACTGTTCGCGATTCAATCAATAAATCACCCGCTATGCCGTTCATGAACAGTGCATACCCTTATTGGAATACTGGAGAGCCATATTTTGACCGTTACACAAATTCTATAACTCCCGAATTCTCCATTCACAACCACGTGTTACGATACACTGGTTTTAGGATATGCATCATTCGATTGTCACTGTCGCATAAGCCACGTTTTGTGTTATGGGCCATATGGAGGGAATTCCCAACCCAGTACCGGGTCAGCGGGATTCATTGGAGTAGGAGTTCAAATTAAACTGAATAACGTTTCTAATTTTCTAATCACCCATATGGAGGGAATTTAAATTTATTTGGAGGGAATTCCCAATAATTCCCATAAAAGGAGGATGGCTTGATAACGAAATTCATTATTCGCCAGCCTCTAAACCGAGCAACACCAGATTTTCATACACCGAATTGTTATTATTAATAATAGTGTTAAGATTAGTAATATTAGTAGAACTAAATACTGATATACGAGAACACTGAGAGATACACGTGACATACAGTAAGCACATATGCTCAGAAAATAGTGTAACCCTTAAGCCGCTACACACAACAATTGTCATCTGCTGTTGCTTTTATATTTTGCCTTATTTCTCAATAAAAACATGTTTTGACTGCACTTCAGAATCATTTCCAATGTCAAAGCATGTTGTAAATTATACTAAAGTGCTGTCAAAGCATGTTTTTGATGATGAAAATGGAAAATAGAAAATAAAAAACAGACGATAAAAAATTAAGATAGCGGTGTAATGGTTAATATTTATCTTCGTGTACTGCTAGTGTATTGACTGAATACTTCAAAAATGGTTTCTTTTTTAATATTCCTTCTAACCGTTGACGATATTGTCAATATTATGTAGTCAAACAGACGTACGTACAAATATTCCGTCAACACAAACAACACCTTAATTCTAATAGACGAGTATAGTAATATGCCTAATTAGTATTGCCGAATTCGGTCCATTTAATGTTTGAAAGTCTCATATACTTTGTATACCATGTTCCATGGTTGGTACTATACAGTGGAACCTCTCTAAACCGGACAAAAAGAACCACATGTGATCATAATTATGATGGGTTTCTTGGTCATCAATCTCGGGTGTTAATGCCTGGTCGTGATCGCATAGCAGACAAGGCTCGGAATAATCAAATGCCTGATTACAGTGAAACATCGATAACCCGGACAACCTGGGGACCTCCCAGGGTGTCCGGTTTAACGAGGTTTCACTGTACTATGTCTATACTAACATTGTGTAACGTGATCGCAAAACGCAAACTAGTTTTATATCTGATTAAAACAATACAATCAAACCTGTGAATAAAGGCCTGCCATGGGATGAGAAAATAAATGGTCCATGTTCACAGGTGGTCTTGTTAGCATGTTCATTTAAGTAGTAATTGAATCATTGAGAACATGAAAGTGTGGCTGCTATAGACAGGTAATTGCTACATGTATTCGTAGGATGCCTTAGGCACAGGTTCCACTGTGTTAGTAACCGTAACGTCGGTATGGCTGGAGAACTATGGTTTAATATCACTGCAACCGGTGTAGATTCAGATCAGCCTGCCCATCCGTGCAGTCTGATCAGGCTCAACGCTGTTCGCAAGTATATAACCAGGCTTTTAACAAAGAGCATAGGTCGTTATTCGACTGCATGGGTTTATTAGCTGATCAGGGGCTTGACTGACAAGAAACTCGTTATCCAGGCACAGCCACATATAGACTTGTGAATAATAGTCAACGTTACTTTCATTTTCAGCGAACTCTCGTAGTACGATACTGAAGCTGCGTGCTCGCTGAAACAAAACAAAAGCACAGCAAAAGCGGATTGACAAGCGTCTGTGAAGCGGTGACCGTCATCACAACAAGCGTTACATTCACACAGAATGGCGTCGAGAATGTTATGTTTCATGCTGATTGCCGCCGTCCTGATGACGTCATTGATGCTCGAGGTCGAGGCCCGCAGGCGGTCGCTGTGTCGTCTGACCAGGACGAAGGACGCTTGTCGCGATAGAATGCGGGGGCGGGGACGGAACGGGGCTGGGCCGACACCAGGGCTGTGTGAACGGAGAGGTGGCAGCTGCCTGCTGTACCAAATGCGCCGAGGGAATTTATGTTTCTGCGCAATGAACTACGATGTTTAACTGGCTAGAACCGGGACAACACACATTGTGTGTGGCTTTGACTGAAGAAATGGGGCCTATGGGATGTGTGAGCAGTGTAGCTCATTGTCAAATAGCACACTTCTTCTGTTGGCTGATAATGAGCTTTAAAGCTTGGTGGAAGCAGGGTGGTGATTGGTTCATCCATGTGGACTTTTGATGAGTTATCTCAGGGAACAGTCTTATTTGTCATGTTTATCCTAAAAAGGCTGGAAAAGCAATATTCTATGTGTTGCTCAATATAGTCATATAGTCATACTGTTTGTCATTATATAAGAATTCATGTATGTATTTGTACATTTGCTAGATATTTCCTTGTATCTGAACATGTTAGAGCAGCGTCTAGTTAATTTATTTTGCAATTTTAATCAAATCATGCAATGTACTTTATATTCTCCTTCAAAGGAGAACGTAATTACGACATGCAAAACATGTAATAATTGCGTATGTTCACAGATAGATGAATATGAAATAAATAACAGAAGACACGCATACATGTAAGGTAACATACGAGACACGCCATGCGATTTTGTACCTAAGAACATGTGCGAATTTTAATGAAATACATTTACAGAAACTGTGATATTTTCTGTAACTGACGTCGAAAGATGACTCAATTTTCATAGGAAATGCGAAATTGAATGACACAATTTTAGCCTTTGCGGAATGGAATTGAATTCATTTACTACGGAAAATATCGTAAACTTTGTAAATATACTTAATGAGATATCGCACATGTTCTTGGGTACACAATTGCATGGCGTGTCTCATATGAGATCAGCCATGCGATGTTGTACCTAAACTCTTTCGTAAAAATATTTTCAAAACTGAGGATATTTTCCATACGGGACGTCTAAAGACGAGTAAATTCTCAGAGCAAATGCGGAATATATATTTTTCATGAAAAATCGTATTTTTCTTGGGTGAAAAAGCACATGATTTATCTCTTCTGAAATTTCCCCCATCATCGGGTCGCCGATTTTTCGCTGACATTGACTATGAAAATCAGTCATATTTTCCGTAAATGAATTCGAAAGTCGACACAATGTTCATAGCCCATGCGAAATTGAATTCCTCATGGGTTATGAACATTGTGTCAACTTTCGACTTCATTTACGGAAAATATTACATTTTTCCCAAACCAAACTCGGTGCAAAACGGCGATGCGATAAGGGAGGTAATCTTGTTCTCATGTGTTATCTCATGCATGTCTCGTATGATTTATTCCACATCCACCTCTATGTATATGTTATTTTACAGACGGGATACAATTATAGTAGTATGAAACTACTGAGAAAAAAATGGCTATTTTCTTTATTTCATCTCAAAAGCATGTGTTGTTACCACTCATTTGAACCGTCTCGACGAGACGGTTCAAATGAGTGGTAACAACGTATACATGTATTGAGAAAGAAACGAAATAATGAGATTTGTTCAAGAAAAATGATTGCATCCTTAGACCGAGATGGGGTAATTCGTGTTTTTGTCATGTATACGTTTATTTCTGTTTTTATGCTATTTATGTTCTATGGCTCCTACATGTCATTGTGTGTTCTTTATTGTATAACAAATACACACATTAACTAAAGAAATCCTTCCATCCACGATGCAACTGATAAATTAGGCTTGAATATCAAACTCATTTGTGGCAGTGATTGGAGAAATGGGGCTTATGGGATTTGTGATCAGCTATAGCTCCTCATCGAATAGCATAACTCCTATAGCCTGATGACGATCTATATTGCTCGTTAGAAGCATGGTGGGTGTTTGACGAGACTGTTCAAATGAGTGGTAACAACGTATACATGTATTGAGAAAGAAACAAAATAATGAGATTTGTTCAAGAAAAATGATTGCATCCTTAGACCGAGATGGGGTAATTCGTGTTTTTGTCATGTATACGTTTATTTCTGTGTTTATGCTATTTATGTTCTATGGCTCCTACATGTCATTGTGTGTTATTTATTGTATAACAAATACACACAGTAACTAAAGAAATCCTTCCATCCACGATGCAACTGATAAATTAGGCTTGAATATCAAACTCATTTTTGGCAGTGATTGGAGAAATGGGGCTTATGGGATTTGTGATCAGGTATAGCTCCTCATCAAATAGCATAACTCCTATAGCCTGATGACGATCTATATTGCTCGCTAGAAGCATGGTGGGTGTTTGATTCATGGAATGGCGAACAGCATAGATCCTGACCAGACTGTGCAGATGTACAGACTGATCTGGATCTACATTGTTCGCAAAAACCTACAAGCCCAATTTCAACAGTCACAGCCACGTTTACGCATTTAAATTTACATATATGTACGTGTATGTATAGCACATGTTGTTTGTACTGTATTTTAATACATGTTATTTAACAAAAAAAAAATTAATTATGTAGTTGTTGCTTTAATTCTCACCACGATTATTGAGTGTGTCTATATCCGTCAGATATGTATGGTGGCTAGTTCTGGCCATGGCATTTCGTCGCTTCTTCGTAGGAGCGACTATTACCTTTATGGGAAGGAGTCAAGTGACTTTGGACTGGTATGGACCTGGCCCCTGGTGGCCGTTTCACTAAACTTCGTACCACTAAAATGTTCGTAAGTGCAAAATTATGATTGTCTGTAAATTTCACAATAGCAGTGTTTTCTTGTAAACAATTATTGGATTTACATGTATTGAACATAGGCTGCATGCAGCATATGCTTAATAAATGTAAACCCATCAATTGAAATATCCAGACGACCTAAATTTGCTGTTGATATGCCGTTAAGCACCAATAAATCAATCGATCAATCAATCGTAGGAGCGACGGACTGAAATAGCCACCGTACATATGGGTGATGGTTGCGTCTGTCATTTTATTAAGATGATAAATAGCAATTGGTATAAACATATTTAATTAAATAGTAATTACATCATTTGTCGGTATACAAGCAATGTAAAGAGGATTGTAACGAAATATTGCTATCTTATAGAGTTCCTCTCCTTAAATAGCAATTGATTTTATCTATCCAAATAACCACGAACCGATACATTAACGTTGCATGGTACATTGTGGTCACATGGCAAATACCATATGGGTGTTCAATACCGTGTCTCCCTGATTGTTGCGTTTTTAAATCGTTTCAATATATATATATATACGGAGCCCCGCAGGGCATATGGATTTTTTTTTATTAATTCGTTCCCACGAAATAACAATTCGTTCCCACGATATAATAATTTCTTCTCTTGAATTAACAATTCGTTCCCACCAAATGACAATTCGTTCCCACTATATAACGATTCGTTCCCACGAATTAACAATTAATTCCCGTGAGAACGAATTGTTAATTCCTAGGAACGAATTGTTAATTCGTATGAACGAATTGTTATTTCGTGAGAAATAATTAATTAAAAAAATAATTCTACGTCCCATGCGGGGCTCCGTATATATATATGTGTACATGTAAAGGAATATTACATCCGAAGTGAAGGCAGGCCCGTACGCAGGAATTAATTTAATGGGTGGGGGAGGGGGTGCGTTATCGACGGCGCGAAAAGCATCCGTCGCACCCCTCTGCGTGCGGGCCTGGAAGGAGTCAGTGGAAGACGGAGGCTAACTCCTATTGGAGTTAGGCCCCTTCTTCAACTGACTACTTTAATTCATACCCGATATGTCAGAAACAGTCGAGAAGGAAATTAGTACCGTTTGTTTAACTAGTACGCGGTTCACCAACCGGGCATATCAACCCGGTCGGTGGCACGAACTCTCGACCTGCGATGTATTATCAGTTAAGCCACGGTGAGAGTTTGAGATGTTGGGAGCATGCGATGGGTAATTTAACGATCGGGATTCGTCGTTACCGGAATCCCGACCGGAGACCTGGTTTGGCCATCAAGTATGTCTTTGGCTTTCTTTTTTTTCATTAAATTTTATTCACGTTTAAATACAACATGTACAATCATATCTTTTCACATGCATGCATAAAACAAAACATTTGACATTACATGAAATACATAGTGTATTTTCGAGTGATTTTTTTTAGAGAAATAGTCAGATTGAAAATATAGTAGAATGAAAGAAAATAAAGATATCCCTCCCCTATGTTGATACCTGGCACACACTTTCGTGGGAACGAATTAATAAAAATAAAACATGTCCCTGCAGGACTCCGCATAATCCAGACAGACTAGTCGCACGAAAATAACACATATGGGGCCCGTTTCACTAAACATCGTACGACTAAAATGTTCGTAAGTGCATATTTAGAATAATCTGTAAATTTCAATTGATGGATTTAAATTTATTGAACATAGGCTGCATATGCAGCCTATGCTCAATAAATGTAAGTCCAATAATTGTTTACAAGAACACATTGTTAATGTGAAATTTACAGACTTGACATTTTGCACTTACGAACATTTTAGTCGTGGGAAGTTTAGTGAAACGGTCCTTAGACGGTCAGACAAGCCACACATTCAAAAACATATTTTAAAAATAAATAAATTCACAACAAATAAATTATGTAATGTACATAAATACAAGATAATAAACATATATATAGATTATGAGGCGCCAGCGATATAATCTATATTGTATCGTTCTCAGACCATGAGCTGAGAAGTTTAAATATACAAAAGTACAAAACTACTATATAGTTTGGTATTTTTGTACTTTTATATGAAAATCTTACAATATAATCTCAATTGTAAACTTCTCAGCCCTTGAGATTAGGAATTTATCAAAACAATGCTTGCTGTACAAGACTATATAGGTGTTTTGTACGAAAACTATAATTTTAAGCCAAATATGTACAATGAACCACGAAACCGCTATATCACAATTACTGACTACTGGCTAGTCATATTGATAAAAAGCACGACGTCGTGCTTTTTATCAGCTAAAGGTCGACCTTTCATAAGCTCATACCTACGGAAAAGGGGGTACCTGTTCATTGTTCATGGGAATAGGGCCATGTAGTATTGTTTTAGCCCCTCTCCATCAGGGGCTATACACTGTTAGATATTCATTCGCAAAAGAATCCCACTACCCGATGGTAGCGAAACTATGTGGCTGGGCTGCATTATCGGGACGTATACTGTATCTAAATGTCATAAGGTACCTATTGTCAGACATAGAGTAGCCAGATAGCAGATATTTATATGTACACGAATATGTCCACACGAGCGAATATGTCCGCGGACATATTCAATCATTTCAACAGAAAATCTATATTAACTCAAAACGGCGATACAAATAGTCTTTCATTTGATATATTGATTTAATGTTTGAGTATAAGCTTGATTTGGCAGTATAACCATCATTATGATATGAAAAAATCCAATATGGCCGCCATGCATTAACAAATGGTACATGTGACTGCCCACCTTGTAGGGAGATGGTCTATGTAAGCTTTCTTCCAATCCAATTCTCTTTTGGAGTGATTACAGTTGAAAAACAATAAAAACAGAGCAGAAAATACAAAAAAAGAAAAAATCATAAGTAGTATAGGGGCCAATTTGGAGGCACATACCCATTGACCTATTTTTTTTAAATTACACTCAAAGCAGTTTGTATGAAATTACACCGACTAACGCTATCCCACCAACAATAAACACAATTTCTCTATCCTTTTGACTCTGTGAGGGTGCATAATAATCACTCAGTACTGGTTCCTCCCCAAATGACTGTAATTGTTGCGCACCTGTCACCGGTGCTGTAACAGCATTATACTCCCTAATAGCTTTATCTACATCCTCAAAAGTCTTAGCAGCGTGGTTCTGCTTTCTAATTTCACTATTAATCCAGTCTAATCTCTCCGTTCTTTTTTCTGCCCGCTGTGCCTGTGCCTTTTGTAATTGCTCTACGGCATTATCATGCCTTTTGCGTTCTTCAATCGCAGAATTATTCCCCAATGAACTGAATAAGAAATTACTCCCTGTAAACGCCAATGCGTTAACCAAAGCACCGCCAACCATCATAGCTTATAAGAGCCGACATTTTGTTTATATAATTAAATGTATTACTTTAAAAAATATTAATCAGGAATTATACCTTGTTTAACAAGCATATCTCTCGTAGCAATAGCAAGTCCAGTATCCAAACATTAACATAGCCATATTATTAACCATCAAGTTGCAGTTTTGGCACCGCCTGTCTTATAAACTTTATTCATTATCTGCGCATATCCGATTTCAGCGCCGTTATTACAGCAGCATGATATGCAAGATTTCCTATTATCTTTCCATCTGTATTAATTGCCGTCATCTTTTTTTATTTTACTTAATAATAAATTTAATTTAATTTAATTAATTGTTTACTCCATAAGATGAGGATTGTGTTTTACACTAGGCATTTCAGGTTCTTTTGTTTCAATTTTATTTCGATTTAACAATTTATAGCCAAACACAAACCCACCAACTAAACTCACTGCCACTACAAAATATATTATATTCGAGGTTTTATAGACTTTCACTATAACTGGTTCTTCAGGTTGTATATCTACTTTTTTCTTATGTACCATATGTAATAGACTTTCTTGTTTGGCTTTTCTAGCAGCAGCACCCTTTTTACCAGCTTCTACCCTCTTTGGATTCTTTGCTGTTACTTGTTTGATCTCCTCTTTTCGTTCTAGAATTTCTTCATCAGGAATCTGTTGTATGTTCTCCGTTTCCATTATTTTTATTTATATCATTTATATTTTTAAATTGACAATATTTAAATGTTGTTATTGCTGCAGTAATAGGTGCCAGAAATGCTCCAAACCTAAAATACAACTCACAACAAGTACTAGTCAATGCATGGTCAACAAATGGATCTCCTTCTAAATCAGCTACGAGTTTATCATGATTTCCTGCTGGTATAGGCAAGATATTACCTACAGCTAGAGCATACATATTCAAAATAGTATTGCCAAGAGTTTTCGTCATTGAAGCACCCAATCTACTTTCATATTTGTTATACAATTTCAATATTTGTTCATTTGACAACTCTTCTAGTTGTGAAATAGTTATATCTTTACCCAAATATTGAACAGATTTCCCACCTGAAATAATCGAAGATAACCGTTGTTTTAAGTGATCATTATTTACTTCACCTACAGTACTATCAGTGGATATTTTATCATCACTTAGTTGTTCTATAAGTTCCTCACAATTCATTTTTATTTTGCATAATATAAATTTTAATTTAAAATAAACCCAACCCGATCCAAATATAATAATCAATAATTGTATGAATATCAATATCTCAAACATTTCATATATTCATACAATTATTTAAGTTCAATTTGCTTAGAACAACTCAACATTGTTAAGCAATACCTATTTGCTGAACAATTCTTAACATTGTTATCTATGAATTGTTCAGCTAAATCAAGTTAAATCAAGTTTAAATCAAGTTAAAATCCAGTAAAATAAGTAAAATAAAAAATATTAAGTAATACTAAGTAATACTAAGCATTACTTAAGTAATTTATACTCCGTAGGCTGATCAGTTCTAATAAGCAACTTAGAATGTTTTGTTTTCGATAACTCTTTTCGTATTTGTTTCTTTCCTCCTCTAGTGTCGAAATAACATCATTTTCTCTCAAACAGTCCTCAAAACTATCTCTGTCTTTCGTATAAAACATACACAGCCATTTTGTCTGTTCTCTTAAGTCTTTTAATACTAATTATATCTCTGTGATATAACCCAAACACTTTGCTCTGCATGTCGTCCAGAGAATGCGAGCTGTGACAACATATCATTTTTCTTTGTTAATTGCTTTGTAGCTGAACAGTCATCAATGATATATAATGTTGGGCTTCCAGCATATTTATTAAAAAATAATCTTAACAGATCTTGTAGTTTTTCTTCGCCATTACTGCCAACTGGATTAACAATCGTTATTTTGTTATCGATTGGGCACCGCACATCCTTTATCCAACTTCTGTTTTTATAAGCCTTGTTCCATGCTATAGTTGGACAAAGAATAACTATATTATCGAAAAAACCTTTATAACCTCCTTGTTGTTGTGAAAGCTCTAATAAGCCTAAAACAAATTCTGTTTTCCCACATCCTGTTTGACCACAAACAATTGCACTATGTGCATACTTTGGTAAATCAATATAACACCGATACAAATCTTCCATTTTCTATATTTAGTTGGGCATCTTGAATTATAAATAAATATATATTTATTGCACTTGCAGCTTCAGCTTCTTTAGTAATCTGAATTGTAATACCTTCACTCGCATTTTCTAGTCTCCGTCCATTCCCATGTAAACTATTATCATCTGTTGTTCTTAAGTCAAGCCAGAGTGCATATTGTTTTGTAAGATATTTGCCAATTGTCACACTGGACACATTAAATTCTTTACTGACAGCGTTCACTATCGGATCATTAATATCTCCACCGGCAAAGTGTTTGCGTATTTCATCCCACATATCATATGCTTTCATCCCTTGACTGTATAGTTGATTAGGCACACCCTCAATTGTTACTTCAACATTATTTATTTTCGATTATAGAATTTTTCACTTTTTCTTGAAAAATTGTTGATTGTTCTTCAAATCATATTAAAATTCCCTTCATGGACCTAGCAGGGGTATTCAAATTTATATTCCATATAGAATCACTTTTATTTTTAGTTATCTTTCGGTGACGAAGAATTCTATCATACAAAATTGACATTTGTCCCATATATTGATTTTTTACCATTGTTGCTAAATTAAACTCTGTGACCATATCAAATTCTAAACTTATATTATTAATTTCATAATTAGCAGCTAAGTCACCTGTGGCTATTATTACCCTTGAATAATCATTAAATGTAAGTTCATATTCGAGCCTATCACCCAAACCAGATTGATAATAAGGCATATGGGCTTCAAGAAGTTCAAAATCTAATGGTATATAAAATCGATTACCAATGTATCTGCGATAGCTTTATCTTCAGCGTTTCCAGAACTAGCATCTGCTGCTCCAGTTCTTAATTTTGTTATATTTGAACTTGTACTAGTGTCTATACCTTGATAAACCATATTATTTCGCTCTGGAGGTGCTTTCCATAGGTCACGATAGATGTAATACACATCTGAATCATCGATTGATAAAATTTCATTACCAGATATTTTAATAGTTGTTTTCTTGACGATTGCACGACCAAGATTTTGAACCACTCGGGCGATTGTCATCAGTGGAGGTTAATGCAATTGTAAAAGCTAAACGAACTGTTCCAGTACGATTAAATCATTTGGACCTAAATTTGGGAATCGCACTAAAAGCTGTTGGTTTTGATCAATTGTAGATGGATTATTTGTTATTGTAACTGATTGTCTAATTCCTTTTACACCGAGAGGCTCTCTTAAATGTCTGTAGGGATTAAGTTTTCTTCCGTATGTTGTCATTATTCTTTTTAATTTTATTTATAAATTACATACTTTAAAATAAATAATAAATAATGGCTGAAGGTGGAGAAGGAGATTTTATGCATTATGATAATGAGACGTATGACCCTGATGGTGATGAAGAAACACAACTGATACCCTGATGTTCCAATGACATTACCTGATTTACAAACGGAAAAACTAACTCCAGAGAATGATCGTCCTCTACCAGTAAACACTTTAGAGCTTTTTAAAACTCTATTCCAAAAGGAGTTTAAAGTAACAGATCAGGAGTTTCAGTTACTAATTCCAGACCTACACACAGAAAACAAAACACTGTTCTGGAAGGATCACCGCATTAGTAAAAATGGGGACCCTAATAAATTAATAAGAACTTTTAAGGGCAAAGGAACAGCTGAATTAAAACGGTTATTGAATCTACAAGAGGCCCACTTGGCTCCAGAAGCTGTTAATAAAATACAAACTATAGAAAACGAATTGCCAGATCTTGAAAACATAGAAATGTCTGAATTACCAAGTAAAGTAGATGAAACAGAAACACATGTAAAAGAACTCATTGATACACTATCAAAAGAAACATCAACTACAATTACACATGATTTTGAAACGTTACCATTAAGAGAACTTAAAGCCTTAAACAAAGCACTGCAACAATCAAGAGGCTCACTAACCACAACCTTGCCAAGTTAAATAATTGGATAAAAATAAAGATGCTGCAGTGTTAAAGCTGGCAGCTGTAACTACATTTGATTCAGACAGTCCAGATGCAGACCGTGTCGAAAAAGAAATTGCTGCTATTGTATCTGAGCGTGAAGCACGTCTTGAGGCGATTTCAGTTGATAGAGAAAATTTAAGAACTCAAGTATCCAGAATAAAAAGAGACCCTTGATAGAATATTACACAAAGATACTACTTTAAGAGAAAGACTCAAAACCCTCTTCAAAGAACAGGGGGTAACTATTGTTTCTGTTTTGACAGCTATAGGGTTTATAATCTCTACTTTAATTTTAAGTATTACTGGAGGTGCAAGTGGTGGTGCAGCCGCTCTCAAGCCACCAGGAAAAGGTGGAGCTAAAGAATGGATAAAGAAACAATTAAAACATCTTAGTTCATTACTGGGTATGCTAGCAGGGAAGGCGTGGATGCATTACCCGGAATTATTGGATCAATAGTATCTTGGATATTGAATGCAGCAGAAAGGCTGTTGGATGGAGGCTAGCCAATAATTTATGGGTTTTAATTATTACAGTTGCTGGGCTTCTTTATATGGCTGCTAAGGATTATATTTTATCTCGAAAGTAAAATAATAGCAGTCCTAACCCAACTGCAATACTACCAGTGACTAGTGCAGTTTTATAATTTTCATGTTTGACTGCTTCTATTTGTTCAGGTATTGCGACTGTTGGTTTAACATTTAAAGGTTTAACATTCAAAGGTTTAACACTCAAAGGTTTAACATCCAAAGGTTTAACAATACTTTTTTCTGGTGTTTGTACAGGCGGTGGAACTGGTAAACTATTTACATCACCATTAAACCCAACAGTTTGATCACCACTTGCAATTACAATTAAATTATTGTAATTTTGAATACTGCAAATATCTCAAATCCTGGCTTGGGGCCATATACAAACCAATTCCATATACAAAATCAACTTTTGACCTTGCATATTTTAGTACATTTTGATAGTTTGAAATTATTGTGGGTAAGTCTACAGCTCTATTAATTGCATCATTAATATTGGCTAAATATTGTTTTTGCGCATCATCAAATGCAGTCCCAGTACCAATAATGGAAGTTCTTGTTTGAGATTGAGCTCCAAGAATTGACGACACATAAACTCTAATACTATCATTTAATCGTTCAACTCCAGCTTGAGTGAACCCAATTGAATTATCTAGAACAAAACTAGTCCAAGCATTAGTAATATCGACGTGATGGGTAAAAGAATCGTGTACATCAAAAAATGGTGATACCCTACCTCCATGGCTCAATCTATAACCCCCTGAAGGTCTCATAAACATTGTAAAACCGCCAAGATTATGATTCCCATGGTCTATTTTTTGTCTGAAATCCTTATTTGGATTAATACCAAATTCAGTGCATATTCTATGGTAAGCTGAAAAAAGGTCAAAATTATTATCAATTACCAACAATAGCTGTGATCATCTGGTAAAGGAATAATTTCATTTGAGCTAAGATTCGAAGTGTTTGATACATAATATGAAATTCATATAAGGATCTCAAAAACGGATCATTTGTAATTGTTAAATGCTGGTTATATGAAACACCGCACCCACAAGTAGCACACCATATTGCAAAGTTAAATTGATTCTGATACCACCCCATTTGATTATTCATCCAATTGTTATATGCTTTGTTGTTGTTTGAGACATTACCAGTTATTGAGGGGTTTGGATACCCCGCTAATGCGTTGGAATATGTAGCTTTGAAACTTTTATCTTTTGTAACATAAACATCAACATTGTAAAACATTGGAACCGTTTTCAAAGCATATATATGGTTGACATTGTAGTTTGCATCTTTATTAAATTTGAATGCCATTGTTGTTGTTTTTTTAATATATAAATATATATATATTTAAAAAAAAATGTATATAACTTTAACTGACATTACAAAACCAATTCCATTACAAGAATATATTGATAATACGGATTCTAAGCGAGAAATTGGTTTGAAAAGTCTTACATACTGGGTTGGTTGGTACAATATTTTGCAGGATGAAACATACGAGTGGTCTACTGTTAGAGCTAGACCAACTGCAGTGACAATTCCCGCTGGATTATATTCATTTGATAGATTAAGTAATTTATTAAGTAATGCCGCTTTGTCACTTAGTATAAATAAATCTAATGGGAAATGTACTTTTACAGTTACAACGGGACACGAGGTTAATATTCCTGAAAATATACTTAAATTTCTAGGTTTTAGCATATATCCACAGTTGGATAGTGGTACTTATACAAGCGCCAATCCAGTTGATTTTGCTACCAAATCTGTTTATATTTATCTGAATCAAGTCAGTTCATCTCACAATCTATTAGATGGAAATATAAGTAACATTATTTGTACTGTACCCATCAGCAAAACTACGTTTGGGGAATCGGATACAATATCATTTCAATCTCCGGAATATAGAAAATTACAAAGTGGTATCATAGACGAGTTGGTAATTGAAGTCAGAGACAATAGTAATAATTTATTAAATAATCACGGACTGCAAATTTTTATTGTATTTGAAATAAGATAAACAATAAAGTAAAATGTCTATATATGGAGATACAAATTATCACGCAACAAAATCATATAGTGATACAGGCGATGAGTTGATTAAAAAAAAAAATGAATGAGTTTGTTACTCTTGTAAAAGATAAAATGTATGTCCCAAACCTAAAACAAACAATACATGACCTTAAGCAAGGTAAATCTATAATAACTGTATGGGCAGAAGAATCTGGGCCATTACGTTGATGGCTCTTATGAATTTGCAATTTGGAAATGGTGTTTCTGGTTCAGCGCATGAAAATAAACTGTGGTTTAAACTAATGTTGTGTAGTGGGAGAGTTTTTACGAATGGGTTTATTGCAGTGTCACAAGAGATGGATTTTGCAACACGATGAAGGTTGAAAATTGGGAATTAGTATTAATGGCAACCCCAAACATGTGAATGCAACTTTAACAAAACATAAAGGACAGCGTTCGGCATATACAATATTCAAACAATCCAATCGAGCTTGCTTCTGGAAGTGTATTAAATTTCGTTTCACTTACAACATATAGTAGAGCTTCCATTTCAATTGTAAATGTATTAATTGAATTAGATATTTAAATTTTAAAAATTATAAAAGAATAAAATGAGTAATAAACTGTATCCACCGCTACCAGTTGAGGAGAATAGAACAGAACATTATAGGCTTAGTGAAATAAGTGCTTTAAAACATAAGCTAGAAAATGAGGTTGAGACAAGGAAAACAATACGAAATAAATATAAAAGAGCTTTGAACATATTAAATGGTGTTCAGTCTGGATTAACTACTGTTGGTCTGGTAATGGGTGGGACGAGTGCCGGGCTATTATTAACTGTTGTAGGAGTGCCCGTTTCCTTGGGCCTTGGTATTGCGGGTAGTATATGTGGTGCATTTGCATTAACAAGCAAATTTGTTAATACTAAACTACTGAAAAAGGCTGAAAAACATGATGAAATATGTATACTTGCAATGGCAAAACTTAATTCTATTGCAAATAAAGTTTCCACTGCATTAGATGGTAATGTATCTGATGAAGAAAAATTTAAATAATTGATCATGGGAGAGATGGATAAATATGAACAAATGAAAGCAGATGTTAGAAAACCTATAAAGTTTGAGATTTCTGTTGAAGAAAAAAAAATACTACGAGAGCAAATCAAAACAGACATGTTAAAAAATATAAATGGGCACTAAATTTTGACTTTCATTTGAGTGCGGTCGGGTAAAAAAAAATAGGGTTTAAAAGTTTTTCAATAGACAAAATCAAAAGTATGATACTTATTGTTCGTATTGTTTTTACTTGGCTTCAACCCTAATGGTCTTACATAGTATGGCAACTCCTTATTTTTAGATTTAGCTTGTTCAATTTTAGATTTGAGAAAGAGTGGTGCCCATGCTTTAGTGTCATCATTTAATGTTAAAATCATAGCTTCACCATTAATAGTATCCACACATCTGTAATCTGTAATAGTATAGATTTCATTCTGTTTTAAATCTGCCCATTTAATTGTATTATATTCATTTTGTTCCTTACACTTTTCTTCAAACTTGACCAGTGTGATTTGTTGATTCATTTTTGTGTTTTATGTTATAGAAATGTATCTTAAATAGAAATAAAAAATGGAGAAAATTTATTACAGTCCTAAAGGATTTTGGAAAGGTTTAACAGCTGTTAAGAAATTAGCAAAAGCAGCTAAAGTAAGTGATAAAGAAGCATTGAATTTCTTAAAGAAACAAGCGGTATGGCAGATTTATTTACCTGCACCAAAGAAAATAGTGAGGCCAAAGTTTGATGTTTCTAACAAGAATGAAGTTCATCAAGCGGATTTATTATTCCTACCACATGACACTGTTGGTCGAAAAACATATAAGTATGCAATTGACTGTTGTTGATATTGCTAGTAGATATAAAGAGGCAGAACCACTGACTTCAAAGGACAGCAAGGTAAGTTGCTAAAGCTTTATTTTTAAAATATTTATAAAAGAAAACTAACATATCCAAAATTATTACAAGTAGATCCTGGGAGATAATTTATGGGTGCTGTTACACAGTTCATGGATAAACAAATAATGTAAATATAAGACGCGGTAGAAGAGAAATTCATAGAGACCAAGCCATTGTTGAAAGATTTAAATAAGGACACTAGCCGAAAGATTGTTTGGTTATCAGTATGCTAAGGAGTTGGACAATCCTCATAAACGAAATAGGGAATGGTTAAGAGGCTACCAGCGTAATCTCTGCAATAAATTCGGAGACCAAAAAACCCTCTCCAATTGAAATTAAAACATTAAAAGACGACCCCATCTGTCCTACTGTAAACTTAAGATATTTATACCAACCTGGAGAACAAGAAGGCGAGGCAGACGTAGAGCTACTGACCCGATATGGAGTGTTGATATTCACAAGATTGATTATCATTTTATTACCCAAGGTATAATGATGTATTATTTGAAGGCGCCGGCACCAAAGAGAGGCTTTGTAAAGGAAGAGCTTCTATTGTTCCGGCTGATACCCAAACGCGTATGTCATGATTCCATCGGGTGCAATGTATCGTTTTTGTGTCGAGTGGTGAGAGTGTTGTTTTGTTCATTGTTAGTCCGTATATTTTATGGTGTATGGAGCGTAGCATATTCATGTTATGAGTGTATGTTTTCTTGTTGAAAAGTGCATCTTTGTAATTTTCAAAGTTTATTTGTTTTTTGATTACATATTTTTTACTCCCTTTGCTTTCTTGATGAGTTGTTCGTCTGCTCGTAATATAGAGTATAGCTTAGGCCGTAGACCAATATATTCTGCTATTGAAGTGCCAACACATTCATCTTTCATTTTGCCTATTACTTTTTTGTTTGTTTCATCATAAAGTGGATGGTCTTTTGGATAATCAGAAGTCATATTCATCTTTCATCTTAGACATATCTTTGTATACATCTTCTGTTTTGATGTCAACTAATAAACTGTCGGTGTCTGTATCAACAAGGTGCAGTTTTTCGTTATATTTCTTTTTCAGTTTGTTATAGTACCAGTCGTACATTAATGTTTTGATAAGTCTAAGACAGACATGCCAACATAGATTGGCTTGTTTAGCGTTAGTTTTAGTTTTGTTTACATGCATAGCAGATAATTCATCTGAAAATTTGACACGTCTATTGAAATTAGGTTTAGCTATGATTTTTCTTAGTCTTTGTTTTCTTTTCGTTTTCGGTTCCATCTGTTCTTACTAGTTTGATATCTGATCTTTTTCGTAGGTTCTCCATAGTTTTTCCGAATACAGCCATTGTTCAGGTAGTTTATAGAAATCTTTTTCAAATGCAGACTTTGCTTTTTTACGTAATTCGGTGTTTAGACGAATGTATGGTTCCATCCATGGTTTTTCATTGAATTCTAAGGCTCGATGTACTTTAGTGAGTTTTAGGCCAAGAGATATGTACAACTGTAGATTTCTGTAGTGTAATACATATTTATTTTTATTGTTTTAAGATTTGGGACAAGTTTTCTTCTATGTTTATCAGTATATTGCTATTGTTAAGAAGTTCAGTTTGATATTCTGATAACCATTCTTTTTTTACGGCTAGTTTCTCAGGTGCAAGAGGATAATCATTGTGTAGTTTATGTAGACTTTTTGGGTATTCTATGTCTACTTCAAGGATTAAACCTTTGCCTGGTTTTGGTTGAGCAACTGTGTTTCTACTGTTTAAGGGTTTCCACTTGAAACCCGAGTACGGTAAAGGTTGACTCATTGCCCATCCGTATAGGTTATTTGCGTCGTAATACATGATGTGATTGTTTTCTTCAGTTGGATTGTAATCAGCTACAAGAGGATTGTTTGCTTTTGCATGTCTTTTGGATACCATACTTATACCGCCACGCATACCTTTTTCTATGAATAAATGCATATCAATATCTGTTAGTAGTTCTCTAAACTCTATTTGTGTGTTTTTTAGTAGAGCATCCCATGATAGACCTGGAGCTGTATAGTAGTGCAATGGGTCAAATTTGTATGCATCTATACATGTTTTTCTAAATGTTTGGAATACATCAGCAAGTAGAACAACATCAGTTTTAAGTATAAATCATGATAATCTCCAAGGGTTTTACAGTTGAACTCTTTCCATACCACTTTTGTGCGTTGTTTCATATTCTTTTTGGTTGATACTTTCATCTGTAAGACTGCTGTAAAAATGTATCTATAGGTGGTAATTGTGTTTCATTGAATCTTTCTTTGTTGTTCATATTATTCATAGGGGTAAACCCCTTTACGTAAAAAGTAGATTTGTTTTATTGTTGAAGACATTGTTGGTGATTTTGAAATCTGATTTATCTGTTGCATCTACTAACTTTTCAAGTGATGAAGGCATGAATTGGAAACTGTCTAAGAACTTGAGTTGTCCAATGCTAAATGAGATGTACTTTTCAGCGTTGGTTGGAATACAAGTTATGTTGCGGTGTGCTGTGTGTATTTTTTGCATTATAAGATGACTATCATATCCTTTTAGGTTGTGGAATACTACAGGGATTTTAGTTGTGCCTGGTTTTATTTTGAGTTTTAGGTTGCAGTTTTTGTGTGCGGCTCCTCTGTATTACCTGTGAAATGGCAGTGGTCTCTTACTTTTGTATTGTTTAGTTCTGTTTTTCACATATCCAACAATGGGTTGCACTTTCATAATCATTTGTTGTTTTTGTTCTGTCATTGATTATTGAGTTGGATTGGTAAAAGTGTTGTTGATGTTGCTTGTTTCACATTTCAAATGGTTTAAGAATGTTTCAACTACATCTTCACCTTCTGTATATTACTGTTTTTTCTGCTTTGCCATCATACCGCACAATTTGATATCCAAAACCACCACAAGCTTCATGTTCACTTGTTATTTCTGATTTGTCACCAGCAGGTTTGTTTTCAGGGGTTATTATGCTTTCAAAGTCCGCATAGATTACATATGGAACTGGTAGTTGGTTTTGATGGTTTTTGAATTTTATATGGTTTTTATCTTTTGAGGGCATTTCTTTATTTTTGTTGCAGTTTTGTTGATGCCTTCACAATCTTCTTTATGCTTGAGTAGTAAGTCTTCTTGTGAGAATCCGTATAGGCAACGTTCACAGAAGTATGTTTTGTTTTTTGTGTTTGTTTTGATCTACGAGTAGTCTGTTTAGGTTTTTAATCCAACAATAATGATATTGCGTTTCTTTCTTTGGTTCTTCACCTTCTTCATCAACTTTCATCGTCTTGAGATATTAATAGTAAATAAATTCTATTCAATTCTGTTGGTTGATCTGATATGTAATATGGGAATATGCTTATTTTCTCTGTCTTTTTTGTTATTGTGTATCCATAAACATTTATTGCAAGATTGTTTTGTTTTTCCACTTTTGGTATTTGGGTTATGGGGGTTGGAAATCGATCTCCTTCAAGTTCAAATTGTCTTTATATTTTGTGTAACTGTAAATATTATTAAGGTTACTTTTTGCGGGGTATATAGCGGATGCCAGAGCCCATCCCATCTCAAACATTCATTATCATTATTCTTTACATTGATTATTGCTTTTTTTATTTATCAATGGTTTGGGTAAAGGGATATATGAAGAGCCTTTGAGTGGTTCATATTTTGCAATGTTTAAGTACAGTTTAATACAGTGTTCAATCTCTAGGCCTGATGCTGTATTTGTAAATTTTTCAATCCAAGTTTGCAGATAAGAAGTTTGATTATTATAAAATTCAACTACTTTAGATCCATCAAGAACAGCACTTTGTTCTCCATGGGCTTGTCCGATGACATACTTTCTTTCTCCGCCGTTTTCATCTTTGAAGAATTTTAAAGAAATGCCAATTGAAAACTTTATTCCATTGTATTCTTTTATATCTTGATTGATTTGTTTTATTATAACAGATTTATTTTCATCGAATAGAACAGAAGGATCTTTATATTTCTTTGCATTGATTTCATATGACTTGAAATAAGCACACAATGGCTTGTCAATCAATTTTAATTCTGGAGTTTTATTTTTTCCACGATTTATTGATCGGGGGGCTGGAATTGGTTTTACACGATTTATTGATCGTGGGGCTGGAATTGGTTTTTCAATCTTTGTTTGGTTAAGTTTCTCTTTCCTTCTTTGCTTCTTTTTTCTACGTCTTTCCCTACGGTTTTCTTCCACAGATGGTTTAGTCTCGGCTTTGGTCTCTGAAGATTTCAAAGCATCAACCATCTTTCGCAATTGCTCATCATTAATAACTCTATCACGATAGAGTTTCAGAATATCTTGTACATCTGTAGCACTCATTTCTTTTAATCTTTGGTTTATTATAATATATTTCTTTTATTTAATAGAAAAATTATTGTATATATAATGCAAAAAATGGAAGAAATAAACATAAACATGTGCCAATACAAAATATCCATTCAGATAAACCATGCACGATAAAATCAGTGAAAAACTCAATATACTGTGCAACTCATAAGTTTAGAGTAAAAAATAATACCCCCTTGAAACCATGCCTAGTGTGTGGAAAGGGTACTTGTGCTATGTACCAAGTGTGTGGCAAATGTGGAGCAAATAGAGTTTGGGTCTTAAAGAGATATAATAAAATAGAGAAACCATTCAGGCAAGAGTCTGTCAGACTTAGGAGGATTGTGATATAGCGGTTTCGTGGTTCATTGTACATATTTGGCTTAAAATTATAGTTTTCGTACAAAACACCTATATAGTCTTGTACAGCAAGCATTGTTTTGATAAATTCCTAATCTCAAGGGCTGAGAAGTTTACAATTGAGATTATATTGTAAGATTTTCATATAAAAGTACAAAAATACCAAACTATATAGTAGTTTTGTACTTTTGTATATTTAAACTTCTCAGCTCATGGTCTGAGAACGATACAATATAGATTATATCGCTGGCGCCTCATAATCTATATATATTAAACCAACAACATGTAATAAATAACTAAGAAAAAACACCATAAATTTGTCAGCAGAGTAAAATGGTTTTATGAGTTCGGGTCTGGAAATACCGCGCTTATCGCATGATCGTTTCTCGCCGATATTTATTTTGAGAAAGTACACTATAAATCCGTAAACTACGTTGTATTTTTACACACAATTCAGAGCTCATGCGGAATTGAATTCTGCATTAGAGCTGTAGAGTTAGGATATGTAGAAAACTTGAATGAACGGCTGGTTAGTTTTTCCACTGCGCTGCGGGCTCTGCAATGGACATTTGTACTTACAGTACAAAGTGAATGTACAGCTGGCTAGTGCCAATGTACAGCTGGCTCTGCAATCGACATTCAACCTCGTATTTTCCGTTCAATCTGAATGTAGAGCTGTGTATTATCAATGTAAACCTGGCTCTGCAATCGACATTCAAACATATATTTTCCGATGATAATGTATGTAGAGCTGAACACAATCGACATTCAAACTCGTATTGTCGGTTGATTCTGAATGTAGCGCTGGGTATCTCCAATATACAGCTGGCGCTGCAATCGACATTGAAACATGTATTTTCCGTTGATTCTGAATGTAGAGCTGGATACTTCCAATGTAAAGCTGGCTCTGCAATCGACATTCAAGTTCGCATTTTCTGTTCAATCTGAATGTAGAGCTGGGTACTTCGACTGTACAGCTGGCTGTGCAATCGACATTCAAATATGTATTCTCGGGTGAATCTGAATGTAAGCTAGGTAATTCCAATGTACATCTGGCTCTACAATCGATATTCAAACATATATTGTTTAGTGAATCTGAATGTAGATCTGGGTACATCCAATGTATAGCTGGCTCTTCAAACGACATTCAAACATGTATTTCCGAGTGACACTGAATGTAGAGCTGGGTACTTCGAATGCAAAGCTGACAATGCAATCGACATTGAAACTCGTATTTTATGTTCAATCTGAATGTAGAGCTGGGTACTTCGATTGTACAGCTGGCTGTGCAATCGACATTCAAAGATGTATTTTCGGGTGAATCTGAATGTAGAACTGAGTACTTCCAATGTATAGCTGGCTCTGCAATCGACATTCAAACATGTATTTTCGGGTGAATCTGAATGTACAGCTAGGTAATCCCAATGTACAGCTGGTTCTGCAATCGACATTCAAACATTTATTTTCCCCTGATTCTGAATGTAGAGCTGGGTATTTCGAATGTACAGCTGGCTCTGCAATCTAGATTCAAACTCGCATTTTCTGTTCAATCTGAATGTAGAGCTGTGTATTTCGAATGTACAGCTGGCTGTACTATCGACATTCAAATTCGTATTTTCTGTTGAATCGGAATGTAGAGCTGGGTTCTTCGAATGTACAGATGCCTCTGCAATCGGCATTCAAGCTCGTATTTTCTGTTCATCTGAATGTAGAGCTGGGTACTCCCAATGTACAGCTGGCTCTGCAATCGACATTCAAACTCTCATTTTATGATGAATATGAATGTAGTGTTGTGTAGTTCATATGTACAGCTGGCTCTGCAATCGACATTCAAATTCTCATTTTATGATGAATATGAATGTAGTGTTGTGTAGTTCATATGTACAGCTGCTCTGCAATCGACATTCAAACATGTATTTTGCAGCGAATCTGAATGTAGATAACACTTGGTTCTGAAAAACGAAATCAGAGCCAACTCGTTATTCAAACTAGCCAGCTCTATATTCAAATAGTTCCAAAAACAGATCTGAATAACATTCTCTGAGCCAGCTCATTATTCAAACTTCCCAGCTAACACTAAAATAAATTTCTGAATAACGATCTCAGAGCCAGCTCGTTACTCAAACTACCCAGCTCTATATTCAAATTTTGTCAACAAACTATTCAGAATACACCGAAAACCGCATGTAAATCGGACTATTAATAACGAAGTTATCGCCAAAAAAATGGAATGCCACTTTCATTATCGGATTAACATTATTTGTTCACCGATGCTTCACAGGGTACTGGGACCGACATGGCCTCGGAAGCGACTTTGAAAAACGACTTTTAAACAACTTAGGCGGCTTTATCTGTAAAGGGCAGTTCATTTTGCCTCAAAAAGGGCACGCGAGAGCTGAATAACGATCTCAGAGCCTGCTCGTTATTCATACGTGCCAGCTCTGTATTCAGAGTATACAGAAAACATAGTACTGAATAACGATCTCAGACCCAGCTCGTTATACAAACTACCCAGCACTGTATTCAAATGTTGCGAAAATACATCTGAATAACGATCTCACAGCCAGCTCGTTATTCAAACTTACCAGCTCTGTATTCAAATACTGCCAAAGCAAATCTGAATAACGATATCACAGCCAGCTCGTTATTCAAACTATCCAGCTCTGTATTCGGCTTATACTAAAACAATTTTCTGAATAACGATCTCAGAGCCAGCTAGTTATTCAAACTACCCAACTCTATATTCAAAAGTTGCCAAAATAAATATTCAGAATACCGAAAACCGCATGCAAATCGGCCTATTAATAACGAAGTTATCGCCAAAAAAAAAGGAATGCCACTTTCTTTATCGGATGTGCATGCTTTTTTCACCGATGATTCACAAGGGACTGGGACCGATATAGCATTGGACGCGACTTTGAAAAACGACTTTGCAAAAAGGGCACGCGAGAGCTGAATAACGATCTCAGAGCCAGCTCGTTATTCATACATGCCAGCTCTGTATTCAGAATATACAGAAAACATAGTACTGAATAACGATCTCAGACCCAGCTCGTTATTCAAACTACCCGGCACTGTATTCAAATGTTGCGAAAATACATCTGAATAACGATCTCACAGCCAGCTCGTTATTTAAACTTACCAGCTCTGTATTCAAATACTGCCAAAGCAAATCTGAATAACGATATCACAGCAAGCTCGTTATTCAAACTATCCAGCTCTGTATTCGGCTTATACTAACACAATTTTCTGAATAACGATCTCAGACCCAGCTCGTTATTCAAACTATCCAGCACTGTATTAAAATGCTGCGAAAATACATCTGAATAACGATCTCACAGCCAGCTCGTTATTCAAACTACCCAGCTCTGTATTCGGCTTATACTAACACAATTTTATGAATAACGATCTCAGACCCAGCTCGTTATTCAAACTAGCCAGCACTGTATTCAAATGCTGCGAAAATACATATGAATAACGATCTCACAGCCAGCTCGTTATTCAAACTACCCACAGCTCTGTAATCGGCCCATTATTACAAACACAATTTTCTGAATAATACGATCTCAGACACAAAGCTCGTTATTCAAACTACCCAGCTCTGTATTCAAATGATGTCAAAATATATGAATAACGATATCATTGCCAGCTTCACATTCGATTGAATGTTGATCTACGATCTACGATCTCATTGCTAACTTCACACACCTGTTTAAATGTCAATTACACAGCCAACTGTACATTCGAAGTAACCAGCTCTACATTCAGATTGAACAGAAAATGCGAGTTTCAATGTCGATTGCAGAGCCAGCTGTACATTCGAAGTACCCAGCTCTACATTCAAATTGAACAGAAAATACGAGTTTGAATGTCGATTGCACAGCCAGCTGTACATTCAAAGTACCCAGATATACATTCAGATTCACTTGAACGTACATGTTTGAATGTTGATTGCAGAGCCAGCAGTACATATGAACTACACATCAACACATTCATATTCATCATAAAATGAGAGTATGAATGTCGATTGCAGAACCAGCTGTACTTTGGAAGTACCCAGCTTTACATTCAGATTGAACAGAAAATACGAGTTTAAATGTGGATTGCACAGCCAGTTGTACATTCGAAGTAGTCAGATGTACATTCAGATTCACTCGAAAATACACGTGTGAATGTCGATTGCAGAGCCAGCTGTACATAGGAATTATCCAGTACTACATTCATATTCGACATAAAATGTGATTTTGAATGTTGATTGCAGAGCGACCTGTACATTCGAAGTACCCAGCTCTACATTCAGATTGAACAGAAAATGCGAGTTTGAATGTCGATTGCAGAGTCAGCTGTACATTGGAAGTACCCAGCTCTACATTCAGAATCACTCGAAAGTACCTGTTTGAATGTCGATTGCAGAGCCAGCTGTACATAGGAGCTACAGCTCTACATTCAAGAATCACTGTGACTGTACATGAACGATTGCAGAGCCAGCTGTACATAGGAACTACACAGCACTACATTCTTATTCATCGTAAAATGAGAGTTTGAATGTCGATTGCAGAGCCAGCTGTACATTGGGAGTACCCAGCTCTAAATTCAGATTGAACAGAAAATATCAGTTTGAATGCCGATTGCAGAGCCATCTGTAGATTCGAAGTACCCAGCACGACATTCACATTCAACAGAAAATACGAGTTTGAATGTCGAGTGCACAGCCAGCTGTACATTCGAAGTACCCAACTCTACATTCAGATTGAACAGAAAATGCGAGTTTGAATGTCGATTGCAGAGCCAGCTGTACATTCGAAGTACCCAGCTCCACATTCAGATTCAAACGACAATACACGTTTGAATGTCGATTGCAGAGCCAGCTGTACATTGGGAATACCCAGCTCTACATTCAGATTGAACGGGCAATACATGTTTGAATGTCCATTGCAGTAGTAGTAAGGGAGTCAAAATGATACCACCTACCGTGATATCATTTATAACCCTCTATAATACCCCCACCACCCCCGAAAATCAAAAAATTGGTTAACGAGGAAAATTGGGTCTCCCGACAGCAAATTTATGAATTTTTGGAGAAAATAATTTTGAAAAGAGGGAGTCCCAATTATTATTGGTAATTGACTTTTGAAAGTATATATTGGTGTCATAAATACATCATGTTTTTTTTCACATCCAATTGAACAGAAAAAACGAGTACCAATATAAAAGAGAAAATGGATAATTCAATACAATTTGAATTGCAAATTTTTAATGACTGTGTTGAAGAAGTTTACGAAGAATACGGGGGTTATAATCCTGTATATAAATTCTATAAAATGAGAACACTAGGCGATATCGAATATATGAAATACCAGCGTAATTTATTACGCTCCGATAAAAACGTTACATTTCCAATATTATACCGGCAATTATGTCAACTATACAAGAGGCAAATACGAACATTAAGACAGATAATGCGTATCGGATATGAAACTAAGGCGTATTATATAAAACTGTTAAAACCCAACGATTCGTTTACGAACGTACATTTCTACGATATCACTTATAAATTTATGTTGTAATCACAACATCAAGCAGACGACAATGTTTCACTTACACGTGTTATAAACATGCAAATTATGTGTCCTACCTTACACGTATATTAAGTGTCCATTTTATAGAGAGATTACACGATTACGTCTTCCGGGATGAAACATAAACACACTGTAATATATACTACACACACGTGGGTGTGTATTACACAAACCCGCTATCGATATTCCGGAAGTATTTCTTACATTGTGATTGGTTGGCATGTTTTTTGTTTTTTTAATTTTACTTTTAATAATTTAGAACGTTATAACCTATATTATTAAATAAAAAATGAACTTGTTATATATAAAACAAATAAAAATAAACGAGTAAATATTTGGTATTGCACAACACTGTTTTAGCTTCATATATGTAAAATTAACAACAACAAAATAATTTGTCTTGGGGGACGCCCCTTGACGAAAAATGAGCGCTCAGTGCTTCCGTGCAGGCACTTCCAAGGTTGCCTAGAATTTCGACACTGGTTCCTAGATCAGCCGATAGATGGGGGTGTGCTGTACAGGCAGCTATTACACCCGGCTAGCCACAACATGAGACGAGTAAGACAAAGACAAGATCAGAGAAGGTGGCTAGCCGGGTGGGCCCAGAAGGGTTTTGCTGGCGTGGGTTCGAGCCTCGGTAGGACCTAAACTTTTTTATTTATTTCTATCCCTACAAATGTGGTTTTAAAAAATAATTAATTAATTATATTGGTGCAGTAAACAATTTATTAATTAATAATTTTGATAATTCTAAAGAATTAATTATTTTTTAAAACCACATTTGTAGGGATAGAAATAAATAAAAATGTTTAGCTCCAACCGCGGCGCGAACCCACGACCCTCGTCTCTATAGAGTATCGCCTTAACCCACACGACCATGTAGGCTGTTATGATAAACATTACCTAGTGTTGTACAATTATCAATTACGACAATGTTTCAATTACACGGGTTATGAACCATGCGTAAATTGATAGCCGAGGTAAACAGAGCCGAGTGTATCAATTACACAGACGGTGTGTACAGTGTAATCCTCGACTGAATTTGTAATTCTCAGTGAAAAACACATGTTGTATAGGTATGTAAATTTGTTTACTGCACCAATATAATTAATTATTTTGGTGCTGTAACATTTCTTCCGACTTTATCTCCAAGTTTTTCCCTAAATTTATCCCAATCAGTACACTCAATCTTGGGCATGGTGGCGCGCGCTTTGATTCTTATATCATTTTTTAATGTTCATATCTCCCCATTTCTTCCACCACGGATTCAAACTCTAAATTTGATATTTTCTTATCGGCCAACGCTTTGGACACCATAACGTCGATGGTATTTTTCTTCGACCTGGCGAGAGCGGATATTCTATCATGTTTTCTACATTTTTTCTCGAGTTTTCCACCCGACGCCCTAATTACCATACACAACAACCCAGAAACGGCCGACACCGCACATAAAATCCCCGCTACGGGAACCGTTATAATGGTGGATATAGTTGCAGCTGTCCCCGCCCCACACAACACAGAAACACTCGCCAGAGCCGTGCTAGATACTTCAGCCATGTTCACCGCGCGCCTATATTTTTTAGCGTTTCTTTTTCTATTTGTATATTCTCTAACTAAAATATCCTGCATAGCGACGATATTATTCAACCTAAAATCTGAACTTCTTTCGTTAATTGTACACAGTGTTGATGGAGTGGTATTGACAATTGGAAGCGTTGATTCGTTCATATTTAAATTTTACATTTTTATTTCAATATAGTATTTACAAAATAAGTTCAATTAACAACGAGACAATAGTGGAAGAACTCTCTTGGTCACCGAATTTCGTAACAAAGTTAATAACACTACCTTTGGAAAGTCTAATTCGATCATAACCGGAGAACGAAACCACCGTCGAACATCTCCCAGAGATTTAGTGACTCCAACCCCCCGTTCTTCCCCATCTACTACAATATTTATCGCGAACCGCGCCCACAGGTTTACCACTACCATTAACCGAGCAGACCGCCATTTGGATAACTTCACCCGCGGCTGTCATAGTGTATCCCCCACATTTATTACTCGCTTTGGCACCGAACGAATATTCATAGTGCCCCTCAACCAATGGCCACCGCTTCTCAGCCCAAACTGTGATGGCACGTTTTAGCGTTTTCATTGTTCGCACTATTCCGGCAAGCGCACTGTTTGCGTTATATGCCTCAGTACGAATATTATAGAGGCCTCCTCAAGAGCTTTGGTCGCGGCTATACGATCATGTTTCAGTTTATCGGAAACTTCGGTTATCTTTCCGTCTAGTTCGGTAAGTGCCGCTTCTCTACTGAGAGAGTCCTCTAAGCGCAACGCATCATAAGCCTCCGTAATGGTCGCCTGGTGGCCTTTTAGGGCTTTCTGAACACCCGACCGGGCCTCTGAAATTCGGTTATTTTCCCGTCTAGTTCAGCAACCGCCGCTTCTCTGATGAGAGAGTCCTCTGAGCGCAACGCTTCATAAGCCTTCGCAAGGGCTGCCTGGTGGTCTTCTCGGGCTTTCTCAATACTCGACCGGGGCCTCTTTTCGAAATTCGGTTATTTTTCCGTCTAGTTCACCAACCGCCGCTTCTCTGAGAGAGTCCTCTGAGCGCAACACCCTATAAGCCTCCGTAAGGTCCACCTGGTGGTCTTCTCGGGCTTTCTCAATACCCGTTCGGACCCTCTCAACCCCCAACCGGGCCTCTTTTCGAAATTTGGTTATTTTTTCGTCTAGTTCGGTAAGTGCCGCTTCTCTGTTGAGAGAGTCCTCTGAGCGCAACGCCCCATAAGCCTCCGCAATGGCCTCCTTGTGGTCTTCTCGGACCCCCTCAACCCCCGACCTGGTCTCTTTCAGAAATTCGGCTATTTTCCCGTCTAGTTCAGTAAGTGTAGCTTCTTTGCTGAGAGAGTCCTCTAAGCGCAACGCATCATAAGCCTCTGCAAGGGCTTCCGCAAGGTTCGACTGGTGGTCTTCTCGGACTTTATCAATACCCGACCGGGTCTCTTCTCGAAATTCGGTTATTTTTCCGTCTAGTTCAACAACCGCCGCTTCTTTGCTGAGAGAGTCTTCTAAGCGCAACACCCTATAAGCCTCCGTAAGGTCCGCCTGGTGGTCTTCTCGGGTTTTCTCAATACCCGACGTGGCCTCTTTTCGAAATTTGGTTATTTTTTTATCTACTTCGGTAAATGCCGCATCTCTAATGAGAGAGTCCTCTAAGCGCAACGTAAGGGCCGCCTGGCGGTCTGCTCGGACTTTATCAATATCCGACCTGCTCTCTTTTCGAAATTTGGTTATTTTTTTACCTAATTCGTTTAGTTCCGTTTCTCTGATGAGAGAGTCCTCTGAGCGCAACACCTTATAAGCCGCCTGATCTTTCTCAATTTGTGCAGTCGCCGTCAGCACTTCTACTCTAACATCTGATATACTCCTATGAATCCCGTTTGTGACCTTCGATATGGTTTTATTGATCAGGGCCTTGGTTTTTCCAGTAGTTAAAAAGTCGCCCTCTGTCGGGATGAATCCACCTTCTGCCGGTTCCAAATTCTTTGAATTTGTCACCCAATCGGAAGAACTACCTGGTCCGTATATACTCATAATAAAATTAATTATAATATTGGGCACCTATACTCAATTAGAAATTTCGAGAACTACCGAAATCGGGTAATCGTTCTTCAACTCTCGCCCTTTATCATCAAGAATAGAAATCTTCAACTCGTGGATGTGTCCCGATTCCAAAACTTTCATCTCGTGGTGTGGGAAGTCTAAGGTCAGGGTCTCACCATAGAAACAGTCGCTGGCTTGCACGGTTTTCAGTAATGTGCTGGGAGTGCCGTCTACCGTGTTGTACGATGTGTTCACCCGATCCAGGTGCACCCTGAGAGTTTTTGTGAAGGCGAAGTCCACCGGGTTATCACCGACATACTCACCCGGGGTAAACACTCCTTTGTTTGAGGAGTATGTCTCTCTAAACCGAGTTGAAAATACCCACCCGGGGAGACCACTACCTTATTATCAGTGTTGATGGTCATTGTTGCGAGCCCGGTAGCATTCGATACTGTGAGGTTGATTATTACCGTCAAGCTCTGAGTTGACAAAACTCTTGAGCTGTCTTATTCCCCACAGTCCTGTGAGGCAGCTTTACACCGAATTGTTGTCCATCCTTCACATAGTAAAAACCCTTCGCTCTTCCCCAACTTCTGCCACCCGACCGTGAAAGGTGATTGATCTGAGGCCCACCCGGCGTTTTCCGCAGCGTTGTCGATTGATTTTTGAGTTCACAACTCCTTTTTGAACATTAGTGAATTAAGTAGCAAACTTAAATAATATTTTCAATGGATACAAAATAGCATTTAGCTTTAACTCTAATGCAAAGTACGCGGTTCGGAGGTAAAATAACACGCAAAAAGAACGTTGTTAACCGCTTGTACACTCCAACCGTAACGGTTAGACCGGACAGTGGATTTGCCACCAATTTAATTTCCCTAAATTCAAGTTTGAGAAATATAGGCTGCCAAGATTACTACGATGGAGGCGGTAAGGGTGGGTGGAAAGCCAAAACCGATGCTGTTTTGGCAGAAACCAGCTAATTTTGCTGTATGGTGCGCAACAGCCGGGTGTGGAGTTTCACATAAAAGACCATCTAACATCCAAAGAATTATCATGCTCCGAAAGTGTCTACAGCTTTCACACGTTATTATTTACTATTAGGAGGATTTCTCAAAGAACTAGGTATTTCTCTACCTCAAGACGACGCCTGGGATCCCCATTTCCAAACGCATACGACCGTTATGGCGTTTGAAAGACTGTGTAAACCGAATTTAAACGTTTCAAAAGACGCGGACTGGAGACAGAAAGCATTTCCTACCACCACCGGCCTCGGGGACGTTCTCATTTCGGGGCCAGTCCGGGAATTGGAAGCAGACTTGATTTTAGAACACGATTACTCCGGTGACGACATCGTCAGTCGGAACGCGGGAATTTTGACCCTTTGCGACTATGACTTTCGGGCCAGAAGTGTCTGGGAGGGTCGGCCACTGTGGCGTGTTTTCTTGTAAATGTTACCTCCGAAAACGGGCTCACGTCGATTACCATACAGCAGGCTGCTGAGGTTCAGAACGCGTGGACCACATTTATGTTAGATAAGGGGTCTAGGGTTCACGCAGGCCGGGGGTTTACTCGCGTCAACGAAATCTATTCGCACGTAACGTCTGGGGCCATCCTCGGCGCACAGAAGCAAATCTCGCAGTTCTATACTGGGCAAGGAACGGCGTTGACGCGCAAAAAAAAGATTTCTTGGCACTTGTGAGGACGCCATCTCAGCTAAAGTGGACCTGGTGAGAAGGCGATCCAGAATTATCAAGACGTTTTGCAGACTGCCAGCACCCCAGTGGACTATGTATTTTGGAATAGGTCTTTATATGGCGCCGAGCAATATGATACTACGAGACGACCCGGGTTGACGGTTACAATAATAATCGTAAAATCGCCACCGCCAAATTTTTCAAAAAATCGGTCACAACGGTAACGTGAACACGGATATCATCAAGCGCACCCCCAAACATGATCGGGAGCGGAGTTGTAAATACAAATAAATTTGAAAAGATTTCATAAAACCCCCCAAAACACAAAATTGATACACCTCCCTCAAACACTAATCGACCCAGTACCCCCAATTCGTAAATTGGATGCACCATCGAGTTCCATCAACAATGTTGAAACACCAATCAAGATTGGAAGCACAACACACGAGGAGAAATTAGGGCTCGTCGTCGCCCTCGTGGCGATCGGATTATTTACGCTTTGGTTTTAGGAACCCTCTGGCGAAGAATAGTAGGGAGACCGGCGATTGCCACGATTAAAGCCCAAGTATTTTTGGCTTAGCCATCCGGCCGTTTTTGATAATATAGATAGCAAGTAAGAAACGATACTTCCGATCAGTCCAGGTAGTGCGGCAGCGGCCTTTTCGGCTAATTTAGCCAGGAGACTGGCGAGGGCTTTTGTTTGTTTTTTTATTTTTTCCACTCCTTGGCTCCGCCGGATGGCGCGGGTGGTGGTGTGTTGGTGCTGGCGCGGGTGGTGGCGCCGCACCACCAGTGAAAGCTAGAAACTATGGTCGTTATAGTCATGCGATAGCAACGAGGATCCTTGCTATCGTGATGCCCTGTTTTGCTGAACAGAGTGCGAAGACGCTCACCGAGTGTCGTATCTCCTGTGCAGGACCCTCGAGATTGTTTCGCGGATCCGACTTATTTTTGGTTGCGGAGAGCCTCACGGTTAGTCGAGGCGGCCTCCAATACGAGCTGCTCTTTCATCACGCAACGACCTGTAGGCGTTCGGTGATCCGCTCGGTAGATTTCTATATCGACACCGGCATTCTTTCCAGTTTTCATTTTCTTTTCTAGCGCGATATGTTCATCCAGCGACGGAGTTTGGAGAGGTTAAGGACCATGTTCACCCCGTACCGTTTGCATAACCTTTTCGAGGTTCCCCGGAGTTCGAGAAGATTGGTAAACAGTGGGTCATCGTTTAGGGACAGGTCGATTTCGCTGAACGTGGTCTCCATCGTGTTAATAGGCGTGCGGTGGCTACTCGGAGGGAGTTCGCTGAGCTCAACAGTTTCTATTTCGGCGGCGTTTTCGCCATCGTTTCGTCGGTAGACTGTAGGGCCTCTACAGCGCGGGTCGGCATAATTGTTTTACACGCGTCCATCTGGAAAATCCTAATTCGCTCCTTATGAGTTGGCCACCGCCCCCGGTTTCCGGCAATGGTGTTTTAGCGATAGGGGGGTTTACCGGTCTCGTGTTGGACGATCGGGACATTTGATGCTTTTAGTCGCAATCTACCAGCAGATCCAATTCGAATTTGGAGTAGTCGCGACCGACTGATGGGACCAGATCGATTTCTGCTAAACTGTTGTAGGAGTCGTTTACAGCTCTATAAACTCGAGTAAATTCCCGAAATTTGTACCAACGCTGCTGGTAGCGCCACCTAATTCCACGATTGGATGGAACTGGAGTCTGTATCAAGGGCGTTTAGTCATTATAATTCATCTATGTCATCAATCATCCGCATTTGAGGTAATCGTCTCTGCCGATTTCATACATGTCATTATCGTAATCAGCATATTAATTTCTTAAAAATTAATTATGTATTAAAAGACAAAACCATACGGGTTTAATATAGATTCACTAAATTATGTCTTCGTGTCAATACGGTCGCAAACTCAATCCATACCGCAGACTGCGTGAGCCCCTCGGGGCAAATGGCGTGAGACGAGTGTCGTTATTACGAACAACCCATCGACGTTCGACCAAGAACCAGCAGCTCTTGGTCGCTTCCCCAAAACCTCGGAGGCTAACGACGTCATTGTGCCGGGTACTGTTCGCCTCGCTTTCACTATTTCGCTGACGTCGGGACGGACGAGGACCGAACCGTCGTTCAGAACCTTGGTCGCGCCATCGTCAAGAAGACCGATGATAAAGATTTCTGGTAATGAGGTGATGTCGATCGACGACAGCGACGTTTTACCATTGTTATCAGGACCTATGGGAAGACGGCGCAAGAGCGTGAAAATAAACGCTGTCTTATCAGGGTATTGACACCAGCAAAAACAATAAGAAACGTAACCAAACTTAGAATCGGGGCTGGTAACAAGGTAGATAACAACGCGAGTGACATGCGGTCGCGGGCGCTTACGGCAACCGCTTCTACACCCCGCTCGACTTTGAGTTGTGGAGAGTCACATGCCCTACTATCAGAGCGCTTTGGCTGACCGCCTCGAATACGAACTAACGTTCAAAGACTACGGGCCGAGTTCTCATAACCAGCGACATGTTATCGACGTATACGATCGATAATGTTTCGCTGGAGTACGACATGGTCACGATGCCCCGAACTCGCGCGATTGATCAGAACCCAGTACGCGGGGCGCGTTTGCCCATACTTTACGACCCGAGTTCTTCGCCATCGCAAGATGACGAAAAGACAAAGGCGCACATTGTGGAATATTAACGTCAACGTACCAGCCCGCTCGATGAAAAGGTATAATGATGTTGTTCGAGGATGCTTCGGTTCGCGTTCGGTGCTAGAAAACCGACAAATTTCTATAATACCCCAAAATCACGAAGGTAGAGGTGGACGATCGAGGGAGTTCCCAATCAACTATCAGCGCGGGTCTTCGCGCGCACCAGCAGTGGGACGAAGTAAGAAAGCAGTTTGCTGCCGGCTCTAAGCGCTCTCCGGGAGGTTGCAGCGGTTGCCAAAGACCTGCATCTCTCGGCCGTCTCCCTCGCGGAGGTTTCTGAATACCAAATACGCGTTATGGCTAGACATGCGAGCCAGCGACGAACGACCAAATACACGGCAGCGGACGCCAAGTTGAGAAAACGCTAGCGAGGTTTTTTGTGACGATCCAGATAACAATGAGGCGGACGGAGCCGGGCCATTGAAACGTTTGTAATTATATATAATTACAGGACGCACAATCAACATCGAAGATGGCCGATACGTCTCAGCACTCTACTGATTTTAATTAATTTTAAGAAAAATTAGCAATCTTTTCTAACGATTTATTAATTAATAAATTTTGATAATTTCTAAAGAATTAATTAAGAAAATAAGCAATCAATACCAATTCACGATTGGAGATGCCCACTCTGCCATAATATGTGGGACAGTCAGGATGTGGAAAAAAAAAAAACGGAAAAAAAGGTTTTCATCCTAGACTTGCTCGAGGGCTCTACCGCGAATGCCTTTCGTCATATTGTGATCATTGTGTCCCACTGTGCGGCACAACGATACTTATCAGCGGCGAACGTGGTATGGACCGACCCTGAGGTATTTACGTTATTGACCCCGGTGATAGGCTTCTTAACGATTGGTTGCGTGGTTTATACCAAAAAAATTCCAGGGTGAGCCCACCCTATACGTGATTGACGATTGCCTAGGCCCAAGGCGGCGATGGACCAAAAAGAGGACTTGCTCTCCGGAGCTCGCATTTTCTGGGCCGCCATGCTAGGCAAAGCGTATGGATATCCACTCAAAAGTACAACGCCGTCCTTAAGGATCTGCGCGAGCAAACGAAATGGGTCGCCCTCTTTCACTGCAAGGACCGAGACTCGTTCGATGACTGTCTTCGAGATTGAATGACGTTTATCCCAACGCGCGAGGAGCGCCTGGAGGTTCGACAGATGCTTTCGGAAACTAAGCACGCCAAGCTTTTGCTAAAGACTGATCAACCAACTACTTACGAAGTTATCAATTTAATTTTATAATTAATTAGCAATTACTGAACAAATGCTGAACAATGCTGAACAATGCTTAGCAATTGCTGAACAATGCCTGAACAAATGCTTAGCATTGCTGAACAATGCTTAACAAATGTTGAACAAATGCTGAACAATGATAAAACAATGTTAACAATTTCGTGCTCCGCTGCGAGCTTTGTTTGCGAGCATTAATGGTGATCATAAGATCGGGTGGTGCGCTTGGCAATTTGTTAAAGTGATGAGACTTTTTTTTGTTAAGGGGGGGATTAGTTAAATTAAATTTTAAGAAAAATGAACTGCGACGAACTTCTCGATCAGCTAATAGAAGAAACCTCAACTCCGACTGCCAACATAGATAATGATCCGACAGAGCAATCGGAATCAACTCCAACCCCGGCGGTTGGTATTGGGGTTGAGTGCAACGACTCCGAATGAAATGAAAATGCGGCGCGACGATTGAGCGGCTAGCTGCGCTGGTTGCTGGGGGAGGGGACAATCGGAGCATTATCTCGGTAGGCGTCTCTCAGTTTTTCAGGTGGATAAGATGTCAGATGCGGAGATCGATAAAATGTATGCGTTACGAATCTAGGTTATGTCCGGAGTGACAAAAACTCTTGGATCGGCGGTTATTTCATTTGTACGCAACCCGCCGTTAGTATACTTCTCCCTTTTATACAAACACGCGGGATTGATTGACGTCTAGAGACTGACCCTTTTATAGGTCACACTCTTAGAACAGCCTGCTGCTCAATTTATCACAAGTTTTGTTTGAATGTACTTAGCTCCGCTGACAACCGCGTTGACCACGGTGGTAAACACTGTCAAATTTGGACATATATGCCCACGAACTATAAGCCCTAATTTCATAAATGATGACACAAGACACACCCGCGAGAGTGACGAGTTGAACCCGATTGCTCCAACCCAATCGAACCCGAGTGTTACTCGCCATGGATGACATACCGCATATAAAAAAATCCCAAAAGCAGGCAGCTGGGCGGGCGGCGGCTGCCACCGAAAAGTTAAACAAGATAAATACTCGCCGAGCTTCGAGAGGCTAAACAGTCGTTGCAATCGGGGACGGAGACAGCAAAACATCTGAAGACAGAGTTGAGTACAAAAAACACCCCAATTCACGAATTGGAAGCACACTCAACACCCAATCGAGGTTGGGCGGAATCCGATTGAACCCAAATTCGTGAATTGGAGGGTTGGGTTGTTGGTGGTGGTCTGGCAGTTGTTGGTGCCTGTGCGTAGGGAAATACCCCCTATTATCGAAAAAACAACCAGCCAGTGTTCAGAAGAAGTTACGAAAACACCAATCGCGATTGGGGACGCGCCCCATTTAAAACATTGATCGCGACCCCTTTTATATGCAATAATGGCTGAACAAGATGGTAAAATGTTAGTGAATGCGCTTTATCACGCCGTGGTGATATCGGGTTTCAGTATGGGTATGCTCGACTATCAAAGATGGCACTAGGAGGATCCGCTCCAAATTGGACTTTAACTGTGAGAGACGTAGGGCTCGCGACCTTTTAGATGTAGCGGCCGCAGTTTTGGACCCCGAGATTTATCTAGTTAAAGCTGGAATTCTACAGTTAATATATGGAAATAAATGGGCTTCAATCGCAATAATGATAGGTGGTGCGCTCGTAAAACGCATTGGCGTTCAGCGGCAGCAACTTTCTATTCTCTAAACTACAAAACTCGAACCGCGGATGAGGAGCGCGAGCGTCACGATTTAGCTGTTTTTGAAACAACTCAATTAGCGCAAGGAAAGGGGGCGTGGTCGAAAAAACGAACCGCCCATCTTGACTGGGTCAATGAAGAGCTTCGCCACGAAAATTCACGCCGCACAAACTTTTCAGAAACGTTGAAAAGAAGCCAACCGCGAGTAAAGCGCTGGCATATCCGCAGAAAGTCTCGCGCCGCTGGATCGCGAGCCTCAACTTTCAGATTTCTATGTACCGTCAGAGCCCCAAAAAGACCGCTTAGATTGCGTTCATCGTCGTGGGTTGGGATGGGTGTGGTGGGTCTCGCGGCTACTATTCAATCGAGATTTTAAATTTAATTATTAAAATAACTTTTTTTTATGTTAAATATATATAATAGAAGATGTCTGTTGACGAAACTTTATTTTGATTGATGTAGGCTACACTGCCTTAAACACGCATAGCTGGTGCAAAGGGTATGATTCGTCGGCCCGAGATTCTCTCGAGACGTTGGCGGGGAGGACGAAAAAGCGGCCACCCTTTTCGCAAAGCGGATGTTAGATTCCCCTCCACGAATCCTGGGGGATTAGATTTTCCCCAATTTTCCTCAGAAACTTAACCCCCAATTCGCGATTGTACTTCCAACAAAGGTTTTATTATTATCGACGCAGTTACGGACGATCTGGCGAGGGGCAACTGTTGGAGATTGTCAGATATATTAGAATACATCGCATACGATGAAACACGCGCAACTTAATACCTAAACTATCGGTTCGGCCTAACGCGCAAGCTAGCGAAAACACGTACTATAGCCCCCGCGGCTACTGGAAGGGACTCGCTGCCATCAAGAACCTCGCGGCGGCGACCAAGGTTACAGAAATACGCTGTCAAGGAATGGCTCAAGAAGCAGGCCATTATGGCAAGATTATTTACCCGCGCCTCACAATATTCCGCGCCGAAATTCGACGTGCCGTGGTACCGAACCAAGTTCACCAAGCGGATCTCCTGTTTCTCCCCTCACGATCGCGTCGGTCCGTAAGACGTACAAGTACGTGCTGACAGTCGTTGGACGTAGCGTGTCGTTATAAGGGGGCTGAGCCGTTGGCCACTAAAGAGTCTAAGGAGGTGGCCGAGGCTTCTCGAAATACTTTATAAGAGGAGTCCTCTCAAATGGCCGAAATCTTCTCCAGGTCGATCCCGGCCGCGAGTTCATGGGCGCGGTCTCTCATCTATTGGCTAAGCACGAAGTTTCTATCAGACGCGGCGCGTCAACATCCACGGGACCAGGAGATCGTGGTGGAACGCTTCAATCGAACCCTGGCTGAGAGACTGTTCGGAGACCAATACGCTAAAGAACTTGTAGACCCTCATTCGCGATCGACGATGTGGGTGCCAGACTGCCCGCCGTGGTCTCCGCACTGAACGGAGAGGTGACCAGATTGATAGGTAAGAAGCCCGTTAGATGCCATCAAGTTTAAAAGGGTGACGAGCGAGCCCTCTGCCGTCTCGCGCGGGCGGACACCGTTGGTTTAGATGAGCAACGGCTTCCATCGGATATTGACGTCCGGTACCTCTATCAACCGGGAGAGCTCGAAGGTGGCATGCCGCCGCGCGGATGATCCCGTGTGGTCTCTCAATGTATATTCATCTAGAACGACCTATTACCAAGCCCGCTGAGCCAGTGCTCTATATTTGGATGATGGGCCATCTCGAGGGTTTGTTCGCGAAGAAACTTCTCGCGGTGCCTTCTGACACCCAGCTACCCCCGGATCGTCAGAGTCTTTAGATTGCTAATTTTCTTAATTTTTTTCATAAATTATTAAATAAATCATTTAGAGAGGTTCTGTATGATTCCGTCTGGTAACACGTCTTTTATCGTAGTATGCGAGAGTCCTAATTTGTGTTGACAGTTAAGTTTTTCATTAACACGTCTTTATTTTAAATCCCCATATTTTGTGCTACATCTATAATGTGTTTTCCATCTCTGTAGTTTCACTTAGTACTCGTTTTTATATCTATCCCAATTTAAATTGTTAGTTCTCTTGGACATTCCTTTCGCAGAGTTTTTATTATAGAATTAAATTTTTCTACAAAATAACACTTACTAGATAACGCTATCGCCCTATCTCGTAAATTTCCATTTTTGTTTAAAAGTCCGGGCCTCTCTTTCGCTCCATTTATCCCAAAGCCAATCATTTCTTTTTTTTCTTTTTTTCTTTTTCAAACCCGTCTAGTAAGTTAGGTCTAATCAATTCCTCTATCGTTTTCACTAACTCCCTATATACATACTATCCGTATCATCTGTATTTAATTCAAAAGTCTTCTCTTTTTACGTATTTTGTCAAAAGAAATTCGTAGTATAAAAATTTCCAACATTCTCAATTTAGCTAGTTGATAAACCGCTATTCCACAATGGTGGGAATGGTCTCTTTTACCGCACACCTGGGTTTTCTTGAAGATATTTCGTACGCATCTCCTATCTCTTCCAAATCGTCAAAGAATGCAGATCTTAATGCTTTGTCAACACAGGTTTCGTTTTGTGTATAATGTCGTATTTAAATGTCTCTCAGTTGCCTCTATCATTTTTCCACAAACACGATGTTTCCTAAATAATTTCATTATGTCGGCTACTGGTTTTCTTATTTGGGTTCTTACATCGCCTGTTCGTCATTGCGGCTGTAACTTCTTTTGCGAACATTCGAAGGGTTTTACACTAATATAATCTATAACACGATGAACTCCGTTATTTCTAGGCCGGTGTTTTAAATACCATTTCAACAGTGGCGCGTACAGCAATACTTTGGTGGTGGCGACATTGATCCCACCAATTTTCTTCATTTCTCTAGTTCTTCAGTATCTTCAAATATTTTATCATGTGTGTGGGAACTTCATCAACCTCTACTTCTCTGTTTATAAATATTGGGGACATTTCAGAAAACTTATCTTTTAAGTTGTGTGGAAACTTCTATATCACCTCCGCAACCCAAACCAGTCTCCAGATAAAACTCTTTTACAAAAACTTTTTAATAAATTTAGGGTGGATGTGTGGTATCTATATGGTGTTTATAGTTTCTCTCCCACACGGCATCTCTTTATTTAACGTAGATAAATATAACGCGTTTGCGTCGTACCCCCAAAACAGCCTTGTACGGTTTGGAACCCACTGTAATATTTGAAACACCAGCTTCTGCATATCGTGTAAACTATTGATGGACGCCAAACTAGAGCGTCCTTCATCATTTCGTATGTTTCTTCTTTTGGTGCATATGAGCATCCTCCGGGTATAATCGTCTTTGAAGATTTCTGTTCTAATAATGGTTCCTCTCTAAATAAATTTGTATAGCTACTCCAGGTAGTGTTACAGCATCTTTGAAAATATCCACACCTCTGTGTTTATAAAATTCACACATTTTTTCCACCGCTTCTAGGAACGGTGCTACATCTAAATCGTTATAATATTTCAACCAATCTCTGAAAGTTTTCATATTATTTTCTTTGTAAATTCTACGACATTTGACTTAATTCTGTTTCATTCTATTAACATTTTCCAGATAGTTTGGAATACCAATTCTCTATATTCCGGTAGTCCTGGGTAAATCCAGTTTGTCTTGGAGAATCGAAACCACTCATAAGGAAAGAAAGATTTGCATTCGTAGGCTTTTATCCCAACTATCGTAACTTACACGTTGGTCCTAGATAAAGTATTACATCAAGAATCTAAACTCGGGTGTAATAGAAATATTGTTGCGTTTGCAGTTTTTCCGACCATTACTTTATTCTTTGTTGTTGATTGCCAGTTCGCCTACTAGGTATTTCTTTTTTATTAAGTTTATATCGTACTTACTGCTGTTAAATACCTATAACGGACTTGCTATCCACTGTTCGATCTTGGCGATTTGGTTTTTACGTAAATGTTCTGTATTAACCCCATATCTTGACCACACTTCTTCTCTTATAGCTTTTCCCTGACTTTCAAATCTTCTACGAATTTTTCTATAAGTCGGTTGGGGATCTTTATCACAAATAGAGTTACTGTTCCTGAGAAATTATCTCCTATACTAACGCTTATGGAACTTGCTCGGCTTCGTACTCTAGATTATTACCGAGAGTTTCAAATTCTGGGTTGAGATATGCCTCAAAATCGTATAACTATCTGTTATTTGGATAAAGAGTAGTGTCGCAACCGATCTTTATGTCTTTACCAGTTCTTTGAATTCGCATTCCCACATAACTACTAGGTTGAATTTTTGTTTTCTTCTAATAAGTGTATCTCTTCTCTAGTGGATGCGCGTTTGTTCTTTTCTATGTTTTGCATTGAATCTCACACCCGTGCCAGTACAGCCGTGATATTATATTTACGGTATTGGTTTCTGGACAGTATCCATCTACTGGAGCTCTAAAATCCATCTTTCACCCCCCGTGTCCACACTGTTCGTGGTGAATGTGAATTCCTTCGCGCTTTTCACAGAGTACATCCAATCGATCGCCCCATAACTGTTAGAAACTTTTTTGGGTAGAACGCTTTCTCGAACGACGAACGGGCGCTCTAAATAATAACCATCACATACTATTTTGTCTCACCTTTAATACATTTTGGTCCGTGTCTCTTCATATTACTCGCTTTCGTGAATTTCTGCTTGCAATTATCGCAGGCGTAAATTTTAGTAGGTTTTTAAGGTTTTTTATTTTATTAGAAAAAATGCGTGATTATTAAACAGTCCTATTGTCATTGGTTTATTTTACCTATTGCCTTATAGTGCGCTGGTACCTTTTTTCAACCACCATACGTTACATTCGGTGGGTGATATACTTCTATACCGATTTTAAAAAAAACTCTTCAACCTTTTTCAGATCTGAAAAAGGAATTGGTGAAACCACATTACTACCAAAATATTGCTTACTAAGTTCTTTCGCCCTTTTCTGTACATCTGTCGGGTCTTTTATCTGTCATATGCATAGCTAGACACCTGAACAGACAAGGTTCGGTCATTATACTTATCTAAAGATACATACCTTTTTTATTCTTCAGCATTCTGGAAGTTTCCTGCCTGCTGCTTCTTTGGATTGTAGTCCCAAATTCTTTTTCCCCTACTACCCTGTTTATTTGCTTTACGAAAACTCTACCCATCTTACAAAATCCCACTTTGTATTCGGTTCTGTCTATTTTATCGGACATTATTCGTGTTTGCTCCTTATTCTGACAGCCATTTTTTTTTTAACGGTTTTCATTGATGATAGTGGTTCGCTACCACGAGATTTTTGTGCATTATTATAGTTACGGTTTTCCATTTTTAATTTCTCCATATGTTCTAGCTTGTAAGAATATGAATATCTCAAATAAAAATTGGTTGTTAGATTACGGAGCGAGTTTCTCGGACATGCGTTCAGACTCGATTAATGTTAATGTTTTTAAGAAAGGATAATGTAATACCCGTCTTCCATTTTCACCTTTTCTCAATGTTTCATTCGTGAGCCCCAAATATTTCTTCACCTTTTTCCACTATCGCGCGAACGAGAGATTTGTTCTTATTATTTTGTTTAATTGGGCCACCTGTGTGTCTAATTTGGGACAAATTATTGGTGCTTGAAGGTTTTATTACACTAGCCCTTAACTCCGCAATACTTTTTTTTCTTTTTGAATTCTGTTACCAACTTCATCCGCAGTGAGAGGTTTGTAAATGCCCCTCTTTTAGGTTCGCGGGTAAACCGCTTCATAAACGCCTCATTCTTTGTGGCATTTATCAGCTTTGTCAACCCCCTAACTCTCTCAAACGTGTACTATAAGTAATCCTAGAGATTCGGCTTCTCTTCTCAAACTTTCTATTTCTGCTCTAGTTTCTGGCGTTTTATCATATTTTCTGTATTTATACTTTTTGTATATATACTTTTGTATAACCTATAAAATTTATCTGTTCAATTGGACGTTAAAAATTTACATAATGTTTTTTTTTCAGTCCAATTGAACAGATAAATTTCATAGGTTTTATATACATATATAATGGTGGTGTGAGACTTGTTGTAAGACGTTTACGTGTAAAGACTCTACGAAGGCATTAGCGAGACGTAGAAAGTTTCCTTGTGTCCCCCACATTGTTCAATGCCCTAGATGCCCTTGTAAATTTCGTTAGTGCCCAAACTCTTTGTAGACATAAGCAATACGCTGTCAGGTGGCTAAAGGTGAACGTGGTAGACTAGAGCTGGTAGATTTTAGTTGCTGATCTGCGAAATAATTTAGCTTATATTCGGAGGAGAAAAATGAGGAATATAAACCTATTGTACTTGCATGAATGATTTAGATTTTTTCAAAAGTCAATTACCAATATAATTGGGACTCCCTCTTTTCAAAATTATTTTCTCCAAAAATTCATAAATTTGCTGTCGGGAGACCCAATTTTCCTCGTTAACCAATATTTTGATTTTCGGGGATGGTGGGGGTATTATAGAGGGTTATAAATGATATCACGGTAGGTGGTATCATTTTGACTCCCTTACTACTACTATTGCAGAGCCAGCTGTACATTGGAAGTACCCAGCTCTACATTCAGAATCAACAGACAATACATGTTTGAATGTCGATTGCAGAGCCAGCTGTACATTGTAAGTACCCAGCTCTACATTCACATTCAACCGAAAATACATGTTTGAATGTCGATTGCAGACCCAGTTGTACATTGGAAGTACCCAGCTCTACATTCAGATTGAACGGACAATACATGATTGAATGTCGATTGCAATGCCAGCTTTACATTGGAAACATCCAGCTCTACATTCAGAATCAACGGGAAATACATGTTTGAATGTAGATTGCAGAGTTAGCTGTACATTGTAAGTACCCAGCGCTACATTTAGATTCAACCGAAAATACATTTTTGAATGTCGATTGCAGAGCCAGCTGTACGTTGGAAATAACCAGCTCTACATTCAGAATAAACCGAAATTAGGAGTTTGAATGGCGATTTCAGAGCCAGCTGTACATTGGGAATACCCAGCTCTACATTCAGATTGATTGGAAAATACAAGTTTAAATGTCGATTGCAGAGCCAGCTGTACATTGGGAATACCCAGCTCTACATTCAGATTGATTGGAAAATACAAGTTTAAATGTCGATTGCAGAGCCAGCTCTACATTGGAAATACCCAGCTCTACATTCAGAATAAACCGACAGTACGAGTTTGAATGGCGATTGCAGAGCCAGCTGTGCATTGGGAATACCCAGCTCTACATTCACATTGATCGGAAAATACAAGTTTGAATGTCGATTGCAGAGCCAGCTGTACATTGGAAGTACCCAGCTCTACATTCAGATTGAACTGACAATACATGTTTCAATGTCGATTTCAGAGCCAGCTGTACATTGGAAGTACCCAGCTCTACATTCAGATTGAACTGACAATACATGTTTGAATGTCGATTTCAGAGCCAGCTGTACATTGGATGTATCCAGTGCTACATTCAAAATCAACCGACAATACGAGTTTGAATGTCGATTGGAGAGCCAGCTGTACATTGGAAGTACTCAGCTCTACATGCTTATTCATCGGAAAATATATGTTTGTATGTCGATTGCAAAGCCAGTTCTACATTGAAAATACCCAGCTCTACATTCAGATTGAACGGAAAATATGAGTTTGAATGGCGATTGCAGAGCCAGCTCTACATTGGGAATACTCAGCTCTACATTCAGATTAATAGGAAAATACAAGTTTGAATGTCGATTGCAGAGACAGCTGTACATTGGAAGTATCCAGCTCTACATTCAGATTGAACAGAAAATGCGAGTTTGAATGTCGATTGCAGAGCCAGCTGCGCATTGGAAATACCCAGCTCCACATTCAGAATCAACGGAAAATACGTATTTGAATGTCGATTGCAGAGCCAGCTCTACATTGGAAATACCCAGCTCTACATTCAGAATAAACCGACAGTACGAGTTTGAATGGCGATTGAAGAGCCAGCTGTGCATTGGGAATACCCAGCTCTACATTCACATTGATCGGAAAATACAAGTTTGAATGTCGATTTCAGAGCCAACTGTACATTGGAAGAACCCAGCTCTACATTCAGATTGAACGGACAATAAATGTTTGAATGTCGATTTGCAGAGCCAGCTGTACATTGAAAGTAGCCAGCTCCACATTCAACCGAAAACCGATTCAACCGAAAATACATATTTGAATGTCGATTTCAGAGCCAGCTGTACATTGGGAATACACAGCTCTACATTCAGATTGAACGGGCAATACATGTTTGAATGTCTTTTGCAAAGCCAGCTGTACATTGGAAGTACCCAGCTCTACAGTCAGAATCAACGGAAAATACATGTTTGAATGTCGATTGCAGAGCCAGGTTTACATTGGAAGTATCCAGCTCTACATTCAGAATCAACGGGAAATACATGTTTGAATGTAGATTGCAGAGCTAGCTGTACATTGTAAATACCCAGCTCTACATTCAGAATACACCGACATTACGAGTTTGATTGCAGTGCCAGCTGTACATTGGGAATACCCAGCTCTACATTCAGATTGATCGAAAAATACAAGTTTGAATGTCCATTGCAGAGCCAGCTGTACATTGGAAGTACCCAGCTCTACATTCAGAATCAACGGAAAATTTATGTTTGAATGTCGATTGCAGAGCCAGCTGTACTTTGGAAGTACCCAGCTCTACATTCAGATTGAACGGACAATACATGTTTCAATGTCGATTACAGAGCCAGCTCTACGGAAGTACCCAGCTCTACATTCAGAATCAACGGAAAATACATGTTTCAATGTCGATTGCAGAGCCAGCTGTACATTGGAAGTACCCAGCTCTACATTTAGATTCTAACGAAAATGCAGGTTTGAATGTCGATTGCAGAGCCAGCTGTTCATTGGAAATACCCAGCTCTACATTCAGAATAAACCGACATTACGAGTTTGAATGGCGATTGCAGAGCCAGCTGTACATTTGGAATACCTAGCTCTACATTCAGATTGATCGGAAAATACATGTTTGAATGTCGATTGCAGAGCCAGCTGTACATTGGACGTACCCAGCTCTACATTCAGATTGAACTGACAATACATGTTTGAATGTCGATTGCAGAGCCAGCTGAACATTGGAAATACCCAGCGCTACATTCAGAATCAAGAGAAAATACGAGTTTGAATGTCGATTGCAGAGCCAGCTGTACTTTGGAAGTACTCAGCTCTACATACATATTCATCGGAAAATATATGTTTGAATGTCGATTGCAGAGCCAGGTCTACATTGAAAATAGACAGCCCTACATTAAGATTGAACGGAAACTACGAGGTTGAATGTCGACTGCAGAGCCAGCTGTACGTTGGCACTAGCCAGCTGTACATTCACTTTGTACTGTAAGTACAAATGTCCATTGCAGAGCCAGCAGCGCATTGGAAACTAGCCAGCTGTTCATTCAAGTTGTCTACATATCCTAACTTTACAGCTCTACATTCAACTCGACATTCGATTTGAATGTTGATTGTCGTGTCGATCTGCGATTGCAGTGCTAACTTCAAACAGCCAAATTGCCGACGTCATTAAACATAGTTGATATTTGAAATCAATATCGACGACAAACGTTCACGCGTCAAGGGAGGTAATACCAAGACAGGACTCATATGTGGCTGTGACTGGAGAAATGGGGCTTATGAGATTCGTGACCAGTGTAGCTCCTGATCAAATATCCTCAAAACGTTCTATATTGTTTGTTAAGGGCATCACTGGTGTTACATTGATGAAATGGCGAACGGTGCATATCCTGATCAGGATGCACAGTCTGATATGGATCGACACTGGTCGCAAAACCCATAAGCAGCATTCCTCCAGTAACATCCATATATAGTGGTTGCTCAACGGTACATATACAACTGCTACGACGAATCCATGTCGGATCTGCAGGCACTGACCTCGTACTATCTCTCACAAGGTCAGGTCGTCATTGGCGGCTACTTCAATGCACAGCTACATGTAAATACCGTCGTAGACCAGCATAGAGCCCACAAATCAGTTCGATGTACACAATTTCTGATAGACAATAGTCTGACAGTGGTAAACAAAACCGACATGTGCGTATGCCCGCTGTACAGCTTCCTACCTACACATACTATGATATACCACTTCCTGGTCGATACCACATTCGTAGACTGTATTCAATCCTTTAGAATCTTAGATGAAAATGAACAATTTATTACAACTTCCGACCACGTTCCTCTACTTGCCAAAGTAAACGTAAAACACAACATCGCATACTGTCATTCAGTTCAAGACGGAGGAATCGCGTGGAATAAACTCACAGATGACCATATTTTTCAGTATAGAACAGAGTTAGATGAACAATTAATCACTGTGCAGTTCGATTGCGAATCCACCGTTGACTCTCTGTCTGACAAAATAACACAATCAGTCCATTTTGCTGCAAACAACTCACTGCCTAAGAGTAAATTCAATAAATACACGAAACCGTATTGGACGCGCGAAGTAAAGGCGGCCCATTGTAAGTCCAGGAAAATGCGAACGATTTGGATCAGAAATGGTCGTCCTCGCGGTCGAGGTAATGACCATTTTACTGCTTGCAAAAACGCTAAAGCACAATTCCGCAAAATCCAGCGTATTGAGTCCGACAAGTATATGAACAAAGTGTACAGCGACCTCGATTCAGCGGCCGAATTAGATTATAGACTGTATTGGAAACTTTTACGCAATCGAAAATCAACGAGGTCACCTCTGTGTACTGCTATTAACGTTCACGGGCGTCCCCAGACTTCACCGGAAGGGATCACAAACGGATTCGCGGAGTAATATAGCGACAGTTTTAACGACAAATGGCAAGATAGCCAAGAATCGCAAGCTTTCGCTATCAATATTAAGTATATGGTAGATTCTATGTCACATGAAACAGACCTCACGTATGGTGAAGTATTGAACGATCCAATATATGTAGGGGAGATAACTGAGATCGTCAAAACACTGAAACGCAGAAAGGCCCCAGGGCTAGACCAAACGCTGAATGAAAATATAATATTTGGCAGTAACGCTCTGGTTAATCTGATCACCGCATTGTTTAACCGAGTAATATCAGAGGAAACGGTCCCATACGCGTGGAAACAGAGCGTGATTATCTCTCTGTATAAAGGCAACGGTAAAAGCAAGAGTGAACCTGGTAGCTACAGGCCAATTTCACTGATACCATGTTTGTGCAAGATGTTTGAAAGGGTTATGGTTAATATAATATGGACATTTATCAACACACATTATATTTACTTCCCATGTAGTCAGCAGCAAGGGTTTCAAAAGAACTTGAGTTGCGTTTCAGCGGCATTTAACCTCCAGGAAACGGTTTACTATAACTGCGATCTAGGTAGTAATGTATATGGGGCTTTTTTAGATATCCAAAAAGCATTCGACACTGTCTGGCACGACGGGCTGTTGTACAAATGTCACAAACTGTGGATTCCGCTAATACGGGTAACCCGGCCTTGGCTGATGATATTACCTGCTTAGCAACGCGGCCATGTCATCTGCAGAGCCTACTAAATATCGTAAACAGTTACGCGACCAAATGGCGTTTCTCTATAAACGCCGATAAATCCCGCATCGTGATATTCTCTAAATCTAAAACGGACGCTAACAGCAACTATAAATTAGGATCGAGTACTATTGCAGTAGATGATAGCGTCGTTCACCTCGGGATAAGGCAAAGCGCAAACCTAAAATACAAGGAACGTATTACTGAACGCTGTCAGAAGGGCTTAACTGCATTTCACGCAATGGTCGATCTAGGTGTTAAGGTTAGAAGACACCAAATGGTGCGAAACCGCCCAGGGTGTATGCAAAAGTAGTCCGGTATAAAAAAATAGTGCGGGTGTTTTGAGGTCACAGACACCGTTTGCTTGCAAATCTTGATCCATTACTACCCAGTTTCACTTGAGGAACATTTTGGGGTGCCTTTAACACCAGTTTTCAACATATTTGTAGCATTTAAAAGAAAACACTGAACCTGTTGGTCACTTGATGTACACGGAGTTTCCGTGGCCAACAAATGTACACAATATTGGAGGATAAGGTTGGATTTTTCTTTCTTAGGAGTAAGTGAACCTATTGTTTAGTTCATGCAGAACCAGTACAGACTGGCTGCAGGTCATGTACAAGTGGGTCCCACAACATCCATACGAATAGTGAAAGTAGGAGAGACTGGCCTTATTGGATGGCATTCGGTTAAATTATATAGTAAAACTATTTGGTGGTGTCTAACCTTAAACCAGTTGGCCTGAACCCGCTAACTTCAATAAAGCTATACAAGAAAATAATAATCCTGACAACTCTGTACGGTTGTGAGTTGTGGAACGGTCTATCGCTAGTAGAGGTAAACACGATCAACAAGCAACAACACAAAATCGTGAAGCGAATTCAAGGTTTTCCGATAAGCACGCGTTCCGATATGTGCGAGTCAATTCTTTCCGCAGAAATAGACAAACGTAAATTGATAATTTTGCATAAACTCATGTCACTACACAGTTCCGCTATAAGTAGGAATATATTATTTAGGAAACTATTTCATTTTCGTGTCAGGATCACCAACTGTTAACAATGGGTTTATTCCGGAAATATGTGAATTGTTGTGCCGTTAATACATATTGTGCAACTCCATAACAACTTGCCGTGAAAATATGTATGGAAAACGCAGGCACACACTGCCGTTGATGCCCGGGATAACGAACTTTGGAGACAACGGATTGAAAGCGACACTGATTTCTCTCGTTTTAAAAAGTTGCATACAGCCATAACACCTTGTATAGTCTGGAAGTTTGCAAGCAGTGGTGCAGAACTGAAACTTGCAGATTGTGTCGCCCGGTTGTGGATATGTATACCAGATAGACAACACAGTGTGTGTCGTTTATGTGACGGCATCACGGAAGATGTTCTGTGTCATGCCCTCGCCGAATGTACATTTACCATGCCTCTAAGGAACGCTTTCCTGGACACAATTCACAGGTCTGTCACTCTTGATACATACAATGAGCTTGAAAACAGCCACGGAGAATCATGTGTGCAAACAATGTTAGGAGCAACACTAGATAGTGCGATGGATACAGATAGCAAAATTGTATTTCTGCGAGAAACATTCAAGTGCGTAAGACAATGTTTCATATCATACTTCCAACACATTTAAATGGTTGACATACTAGGTTGGTGACACTGATTCCTGACCGCTGTTCGCGTCCACGTTTTGGATAAAATCGGAAACTATATAATATGGGTGCCGAAATGCAACTCCAGTAATTGTGAGCAGCAAAGTCCATGATCGGTTGACGCGGCAGCAGCATCGATCTGGGTCAACGCTGAATGTTTTTGACAGTTTATCCATGGTGATATGACTCGGTGCTTACACATGTGTGTAGTCGTATATGCACTTGATAAAATATGGACAATATGTAGCTTCATGATCTCAAAAAGTGCAAATGCGTGATAAACTCCACAATAATGTATATATTTATCATATGCACATATCATTATTCACTTCATTATTCTCATCTGTTTAAATTTCCATGTTTGTTCTTGTATATGTATCATTCTTGTAACAATTTACAATCTCCGGACTGGAGGAAATAAAGATATTGTATTGTATTGTATTGTAATAAGTGGGAAAAATCAGTTGAAAAAAAGAAGTTTACTCCCTCTTAGAACACAATGTGTTATAGTACAGGGAGTACATTTTTATAAACTAACTTTTGTTTCACTTATTGATACTTTTAGGTACATTTAAAGTATTTATATGTCTTGGTATGTTACTTCACCCTGTGTGCGTCATTTGACATATGGATATTCGTGAATAAACACAGTATGACTGTTTTGGTCCTGAAAACAAACGAGACCTGGGGCCGTTTCACTAAACTTCGTACGACTAAAATGTTCGTAAATGCAAACTTCAAATTTCACATTAACAATATTTTGTTGTAAACAAGTATTGGATTCACATTTATTGAGCATAGGCTGCAGCCTATGCTCAATAAATGTAAATCCATCAATTTCAATTTACAGACGATCCTAAATTTGCACTTACGAACATTTTATTCGTACAAAGTTTAGTGAAACGGGCCCCAGGCGACTATCAATGTGTCATGATAAAGCACCTACACATGGAACATGCCGAGTGATTTGTACTACACAAGATGTGCCATATATCATGAACAATATTTACATTATTCACCATGTTTTCATCTTATAACGTCGACAGCTGACATGCGAACCAGAATTCTGCATTTGCTATGAGAATTTTTCATGAAATATCGCACATTTTCTTATGTACAAAAACACATGGTTCATCTCATTACATGTATTCCTCTCCCGTACGGCTCGGGTATTAAGACTGCAACTAATCCACATATGCAGGAATTAGACAGTCAACATATACACGTCTGTCCATTATATCGGCTAAATATGAGAATTAGACAACAATAGAATTACGGAAGGGATTTAGACAGTTGATTTTCATGTGCAGGCAAGGCAATGCTATGTGCAAACGTAATAATGCAAATGTTCTAGATAACTTCACATGACATTGCTCTTATACATTATATTGCTCATGAACTGTTAGATGTATTTTGTAAAGCCTGGGCACGGTTGACCAAAACCTCAGTTAGTTTAATTTACTGTTACGTACTTCACAGTGTTTTAACAGACAGTTAAGCTAATATAGGTTTGGAACAACCGGGCTCAGATGTTTGGGAAACTGTTTTGTCCCGCCTTTCACACAATCAAATGAAATATGTTCATAAAGATCTAAGGAAGCGAAAATAAGTATATAACTGTAATCGACTGTGAAGTTTTCATTTTCCGACCAATCCAATTGTCACAAAATTATTTTCAGACTAGTCCATGTATAAATAGGTTTTGTTTTTTTCGGTCTTGTTTAACCTTTTCAACAGACCTCAATAGCAGTGGTTACAAAAAGTGCCGATCCTGATGAGACGGCTCGTTACGAGCCGGCTCATCTCGATCTACACTGTTTGCAACCACTGCTATTGAGGTCTGTTGAAAAGGTTAAACAAGATAGTTTATGGCACAAAAACAAAGGTTAGTTTGTACACAAACCCCGCCCTGCCTGACACACATCCCCTGCAGGCCACTCTTTGTTTACGGAACCTTTTTGTGACAGTTTCTCACACTCGCGCATATTTGTGCGTACTAATATTTCCCTTCTTTAACTGATTGACGAAAATTCGCTATATTTTCTTTTATTTCTCCTAATAAATATCATGAATATGTCTTGGAATGTCATTACAATAGAGTCCGGAGGACGCAATTCTAATGAAATTCCAAGACATATTTACAGAGAGAAATAAGAAACATATAATGTTTTTTATACTCGTAATTTGTTGGATGTTATTTTCACCTCCAGCATACAAATAGTTTATGCTGGTGTGGTCGAATATGTATAGCTAAGTAATATTAATATGGTGTCCGACAAGACTCGCTTTCTAGGAAACAGGCAACCAATTGATTTCTCATAGACCAAGATTCACACAAACATGACAATCGCAAACTACCTGCGACAAAATCAATTTTGTTACTTCCATTCCTGGAGTCAGTGACCTAAGCCGGTTCTAGATCATGGCTTTTTGTATTAATTCGTTCCCACGAAATAACAATTCGTTCCCTCAATTTAACAATTCGTTCCCTCGAATTAACAATTCGTTCCCACGATATAACTATGTTAATTCGAGGGCACGAATTGTATATCGTGTGACGTATTCTTAAATTGAGGGAACGATTGTTATTTCGTGGGAACGAATTGTTAATTCATGGGAACGAATTTTTAACTTGATTAATAAAAAAATAATTATACGTCCCCTGCGGGGCTCCGTAGTAATGGCCCTAAACAGTGACCATACAAACGGGTGATGGTTGTGTCTGTCAGTCTTCAATTGTACGTATATACAATGTACACTGAAACGATTAAAAACAAATACAACAATAAGTAAACACGTTATTTATTCATCTATTACATCAATTGTATTAAAATGATCAATAGCAATTGATTGTATGTATCCAAATAACCACGAACCGATACATCAACGTTGCATGGTACACTGTGGTCACATGGCAAATACCATATGGGTGTTTATATACCATGTCTCCCTCATTGTTGCGTTTTAAATCGTTTCAATATATATTAGAAATTATTGTGATTCTAATTGTAATTTAATATTATCGAAAAAAATATTTTGTTTCGCAATATGTTTATATTATATGGCCGTAAAATTCGTGAAACAAACTGTAGCTTAACTATTGTATGATATTATTTGCTTAATAGTGCAATGTACCATATACATAATCTCCGGCGGCTATCTTAGACCTCTGTTGTCGACGTAGCTGTCTAATAATGTATATCAAAACATAATACCAGGATTATGTATACTTAAATTCTAAAGAGCTATTTACAACATAAATGTATAATAGGTAATATAAAATAGATGCCGGCCATCTTGGACTAATGCTGTTGAAACAAGTATCTTCTTGTATACCTAATGTACTGAAAGCATTGTACCCTACACACAATATTGGTATACATATTTGCTCTGATCTTATTTCAAGATATGCTTTGCTTGTATATTGTAATGGCGTATATTTATATTTGGCAGCCGTATTGGACTTCTGCTATGTAGACTATTATTTAATTCCACATTAAATATAATTGTTTGGCAGCCATCTTGAATGTATGCAGATTTCTCAAAGCACTCAAAGATGACAGCTTATCATCAGTCGGATTCCAACACAGGAAGGTTTTGACATACAAAATCAGTTATACAAAAATAATGTTATTCAAAACAAGGTTAAGCCCAAATCGGCTCTTGGCTACCGGACTAGAAGACATGTGGATGCTATAGTACAGTGTTGGTATGCCGATCTAATTTGACGAAGTTTTGAGCGACCCTCGTATACATGGAATACATTTTTTGTTTGTTTTATTAAATTCAATTCAATTCATTTATTTCATAAAGGCCATTGGCCCATTTCAACAATAATGTGTAAATACAATGGGCATACATAGAGTTGGTGACATTATTCCGTTGTAATAATTTACAGAAAGTCACATCTTTTGTACATACATGCCCATTAAACCATTAAGGTCTCCAGCCCAATTGAGCTACTGTATTTGTTGGTGTATGATACTAGTATCGTAGTATTTCATGTGGTACAACACGTAAACGTATCATAGTATCAAGTCCATTGCGAATAAGATCGGTGATATGTTTTTGGTGATAACCAAGAAAAACACATATATACCAATCTACAATGGTGAGATGGAATATTCCACCTAACCATCGCCATTAGTTACATGCTGACTGTGCATTTCTTGTCCCTCAACAAAACCACATGACTGATGCCTTCACATTTCACTTGATATCTATTCCATCTGTGAATACACTTACACGATATCTCGTCACTGTCTCTGTCGTAAATATCCATTGTTCATCGTACCTGTGTACACGACTTATTTCACATCCCGTACCAACTACTTAACACTTGTCAATATATGCAATGGTGTATATCTTTGCAGGTGTCTATGGTCGTGCTATAGCTAGCACAAACAGGTCAAGTGTAATTTGGTTGAATGTTTTTAGCGAGAAGCAGGAATGTCACATCTCTGGTTGGAGGGCAGAACATTACAGATAACATGGGCAACTACCTTTCCTGCATTACATTTATTCATCAATTCACATCCCTTACCAACTTCTTAACAATTGTCAATTCATGAGCTAGTGTCTATCTTTGCAGAACATTCCAGATAATATGCGCAACTATCTTTCTTGCACAATGTATTTCTCCTGATTCTCAACAAAAACATTCAAGCATTCACATTCCTTACCAACTTCATAACACGTGTCGATTCATGAGCTAGTGACTATTCATTCAGGTGACTGTTTTACAAACCAGTTCCGGACCAACCGAACATACATATCTGCGTGCTCTGGCTTCACAACATGGTTTTCATACGAAACTGACCAGAACAAACGACCTTCAAAGGTATAGATGTAATTCTGAAATATTGTAGCAAAATACTCTCTAGTAGCCAAAAATCCAAATTTTGATCTCATTCTCACTGCATACGAGCTGTCTCTATTCAAATAATCACACCTCCCTAAATTGGATGTGTGGAGACAACTAGTGGTACGCTTCGTCGGATCGGCTGGGTTATCAATCAACATATCCTGTATCAGTGTTACCCCTACTTCTGGTAGCAATATGAAGTATTTGAGGCATTGTTCACTCTGTATTGCTTCATGAGTCTGATTTTTCATAGTGCGTGCCAGTTTCTAAAAATGTTCTTCAGATGTAACCAGCTCCACTTTCGTCGAGAAACGCAACGCACTGGAAGAGTTCATCGCATAATCATCAGCAATGTCAGCTTCAGGAAAATACCACCGCCGGAAATCCACAGCGTCAAGATGAACCACTGTAGTTGGCAGGTTCACCTTGCCGTCGCACATAACAGTTGCAAACGCCTAAAATTACAAAATAGATGGTCAATTAAGTATAACATTAACATTGCACTGTTGTTAAGGACAATTAATTCGTAGCACAGACCGATAAACCTGATATATAAATGGGCCGCGCCATGCGAAAACCGGGCTTAATGACAACGTCATGAAAAGCGGTAAACGACGTCGGAAAAACGACGTTTGCAGCTTCGTTGTAAAAGTTCACATTTTACCCTCCCATTTACGTTTACTGGTGTCATTTAACATTAAGTGTGAACAGAAAACGGAAAATTATAACTTACTGAAACTTTCACTAATATGAGACGCGATGCCTTGCACCTTAGTACACATATTATGACGTCATGACTTGACGTCACGTACTTGTGACGTTACTGAACGTAAATACGTGTTTGACGTTATGGCCATGGTGTCATGACAAAATATTATAGCAAGGATACTTGCACGAGTTCCTCGCATCATCAATCACTTAGAAATGCTTCAGGCGCTGTGCATTGTCACCTAACTGTCGTTCTTTGGCATTGTCACTATTTTTCGTCGGTTATCCTTATGAATTCAAAATGGTGAACGCATAATTTAATGGCTACATATCAGCGAAGTTTTCGCTTACACTGCACCTTGAATCATAAATAATCTTAAATATGAACAACCAAGTGTATGCCAACGATATCACCATCTATTATCTTCGTAAATTGAGACACTTTTGAACAATTCTATCCAGTACTTAGCGAATGATATGTCATTTAATGCCACTCATTTTATCATAAACGGAGGTAGACACGCAGCTATATAATGAGATATATATCCAGGGTTTGTATTGAATTTGGCAAAACAAATGCATCAAAATGTCTCTAATAGATTCAGAATCAGTGATTTCAATGCAGCTCCTTCATTGTTTGTGCATAAGCAATACATAATGCACAAAACACACAGTGAGGTCGGTGGAGTTTTCGAAAAATCTTGACATTAATTGGAAATTTGATGGTCATAAACTTGATTTTCTCACGATTTGTAGTATCAAAGTATCAACTTATCACTTGACTGCATAATAATGTATGTCTGAATCAGGCGATGGTAATGCGATCCTCAAGAAAGACACACGGCTACAATTATAAGGTATCACGCTACCAAATCTGCCCGACGTCTTGTTTTGTTACAAAGTTAATGTTATAAGCGGCCTACTTCCTACTTTAAAATATGTCGTTGCATACGAAATGTTAAATAATGTCGCTATTATTCCCCAAAATTATTTCAGACAGCAGCAAACAACAGGGAAACGCCAACACTCTGCCTTATTTGAAAATTATTCATACGGAATTACGTTACTTGGGCCGCAATCCAAAACATGACGTTACATTAATAGCAACTGCAATAAACATTATTTTCATACTTTGTCTTGGCCTAATGGGAAACACTTAGAAAGGCTACGAGATATCCAAATGTGGTTGACATGCGATAAAAGATGACAAATCTATAGGACTTGTCCGGGTATTTTATCACCCCTTGTATATGCCGTTGATAAAAATGTCGTAATTTCAACGTCATTGATCTAAAACGTCATATAAGTTTTTACCACGCGTCATAAAAATACCTCTAAAATGAAAAATAATTGGGATACATTGATAATTTTGGCGGCATATGGCTTTTAAAAGATGTACAATTCAGAATACGCGAACAAGTAAAAACTGAAAATGTTGTCATTAAGCCCGGTTTTCGCATGGCGCGGCTCAAATCAATCAATTCAAAAAGTGAACATTCATTTCTCTTCTTTATGCGACAACGCTGCTCCCAACTTTGAGAACTGAACTCGGTTTTAATTCAAAGAGTATTTTGGACTTTGGTAGAAAAGTTATCTAATTATCTACTGTTCGCTGCTTCCTCTAATTGTCTCGAAAGTTCGCCTATGTGTTTCAAGAATTAAAAATATTCAATTCGAACATAAACAAACTTTTGTAACATTATTTTAGTCTAAAGAAATATAATAAAGATATTACCGTCCTAATTGTATTATTGCATGAAACTCCATCAAAACGATTGTGTATTGAGAAGAAAACACTATATTTTGTTCTAACATGGCCACGAACACATGTCAAACATATTCTGAAACTTTAGATATCCAATCCATAGGTAAGTATCCTTGGCAAAACATCAATGTTTGGACACCATCGCAGTCTCGACCGTGGCACTAGCAGCAATGGGATGGATGATCATGAAATGTCGCAACGTGCTAGAGACTCAACGACGAATGTTTGACTGTATAAATAGTAAGGTCTATGATATGAAACTTACAGAAATAAGAAGCATAGTATCCCATATTAATTTAGTTTTGAATTCACATATTATCTGACATTGACTTTGGAATCACGAAGGATGAAATGCCGTGTGTTTGCTAGAGAGCATTAGAGGATTGCATGCGTGAAATTACAAGACTGCTCGTGAAATAAAACATGAATTATAAAACAATATTCTTGAGTGTCAAGTTGTTCGTATTCATTCTGCTTATGAACTCCTCATTAACGTTTGTAGATTTGGGGGACGAGGCCATAGATTGATGAAACGCTTACAGACATGTTGATGTGAAAAAAGGCTATGTTTCAGACACATTATCAATGCCAGAAATGTTAATGCCATGTTAATATTGCGCGAGTGTTTCGCATATGTCCACATGTATCCAGTATGCGACTATCTTTTAAAGTAACCCATCCCAGCCAGTAATTATTGAAGCTGTATGTATGTTATGATGAAGAAATAGATTTCGAAGTAAACATTGGCAAAGTGTTTCGCCATCGCTATATGCGTCATTTACAATCTGGTAGAGAGTGAGGGGTATACATATCGTTAGCATGTATACGCTGGTTCCATAGACACATATCGCACCAACAGAAAACCGGTTGCTACGCCCCTGCTTTACACAATAATACCATTTACTACATATAATACTGTTGGCAAACATATTGGAATACTGTGTTTTCATCATAAGATGAGTCTGAGATACCCCTATTGCTAAAACAGTGTTTCCTAGATGTGTACCAACTCTGACATAGCGTTTCCACTACCTCGTGACATTAAGATATGGAAGATTCGATATGTATTCTATACAATATAAGAATCTGTATGTGTACACTTTATTTTCCTATGTTATACATGCATTATACCCAGATCAAATGTGATGAATATTATCGCTGGGTGCGGTGAAGTTGGTGGCGGATGCATATTAAATTTTAGCATCACGAAGAGGAAATAACTAATCGTAGACGCAATTTCTTTAACTGACCTACCTGTAAATATGCCGCTTGCACAGCTCCATTGACAGTGGTTCCGTTCTCTTTACATTTCCTAACGACGGTTTCCAACTCGATAGGTATGAAGCAACTCTTGCGTGCCAATGTCTGGGTTCCGTCGTAACTCATTACCAAACTTCGTGATGTAAGCATTATGTCATTATGACATTTGTAAGCCAAGTTCTAATGGACTTGAACCGGCAGAGCTTTCCAATAATATTTTCACACATGGTCATTCGCAATTTGTCCATTAAACAATAGCTTACACCCGGAAGCATATTCATTACAGTCATGGTGAAATCTTTCTTCATCAATATCTCATTTAGATATGTCATTATATTATCTGCAAACCTTGTGGCACCATTATCATCAGTCACTTGATGATCAAATACGACATATAGGCCACACATTTGCGGATATACTTCAAATCCAGAATTATCGCTATTATAGTTCCACTGAATATTTGGTAAAAACAGTGTCTTTATTACTGACGAACATTCATGAAATAATTCGTAGGTCTTCGTGTTCAAAGGCAATTCCCAATCGTAACCAGTATGTACCTCGAATTCTATTTCGTCCGGTGCTATAGGACAAAACATATAAACTCCTTTGTCATTTTTTATAATGTTCGATCCTAACAATGGATAACGCACTGTTGCTAATGTCACCGCTTTCTTCATCGTGTCCACAGTAATTTGTTCCTTGCTACAAAATACCTGTAAGTTTCCGAACGTTGCAAATCCATATAATGCCTCATGCACCCTATGTATGGCTACTTCTAAATAATCGAGCGGACGGTTGTTGTTTTTTAACATGTTGTTATAAATAACTCGTTCAATAGCATATAACGTCCCGTTGCAAATAAACACGATTCAAGTTCATATATGGTTATATTTGTGACTGTGATTGGAGACATTAGGCTTATCGGTTTTCCGACCAGTGTTGATCTAGAGCAGCATGTGCATCCGCACAGTCTGAACAGGATCTGCACTGTTCACCATTGCATCATGAAACACCCGTCATTCCTCTAACAATGAATATGTATTGCTACCAGGCAATAGGAGTGTGGTATTTGATCAGCAGCTAAACTAGTCACAAGTCCCATACGTCCAATTTCTCCAGTCACAGTCACATATCACGGCAGTAATAGTACAGACTCCAACATAACCTAGCATGCTTAAAACGATTTTGGTCCCGACATCCAACAAAACAGGTATGCAACTTTCATATATTAAGCCGCCCATACGCGATCAATTTTATTGTGCAATATGCAATATTGTGCAATAGAATTGATCGTTTGTGAGCGATATTGACGGTTTGCGCAATATATTGAAGAAATAAAAAAGATTTGATTTTTAATGATGGTTGGTGTGGGGTCCGTCAATAGTATTGCCAAATATTCATTCAGTTTGTAATTCGTCAACTATGTGATGGTTCATGTTTAAGTCCTCACATGTGATCCATGTGGCCGAGTATCGTAATGTAACCATGTACAGCAGGTCGAATGCAGCAACGTCCATTCGTAGAAAATGTGTGTAGTCTTCTGGCTCATTTGGACGTAATTCCAGGAGTTTCTCGTAGGTAAAGTCAGATCTCCCTTATCATCCAATCCTTGGTTCATTTTCCTCTGTGCCGTTTCCTTTTCCTTTCGACGAGCCAATGCGATGGTCATGCACGTTACTATATTACTATAGTGAAGCGACTCAGCCAGCGAAGCATCGCTATACACAGATGTGTATTGCTATTCATCGCTTCGAATTTATCACACATTTTGGACAACAAAACACGTCTGTCATTTTATGCACAGAACTTACCACGATCTCCGATGCATGTCTGGATGTTCACAATTGTCAATAGTTTATTATCGGCGTCTTCATACACCAGGAAACTTGTTTAGTTAGTTACAATTCACAATAGTTTGTTGACATTTCCTGTGTGTGTTGAACACGGCCGCCATTTTATACTGCGTAAACCTGTTTAAGCTCGGTAATTTTCGCCAAACCTCTCCGACCAATCAACGATGCGGGACAACTTTCACATTTCGTCAAAGTGGGAAAGTCCCGGTATCCTATTACACATTCCAACCAATCCACTGTGCGGAATCTGGGACAACTTTCACATGTTGTCCGCAGATTCCAAATATGGTCTCATTGTCCGAATGTTGTCCTCGGAGTCTCTACGAGCCAATCAAAGGGCTACATCTGCGGACAACGTCCGGATCGAAGGTTATAAATAGGAGTGAAATATGTCAGTTGTCGACTTTGTCCCGAGCGACGCAACTCGAGACGCAACTCGCGTCTCAGAACTCCCAAGGCCCAAATATCCCCCCCCCACCCCCCCCCCTTAAACATTACTCACCGAAGATGTTACCAATGGTCCGTTAGTCGTGAGATGTGATGATTTGAACGTCAGTCTGGCATTATTGATTATTAATATTGGCTGGAACCATAATAATGCCAATATCCCATTACCCCACCCACTTTTTCCCCATTGCGATACGATTCACAATTTGAGCTTCATGACCCCCCTGCTGTCTGACGCCCCATCCTAACTTCGAGCCCCCCTCCCACCCCTGTTAGGTGATCCCAAATTCCATTGTCATGCGTCCTAGCTGTTGTGTGCCCCCCCCCCCCCCCCCCCCCACCAGTCAGCTAAGTGTCATGATTCCCACCCAGCTTCGTGACCCCCGGCTGTGCGACTCCCCACCCCTGCTGTGTGCCCACTTGCTGTGTGACTCCCCCACCCAGCATTATTTCCCACCCCCAGCTTCGTGATCCCCGCTGTGTGACTCCCCCACCCAGCATTATTTCCCACCCCAGCTTCGTGATCCCGCTGTGTGACTCCCCCACCCTGCAGCTTATACCCACCCCAGCTTCGTGATCCCCGCTGTGTGACTCCCCCACCCAGCATTATTCCCACCCCCAGCTTCGTGATCCCCGCTGTGTGACCCCCCCACCCAGCATTATTCCCACCCCCAGCTTTGTGATCCCGCTGTGTGACTCCCCCACCAGCATTATTTCCCACCCCCAGCTTCGTGATCCCCGCTGTGTGACTCCCCCACCCAGCATTATTTCCACCCAGCATTATTTCCACCCCCAGCTTCGTGACCCCAGCTGTGTGACTCCCCCCACCCAGCATTATCTCCCACCCCAGCTTCGTGATCCCCGCTGTGTGACTCCCCCACCCAGCATTATTTCCCACCCCAGCTTCGTGATCCCCGCTGTGTGACTCCCCCACCCAGCATTATTCCCACCCCCAGCTTCGTGATCCCCGCTGTGTGACTTCCCCACCCAGCATTATTCCCACCCCCAGCTTCGTGATCCTCGCTGTGTGACTCCCCCACCCAGCATTATTCCCACCCCCAGCTTTGTGATCCCCGCTGTGTGACTCCCCCACCCAGCATCATTTCCCACCCCCAGCTTCGTGATCCCCGCTGTGTGACTCCCCCACCCAGCATTATTTCCACCCAGCATTATTTCCACCCCAGCTTCGTGATCCCCGCTGTGTGACTCCCCCACCCAGCATTATTTCCCACCCCCAGCTTCGTGATCCCCGCTGTGTGGCTCCCCCACCCAGCATTATTTCCACCCAGCATTATTTCCACCCCCAGCTTCGTGATCCCCGCTGTGTGACTCCCCCACCCAGCATTATCTCCCACCCCAGCTTCGTGATCCCCGCTGTGTGACTCCCCCACCCAGCATTATTTCCCACCCCAGCTTCGTGATCCCCGCTGTGTGACTCCCCCACCCAGCATTATTCCCACCCCCAGCTTCGTGATCCCCGCTGTGTGACTTCCCCACCCAGCATTATTCCCACCCCCAGCTTCGTGATCCCCGCTGTGTGACTCCCCCACCCAGCATTATTTCCCACCCCCAGCTTCGTGATCCCCGCTGTGTGACTCCCCCACCCAGCATTATTTCCCAACCCCAGCTTCGTGATTCCCCACCATGACTTGGGTTTGCGTTAGTGTGATTTTCCGCCGGATTTTAGCATAAATCTAGTCCGTGTTTACATGTGCTAATATCCTTTCTCGAGTCTGCTTACTCCCACAGTCGCCTGTTGTGCTTTTGTATCTTGCCATGTGTACATCTCATATTAGTCATTATCTGTCCATAATCAGATCACCCTCATCGTTGTTATCATAGTTTGTCACCACTCTTTAATTGTACACGTTGAGTAATACTGCATGTTAGAACTATTATCAAAATATCAGATGTTACTAAAATCTCGTCACTGTCGTCTTTTCATTGCCAAGTAGATATAGTCGTTAAATTTCCCTACCCCGATTCACGAGGGCCCGCTACCAACCCCCTGCGTGAACAGGAAATATTATGGTTTATACCGTATTGCTGAAGACGGATACGACATAGGGACGTTACAATATTACATTACTATATTTTCTCATACAAGTATACTTACAATTATTCACCACATTTGCATCAACAGCAATTTTATTTAATTCAAAATAACTGTCAAACCAATTTGGCAGTCACTTTTCACATGCCAAGGTCAAGTTTAAAGGTACATTCCCACGCAGCAGGTTACACTGTACTACTACTTTTCATTTTGTGTCATGCCTTATATGAGCCATTTGTCTACCCACTAACGAGTTATTTTTAATTACGGCGCGTGTTAATTGGTGTTAAATCGCATTTTATATGCCGCGACCAGAAAGGGTATTTTCCGACCTCGTGCTATTTTTACCAACACGCGTCACGTGACACGGTCAATCATATCACAGCTTTGACATGCGCAGTGAAGTATCGGAAGTTGAGAAGAAAAATCTCTGTTCGAGTCCAAATCTAAATCTCCACGTAACTCTTTCCATTTGGTGATCTGGTCGCCAATATTAACCACTCTCTCTCTCTCTGTATTGCCTGTCACTCAGACATTTCGCCTTTTTTTTGGCCGACGCCATTTCATACAATTTCCGTCCTGGACGTTTCGACATGTTGATATATTGGGAAGCCTACTGGCGCGCGTAGTATACTGCGCATGCGCACCGCAAGCCGTAATGTGAAAGTCGTCGTCCTCGCACATTATCAAAATAGACTGTTACCGCCGCGCGTCGCGAACAGTAAATTGATAATTAATAAATGATTATATTTGTATAGCGGGCACTCGTAATATTTAGAACTGGTGGAATAGTGACATAATTATACACTTATTTAATTCCTATAAAGAACATTTTGTGCCTACTGCGTGGGCATGTACCTTTAATGACAAAGGTCGTAACATCAAAAATTGTAAAAACGTCCGGTTTAATTATCGTTCATTAACAAGTTGAGTCATACTAAATTATATGCTACAGCGGTTCATGTCAGTTATTTCTGGCATGTATGTCATGATAGGAAGTGGTGTCAAAACTGCTAAATTCAATAATTCTGTCATTATTAACAAATGAATGAGACCGAACAACTAGTTTTATCGAGATTATTTCGTTTAATTAGTTTCCAATGTGTGACATGAATATGTCTAGTATGATAACCACTACCACATCCAGTAAGAAAAGCAAATCAGAGTATGAACATTCCAGGTCACAGTGAAACAGATATGTAATATAACACTATTGAACCCCTTAACATTGCTCTATTCGATAATTTTTGGCACTTCTTCAGAAGAAAGGAGCGCTAATGCTATTCTCACGGTGGTGTCTATATTTGGATCTGTTGCAACCTTTCTGTCGCCCATACAGTCACCATATTTCTACAACATCTTTGGTGTATGGTAGTATGGCCAAACTGCTATGTATCAGTCACCATTATGTGGCTATGACCAACTTGTTTCGATTAAATTACTTAAGACATTTTCAACGTTAAATGTTCGTGCTTTGATCACTTTCATCCTTTGCATCGACCCTACAGCCACAATATTTCTACACCATTGTTGTATGATACTCATTGAAAACTTCTGTATACCAGTGACCTTCATGACACTGGCCTGTTTGTGTCGCTTATATTCCCAAATCATTTTCAACGTAAAGTGTTCGTGTTTTTAGCCGTTTCACCATGTCTGACGCCCATAAGGCCACCGAATTGTTACAACATATATGTTATATGATACACAGTGGAAGCTGCTTTATATCCGAACATAAGAAATCGACATTTCCTCAAAACATAGCCGAATATATGGTATAACGTAAAACAGCTACGAAGACGATATCCTTGAAACCAAACGAGTTTCATAATTAAACGTTGTGATTAAGTCTGCAATATTCTTAACACACAAACGACGGTACCATTTCACGTAACCCATGATAGTTTTCCACCCAACTACATACATGACTATTACTAATAAACATGTAATTGTCTACTTAAACTTATAGCATAATACCCGAAATTTCTGTCTGCAACGCAAGGCGGCTGCCGGAACGCACAACGGTTCTTTATCTGTCAATTCTTTCTGCGCCCGCTGCATTGAGTTATGCATTTACAAATAAATCAAATCATTCACAATTTCCTTCATACTACATGTTAATGGAACATTTAGCTCTTGAAAACAACACGTACCTGAAAAATGAAATCTCTTCAAACGCATGTATTCACATTATTCCAATACGATGTAAACGACATTTTCTATTTTCATGATATTAACGTAATTACTGATTTAAATCTGAACCTAATTGTACCTATAAGTCACCTGGAAAAAATCAGGGATTAGTAAAAATAATGTTTATAATACTGGAAATGAACTAGTGTTTGCATCGCAAGTTATTGTTCCGTATTATAAACAATTTTAAGAACAAAATTAACATATTTTAACATATTGTCCTTACTGGTACATGTATAGCCAATATGCCAAACTATATAACACCAAATTATCTCCCTTTTTTATCACGTTTCTAATCGCATATACTTGAATCAAGGATTTACATTTGTATATGTCTCTGCTTTAATATAACGTATGTGTTTAGAACGTTCATGAAAGTTTGTTTGTGTGATTGTGTCCTTAACTGCATGAAGCGAAACATCACATGCTGTATATCTGATACATCATGTGAGACACAGTGCCTTTAAATAAAACTTAATATTAATAACAGTTTTACTTAGTTATACGCGTTTTCAATTTCGACCGCCATGATGGAAACGATCTTGAATTGAGACCGTTGGCACAAGTTTCAAAACTGGCACCCAAATTGGGAATGTTTGTCAGGGTGGGTGTCACTTTTGTAAATAATAGCGTTAAGCGGTTTCCGTGGGCTGTTGGAACGAAATGATATATTTTGAGTTCGGGCGTCTCGACTATTATAAATTTCAAGGGCATTATTTAGTACAGCCCATACATAATACCAAAGGAGGCCCAACGTGGAATAACGAGCTGTCATTGAATTCACACTCGAGTACACCGCCAATACGTTTGCAAGAAATAATATACGCACATTAGTTACATGAGATGGTCCTTGTGCAAGAGTGTCGAATACATATTGTGCCGCGTTTTCGTTTACAAACATAATCCTAGTCGATAAACTTTGTCTGTTTTACAAATAAGTACTCCATGCATGATTTCTGTCTTCACTTGACTGGTTATGCGAACACTCAACTGGCGGCTTTATTACATGTGTGTATGGTCTGTTGATCACGATCTACATTACATGAACTGGCTTTATTCGAAACTTACATCGACATTTTAGACAAGGCAAACTAGTCTACTAGCCAAATGGCGAACCTAGAACTGTCGAGTACCGCAACGTTTTTAGTTGGACATGTAATCTATAGCGCCAGATGATTCATCATGTGCATATTACTTAGGTCAATCACAATATCGGGAATAGCTCCCTTAATAAGTCACATAGATACTTCATGTGGGTGTCTACTACATGTAGTATACCCATGTTTTCTATACCATTGAATTCATCTAACATACGTTCAGTGGCGTAATCACATACACTGTCAATATATGAAACATACGTCTTAAAATCGTCATCATTTGACAGCCGTCTTCGTTTTTATGTCTGTGTATATGATATCAAAAACATGTCCAAACAGATATTATACTTTCAATCATATAGAGCCACTCCAACTGCATAAAATATAATATGACAGCCGTGAAAATTAGATTTAAGTTGATGTAAAGGCAAGCCTATAGGCTAGCATATTACATGTAATTAGGTCAAGTCACCAAATCAATAATACCACGCTGAACTTCTGGACCCGGTTGTACGAATGTATCATTAGCCTAATGACACATTAACTTTCCATTAGTTAATGAGTCATTAACAACTGAGTGTACGAAACGTCATTAAGTCCTCATTAAATAATGACGTTTTGATGGCATATTAACTAATGACGTGCTGTCATTAACCTATAAACAGACAAGTAAACCAGTAAAATTCCAGTTTTCTGGTTCCGGTTTCTGTAATTTTGCAATATGACAGGCGCCCATTTTCCTGCTGCAACCGAACGATTCAACATAAACTCACACAGGCATGACGCCTTTAACATGACGCATGCAACGGGTGCGTACGCACCCCCTTAATGCGCCGTGTTCCTCCGTGAACGGTGTAATTTTTGTTTTAGCAAGTTGCCAACTCCGGCCCTTTGCGCCGTCGATAACGCACCCCAGCACATAATATAAATTCCTGAGTGTACACACGTGCCTGTAACCGTGCGTCAATGTCGTAAATGTTTTTCCGTACCGATTTAGGATGATACCCGCTATATAAATATATATATAAAGCATCTATCAAACAGCGACGTATCAATGTTTAAACAATGAATCATCAATGGATACAAATTACAGTAACCTGAGGTAATATCTGCCATAATTCTATATGACTTGATGCTTGCGTGCTGATGACATTACAACTTATATTTATGTTATTTCATTCGTCATTTGTATTTATTACATTTGAATTCAAGCTACAAGCAGAATGATGCAAGCAATATATGGGTTAGTAGTGCGTCATTATGACGTCAGATGGCACTGCTGTCAGCTCAAGTAATTCTCCCTCTAATAAATTATAGTCCGACATCTGATTGGCTGTTCAAGTCACACCACCAATGCCGGTGTTGATGTAAGATTTCATCCACAAATTATCACAGAATAGGTTAGAAGACACCAAATAGTTTTACTATATACTTTAACCGAATCCCATCCAATAAGGCCAGTCTCTCCTACTTTCACTATTCGTATGGATGCTGTGGGACCTACTTGTACATGACCTGTAGCCGGTCTGCACTGCACCTCGGCATGTCCTCCAATATTGTTTACATTTTGTATTGGCCACGGAAAGTCTGTTTACATCACATGACCAACACCCCCACATGTACCTCAAGTGAAACTGGGTAGTAATGGATCAAGATTTGCAAGCAAACTGTGTCAGTGACCTCAAAACACCCGCACTATTTTGTTCATACTGGACTACTATTACCCCCTTGACGATTTCGCACCATTTATTATTCTCTTATCTATATTAACTAAATTGTATACACTAATGTGTTTTATACATACACGTATCCTCATAATTAAATTACATATGTACGTCATTGAAAACAATCACATTTTTATAGTAAGTTACACATATGGTAACTTACACAGGTTGACTGTCAAACGGGCCCGTTACCGATGCAAACCAATAACAGTCAATTATCAGATTAAGGTGGCACACCACCATTGATTTTCCCTAAAACACTAACCCGTTAACAATTATTTTGCTATTCTCTGCCACTTTCATTTTGTGGGACCTATTTTCCAATAACCTGCACCTATTCTGCTCTGGATCTTGACTAATTAAAATATAGATTTAATTATTGTTGAAGCTGGGGTCCCATCTAGTAGGTACGCATTTTTCTTTATGGAAATTATATAAGTGTATAATTGCAACTAGTCCACCACTTTTAAAAATTACGAGTGCCAGCTACACAGATATAATTATTTAGTAATCTTTAATGTACTCATCGAGACTCGTGGTGGTATCAAGCTAGTTCCATATGCAAATGATGCAGTATTTTTAAATTATTTACTTGAACTAAATGCTGAATAAATATTTATATTGACATATCATAAAGTATGATATTGCACATCAAAAAATAAATAAATGGAATAAATAGTTGCTTCCGTTATCATTTTAAGGAAACACGGTTATCGCCCCTGCTATCAAACTGGCATTTCGCGTGTGATATAAAAAGTATAATAATTGTCAATTAGTACGTCTGGTAATGGTAAATCAATGTTCATTTTGCCAGAAAAATGTCAGATTGAAAGAATAAAGAAAAACATGTCTCCCTATATTATAACCTGGCATGTAGCACTCTAGCTTTAAGGTTAGAGAAATTGACACCAGTTTCAGCATATTTGAAGCATTTAAAAGAAAACACTGAGCCTGTTGGTCACGAGATGTAAACAGAGTTTCCGTGGCCAAATAATGTAAACAATATTGGGGACATGCATGGGTGGATTCGGGCGCGAGTAAAGATTTTTTACAAGTTACAAGGCACGTTTCTATGTTCGCGTTGTGAATTTTATGTTTATTGGGGGGTGCAGCCCAAAAATAAACGCGGGGCAGCAGCAGCAACAGCAGCATCATCTGATAGCATCCACAACAACAACAACATGAACTACAATCCTACGCTCGTTCGATAATATAGTCAAGTATTGCAAAATAGTTACGCCATCCCCCCCCCACCAACCCGAAATCCTGGATCCGCGCCTGACATGACGAGGTTGGTCCCACAACATCCATACGAATAGTGAAAGTAGGAAAGATTGGCTTGGATTCGGTTAAATTATACAGTAAAACTATTTGGTGTATTTTAACCTAAACATGGCGCAACAGAAAAGGCGGCATCAATCTACATCAACACCGTGAGTGACATGGAACCAATTTAGAGAGCAACGCATTGTATGACAGGTACCAGCATATTAAATACTTTTAGGGAGAACTATTTTAAGTTTTAGCAGCGCACCTGGCGTCATAATGGTTGTTCCCAAATTGCTGTTGCAATTAGTGTTGTCAAGGGGCGTGGCTTAGCGAGCATAGCAAAACAGCGATGCAATAATCAATACTGAATTGATCATTCAAGTTTATGTATCGCTGACAGTGGGTCCGTAGTAGTGCAGTAGGTAACGACGTTTTTATTTTTTTGTATCCATATTTGCATTCCACGAGTGCGCAGAGTGATTCCAGGTGAAGACCCCTGAAGGTTTGCTTAGCTTTCTCCATGAAACCAACTTGTATCGGAAAATCTAATTTTATCATTGTATACATGTTGCTCTTTTATATTGTTCATCATAGTTTTATTTTTACCCTAATCATTTGATTACCTACCACATTACTATCATTTTCTTCTTCATCTAAATTGCTTGGCCCTAAATGATACTCTTTTGTGTTGATGGGCCGTTAAGCACCATTAAATTCAATTCGATTCCACGAATTCGTCTCTTCCGCCAGTCGTAGTTTTTGCCATAGTGTGCTTAAGCCTCGTATATTATTGAAAATAAAATTTGATGTTTCAATTTTAATTTACCGTACGTACATTATAATATGTTGCCAGCAAAAGTGATTTAATTACGCATACAGCATTTTTTAGAATATGCCAGAATGCACTATTTACGAAAAAAAATCCCAAACAAAATTTTGAGTTAGGTTGTGGTAGGGGCGGGCACAGTCGGTGCTCGTATAAATTGGTCGGACCTGCAGAATAAAATTGGCTAGCTACGCCCCCGGAATCGTGCTATCGTGGTTTGCGATATTACTATGGCATTAACAGAACACCGTTGTTACGGGACGAACATTTCAGTGCGTCGAACAAATAACGAATCCCTTACCTTGTTCCAGCCAACTGCGTAAAACAATAAGTACCGTTTTACAAACTCAGGCTGGCGTATAAAATGTATGCAACCGCAACGTATGGCGCTTCGTTGGGGAAATTTTCGTTACTTCGCCGCGAAAGACATAAAGAAATCCGGCTACATACTTGTGTGGGGATTGGCCACTGTCTGATCTGATTATGGAGCACTGTATCCATTTTCGAGTTGTAATTGTTTTAAATGTATAAAGTACATGTATGTCAAAACTTGAAAAGTACTCAGAAATAGCGTGGAGTAAACGTAACCTGTCAGCTTGATTTTTGTCTTGATTAACTATTTCGGACGGTTTTATTTTTTGTTCGCGTTGAACAATTGTATGTGAACAATTATGTCAAAACCTGAAGTGTAATGAACTCTCTGCTGATCTTTATATTGAATAGTTTTATTTCATACTGTTATATTATCGCTCCAGCTGTATACATTTAATTGTATAGATGCTTGAGTAAGATGGTATTTTGACCTGTATGTGCATTTTCTTGGTGAATCTGTGAAAGCTTTTATGCATTAGTAAGATCCTGATAAACTACCGATGTGATACTTCACTATTGCATGTAGCTGTGCATACGGATTATTAGTCCTGTATAATTTTCTCTCAGCAATGATTGTGAAGAACTCCCAACCTGCATGTATATTTGCAGACATATCTGTGGAACACCATTCATTACTACTTATCTGGAGCGACCCTTTGTATATGGTAGATTGTAGAGAAAACAATAGCACAACTGTTAACACATATTTCTAACGGAACTTTGAATCAATTGAATGTCACGTTATTGAACGGTCATATCAAACGGACAATGCTGGTACTTCATGATATTACAAGACGTGAACGTATGTATGTATCTAAACATTTGTGAATAGTTCGCTAAACTATCCAGTCCGCCCATTACTCTATACATGTTCCAGTTACATACACCAACACATAAGTCTATATGATACATGTTGTCATCAGCTTCAGTACACTCTTGTTAGAATTATACCTTTCTCTTTGTTCTTTTGTCTCTCTTTCATCTTTCCCTCAGTTAAAATTAAAATGTATCTTACTTGTAGCTTCATTTTGATGCATACATGCGCCATGTTGAGCGGCTTTTCGTCCAGCGTTATATGCTCTTGTTGGTCAAAGTTCCCTGTAAGGATTCCGAGGGCAGTCCTCCATCTTGATGGTTTTGTCAATAAAAAGAACGGGTAATGATTTAATGTCCTGGAGGGCTGCCATAGGTAACTTCTATTAACTTCTATTGTTGTACTCAACCGATAATGCTTGCGCTTAAATCATCTGTGAACATTGTATATTTATTACTAATTGAGCTAACAAATATTGGTGATTTATTGACATACATATTTAAATGTAATACATCTGGGCTACTCTTTAACATTAACATTCTCCTGACAATATTATCGTTAATCCTAATAGTGTTGGCTGGTGATGTTGCGAGGAATCCGGGGCCTGAACATGAGATAGGATCGCTATCAGTTTTTCATTTAAATATAAGAAGTATTCGAAATAAGCTGAGCTACATCGAGAACGAACTTATCGACTTTGATATTATTTGCTTTACAGAAACACATTTATCATGTTCTATAGAAACTAATAGCTTACAATTTAAAGGCTATGGTTTACCATTTAGACAAGACAAATCATCACACTCTGAGGGTATATTAGTATATGTCGCTGACCATATATTATCAGAGAGAATGCAAAATTTAGAAATATTTTGGGATGAAACAATATGGATTCAAGTAAAGACACAGCGTGATATTTTCTATATTGGTACGATCTATCGACAACCGTCTTCCAACGTAGAATTCTGGGACTTATTAAATCGAAACATAGAATATGTATCCGATAAATCAAACAATATTATTATTGTTGGTGATGTAAATGAGGATCAGCTAAATGTACAAAACCACAAACTAAAAGATATCATGATTTTGAATACCATGAAAAATGTCATTGAAACGCCAACTCGAATAACTGCTACTACCTCAACTTTATTAGATCCAATTATCGTGAATCAAAACCAGGTCATTCTTAAGAGTGATGTATTATCTATTCCGCAAAATATAAGTGAATTTCATATACACGGACAGTATGGAACTATAAAAGGGCCGACTTTCATAAATGTAATGACTTAATATCCGGTTGTGATTGGAGTATTTTGAATAATGGCAGTGTAGATGATGCATCTGAATATTTTACAAAGAAGTTCATTCAGTTAGCTAAACAATGTATTCCATGCAGTCAAGTCACAGTACGACCTAACGATAAACCATGGTATGATTCTGAAATCCGTCGAATAAGCAACTTAAGAGATAAACAAAGGAGGAAGGCAACACATTCCGATAAGGTAAACGATTTGGATTAAATATAAAACACTTAGGAATAAAGTTAATAATATGAAAAAAATGCTAGAGAAGCTTTCTATACTGAGCAAAACTAGAAACGTCCCTCCATGTTTAAGGAAAGATTCATCAAAAACCAAAAGGGTTACTTTTAAAAATCAAAATGGAAAAACAAGTTCATTCATTTCTGTATCAAAGCCAATCAATTGCATTTGGATATCTTGTTAAATATTCGAGAGATAACCGGCCAAGGGCGGTAGGGGTCAAAATCAAAAATCACAAAAACTCAGAAATGTGTTACTTAATGTTTAGAGATGGAATTTCAATAAGTAATGTGGCAAATTCAGTAAATCTCGTTAGTACCGAGTGTGGCCACCATTTGCATGAATGCATGCAATGATCCTACGCCGCATCGACGTGACGTAACGCAATACCAGTGCGTTGGGCAAATTCCTCCATTCCCGTTGTAACGCCCGTGTAAGATCGTGAACATTGTCAATCTGATGGTTAGCTCGTGCTTTGCGGCCCAGCTCATCCCATATGTGCTCAATGGGGATTGAGATCCGGGGAGACCGCGGGCCATGGCATGACGTCGACGTTGTTTTGCTGTAAGTATTGAGTGGTGACCCTGGCTACGTGAGGGCGGGCATTGTCGTGCATCAATGTCACACCAGGACCATGCTGACGGATAAATGGTAAGGCATGTGCATTTAGCACATCTGCAACATAACGTTGTGCGTTGATGTTGCCCTGTACAACAACCAAATCTGTCTTCCGGTTTCCCATGATCCCACCCCAGACCATTACGCTCCCTCCCCCAAACCTGTTCTTCTCAACAATGCAACAATCGGTGAATCTTTCATTTTTACGCCTGTATACCCGTAATCTTCCGTCAGCATGACTAACTGAACCGAGATTCATCGGTGAACAAAACTCGGTTCCAGTCAGCCCTTCTCCAGTTCAGATGACGTCGCGCCCATAACAGTCTGGCAGCACGGTGACGTTGGGTCATTATCTGACCAGTGTACGGGCGGCGTGCCCGGATTGGTTGGGCGTTACGACGTAACCGGTTGCGAATGTTCTGCCCTGAGACACCGTATCGCCTAGCATGTGACTGTGGCTGCCAATCGACGTTGACGTAAGTGCGTCAACGTAATGTAACGATCGGCTCTAGCCGTCGTTACACGAGGCCTATCAGGTCGCTGCCGGTCGTGAACAGCCCCAGTCTGCTGGTACCGGGCTGCAAGACGATCAATCGTCTTCCGACAGCAACCAAACCGATGCGCGACCGCCCTGGCGGCCATCCCACCCGCAAGCATCCCAATTGCCTGATTTCGCTCGTTTTCGGAAAGCCGTGGCATATCGAAAACAGTGAAAAATTAAAAAAGTTTTTTAATTTTCCGAATAGCCCCTATCGCATGAATGGTACGACATGAACTGAATCACCTTATCGATGACAAGTATAGCGTGCACGTGCAAAAAGTGGAAATCAACGTTCCGGTCACTGGCCGCTATGTAAACCGTGTGTATCGGCTAAACTCTACACGATCGTATTCTGAACATCGCCACGGTTTAAAATACATGTATTTTGAACATGTGGTACATACATAGACAGAGCTACACCGGCTATAAAACAGGGACGTTTCTAGTTTTGTTGAGTATATATAATGATATTGAACTGAATTTAACAGAATCTTTTTCAAATGACAAACATTACTTCTGGAAACTAATCCGTCATTTTGTGAAAGATAGTAAATCAAGTGGTACTATCCCTCCTTTAAAAAGAAACAATGATACCAACGTTAATTACTTTTATTCAGATATTGAAAAATCAAATTGCCTCAACACCTTTTTAGTTTCAATATCGACGGCTAATGATACTAACTCAACTCTACCGCAGTTTAGTGCATACAGAACAGTTAATATATGATAGACAATCTGTTTTTTTTGCCAGGCCACTCAACGGTACATGTATATCAACTTATAGATATATACCACCAAATCTGCCAGGCACTTGATGCACGACAATCTACTTGTATGGTATTCTGTGATATTTCTAAGGCGTTTGTCAAAGTGTGGCACAAAGGATTATTATTTAAGTTGAACAAAAATGGAATAAATGGTCATATTTTAAACTGGATTGAAAACTGTTTAACTAACAGGACTCAATCTGTATCTATACGTTCCACATATTAAGATACTAAACCAATAACCGCTGGTGTGCCGCAAGGTTCGGTGCTTGGCCCATTGCTTTTCTTAATATACGTCAACGATATAACTGACCATCTATTAAGTATTGCTCTACTGTTTGCCGACGACAGCTCTCTATCATTTTCTTCAAGCAATACCGATGATCTAGAAGGTATAATAAATCATGATCTGCAAATTCTTTCTGACTGGGCTAAACAGTGGCTGGTAAATTTTAATCCAAATAAAACTGAAGCGATGCTTTTTACTGTAAGACATCTCGAGCGACCCCTAAATTTGAATTTTGAAAGTACTTCAATTGCATTCGTGAAAAATCATAAATATCTTGGTCTAATACTGAGCAACAATGGGAAATGGCATACACTTATAAATAACAGTATTAAGTCGACCTCGAGAGTACTAGGCATTATGCGCAATCTAAAATTTAAAATAAGTAGAAAAGCACTTAACCAAATATATGTTTCTTACATGCGACCTATTCTAGAGTATGCTTCATCAGTTTGGGATGGTTGTGAAGAATATGAAAAGGATTCATTGGAAAAATTCAAAACGAAGCCGCTAGAATAGTAACTGGCTTAACACGCTCAGTATCGCTAGAAAACCTAAAACAAGAAGTAGGCTGGCAATGATTATCAGTTCGACGAAGTGCACAAAAATTGTCATTATGTACAAAGCCAACAACAATCAATTTCCTAGTTATGTTTCGAATCTTATACCTCCTCCCGTTAGTGACATAACTAGTTATAACCTTAGAAACCAAAATGATATTAATATTCCCAACACACGAATAGAGAATACAAACGTTCTTTCATACCATCTTCTGTACGCCTTTGGAATGATACTCGCGGCGCTGTAACGAAGGCGGTTCCTTCGCATCGATGTAACGAAGTTTAGAATCCTTAATCTTCGCGGCGAAGGAACGAAGAAACGAAATTTCCATGCCGAGCCACCATAGGAACTACGCCTCCACCAATTAGCTCATTTGCCACATATCAGTTTGTGTCTAGCTACACACCTGACGGTGTTTACAATAATCTGTCGGTAATCCAGTTTCACGTGCAAAGTGTGGCTGACATTTAGAATTTGGCGGAAACAACCTTATATATTACCATAACCACGCTATGTAGTCGCTCGCAAGTCGCTCCCGTCATCGCATCACCGATAAATTGATACTCATGCATTGATTAGCGTTTTATTTTTAACATTTTCTTGATTTCTTTATAAGGCAAGATTTGGCAGCACATGAGAATCGCTAAGATGATCAATAACAAAAAAAGTCACCCTCCCCCAAAAAATTTATTTCATAAAATGTCATCAAATATTGATTGTATTGCGACAAAAACGATTTGCCTATGTGAATTTTACATGGGGGCTAAAAATAGATTATTTAAAAAAGAAATATTTGTGGACCGATTTTCACAATCTAACTTGTTTTCTTAGTTACATCATTTCCAAGCTATCTAACCAGGTTTCGGAGTGAATTTCCATGTATTTATTACACTCTTGCAAATTATTTGCATGCGTTTCGCTGTGAGAGAAAACCCTTAATCAACTCCTTACAAATAATACACAGTGAAGAGAACACACGTAATTGCGCGCCTGTTTTCTTGGAAACCACGAGCTACCATGCAAAATGTTTAATTTTTGTTACAGTCAAAATAAAGTTAGTGGAAAATTTGGAAAGGGTCTCGACTAATCTAGAATGTTAATGTGATTGAACACATTCGAAACATGCAGTCAATTATATCTGGTTCATAGAAACAGCTGCGTAATTTGGATTTCAAAAAGTTTACATGACGTCACATTTGAAGTCACATAACGTTACGTCAAAACGCGTGAAAACACGTCATTGTATAACTATTCATGCGCAAATCACAATTCATTTATTATAATTTCAAAAATAGACTAACTGTGCATATGTATCCGCCGTGGAAGTGTAATCAATTATAATAGGATATTCCATCGTACATGTTTGAATAGCGGAAATAATACACTCGTGTCAGTCGGCGTCCGTGCAAGCAACTCGCTCGCTACACTCACTCGTTGCTTACGCGGAAGCCGACGCACACTCGTGTATTATTTCCTGCTATTCAAAATGTACGCAAAAGAATACGTACTTTGAATCAGATGGATTCTGGAAGTTTCAGTACTTGTTGTTGTTAGTACCACGTGATCATACACCTTGAAGTCGCACACATATAAATCACGTGGCTGCTACTAGACGGTCAGACAAGCCACACATTTAAAAACATATTGACGAATAAATAAATTCACAACAAATAAATTATGTAATGTAAATAAATAAAAAACAATAAACCAACAGCATGTAAGAAAAACACCATACATTTGTCAGCAGAGTAAAATGGTTTGATGAGTTCGAGTCTGGAAATACCATGCTTATCGCATGATCGTTTCTCGCCGATATTTATTTTGAGGAAGTAGACTATTTTCCGTAAATTACGTCGAATGTTTACACAAAATTCAGAGCCGAATTGAATTCTGCATGAGCTCTGAGTGTTGTGTAAATTGTCGATGTCATTAAACATAGCTGATATTTGAAATCAATATCGCCGACAAACGGTGATGCGTCAAGGGAGGTAATACATGTACCAAGACAGGACTCATATGTGGCTGTGACTGGATAAATGGGGCTTATTGGATTCGTGACCAGTGTAGCTGCTGATCAAATATCCTCATAACGTCCTATATTGTTTGTTAATGGCATCACGGGTATTACATTGATGGAATGGCGAACGGTGCATATCCTCATCGGGATACACACTCTGATCTGGATCTACACACCCATAAGCCGCATTTCTCCAGTCACATCCATATATAGTGGTTGCTCAACGGTTTCCTCAAATTTCGAATTAGATGAATAGTTTGTAAAATACCCAATGTTGTATGCGTCATCACATGTTGAAGTAACGGACCAAGGACTATAAATACATTAACTATACATATAAGTCAAAGTGGGAAAACACTATAAGTTATTGTGATTCTACATAGGCTATATAGTGTAATATTGCCGGTCTGGATGTATCGCCTCGGGAGAATATACATTCAGACGGGCAATATTACACCATATAGCCTGTGTAGAATCACAATAACGTATTTGTCACACAGCAGATCCTTCATTTGGCCGTATAAACATATCTCTTCTTTTGATCTTTGCGTTTTTTCTAGAAAAAAAATAATCCGAGATTTGATTTTCTACCGTCAGTCTTAATATAAAGGCGTAAATGAACATTTTGTTTTTTTATTAAACGAAAACAAACTAAATATGGAGTAAGAAATCCATCGAAAACGACTTTATGACAGTTTTTTTATATCGTGTAATTTAATTTATATTCCACTGCTCTATCGATCTGCTCTCCCTTTGGCGCCTCTAGAAGAATGCGACTGGTTCCCAAACATTCGCTGTCATTGCTACGCCGCGTTTCGTGCGTGGAACCCATAGTTTGTGACCTAAATATAGCCGTGTCACGAAGCCAAGTGTGTTGAGATTTGAAAACACTAAACGGTTTGTGGCGGCATCGCTCATATTTTGATGAGCGAAGAATATTTATGGAAACTAAACAATAAAGACTGGTTTTGAGTGTACAATGTGTTACTTTTATTGATCAATTCGGGGTTTTATTGTGTTTAGTGAGGAATACAATTCGCAATCGCTAGACGCTTGCAAAATTTCTCTTCATTGGACGAGAGGCGCCGGAGGGATATCGCAATTCCTCTATGTCCGACGGCCTTGGCAGGTCATATAATATATATGACATATGACCAGGCAAGCTAGCCAATCTAAAGCCGAGAAACTTATCTGCGGTATGACAAAATGTGTTAGAACAGGGAGTAAAAAAAGTTTAACTAACTTTTGTTTCACTTATTGATACTTTTAGGTATATTTAATATATGTGTATGCCTTGGTATGTTACTTCAACCTGTGTGCGTCATTTGACATACGGAGATTCGTGAATAAACACAGTATGACTGTTTTGGTCCTGAAAACAAACGAGACCTGGGGCCGTTTCACTAAACTTCGTACGACTAAAATGTTCGTAAGTGCAAAATTCAAATTTCACATTAACAATATTTTTTTGTAAACAAGTATTTGATTCACTTTTATTGAGCATAGGCTGCAGCCTATGCTCAATAAATGTAAATCCATGAATTGAAATTTACAGACGATGCTAAATTTTCACTTACGAACATTTTATTTTTATCCGTACGAAGTTTAGTGAAACGGGCCCCAGGTGACTATCAATGTCTCATAATAAAGTACATACAAATGGAACATGCCGTGTGATTTGTACTACACAAGATGTGCGATATCTCATGAACAATATTGACAAAATTCACGATATTTTTCTTTTATAACGTCGACAGTTGACATGCGAACTAGAATTCCGCATTTGCTATGATAATTATATCAACATTCGACGTCATTTACAGAAAATGTCGCAGCTACTGCAAATATTTACAGAAGATGTCACAGCTTCTGTAAATATGTTTCATGAAATATCGCACATCTTCTTATGTACACAATCACATGGTTTATCTGATCACATGTATTACTCTCCCGTACGGGTGGCGTATTAAGACTGCAACTAATCCACAGATGCAGGAATTAGACAGTCAACATATACATGTATGTTATGTCCACACGTCTGCCCCTTATATCGGCTAAATATGAGAATTAGACAACAATAGAATTACGGGAGGGATTTAGACAGTTGGTTTTCAATTTGTTTAAGTTGACACATGGGCGGGCAAGGCAATGCTAGGTGCAAACGTATTAATGCAAATGTTCTAGATAACTTCACATGACATCGCTGTTATACATTATATTGCTCATGAACTGATATATGTAGTTTTTAAAGCCTGGGCACGGTTGCTCAAAACCTCTGTTAGTTAAACGGACTGTTACGTCCTTCACAGTGTTTTAACAGACCGTTAAGCTAATATAGGTTTGGAGCAACCGGGCTCAGATGTTTGGGAAACTGTTTTGTCCCGCCTTTCACACAATCAAATGAAACATGTTCATAAAGATCTACGGAAGCGAAAAGAAGTAACAGTAATCGACTGTGATGTTTTAATTGTCCGACCAATCCAATTGTCACAAAATTATTTTCAGACTAGTCCATGTATAAAAAGGTTTTGTGTTTTTTTAATAAAGAAATATGAAAATAAACTTGCAAACAGTGCAGATCCGGATGAGCCGGCTCGTAACGAGCCGTCTCATCTCGATCTACACTGTTTGCAAACACTGCTATTGAGGTCTGTTGAAAAGATTAAACCAGATAGTTTATGCACAAAACAAAAGTTAGTTTGTCGACCTGGATACAAAACACAAACCCCGCCCTTCCTGGCACATATCCCACGCCGGCCACCCTTTGGTTGACGTGCCTTCCTCCGGGGGAATCACGTCTTTGCACGAGTCCTTCATGTTTTTGTTGCGTAAGCTGCTGTTCTGTATTTAGATCTCCGTGTTAATGTATTTATATCTGTAGTGCCTGTTATTGTCGAAATTCGGAATACTGAGAATATTGGTGTATATTTAGCTATCGCATCATCAACCGTCGACTGTTTAGTTATCCGTTTAGCAAGTGGTCCTACAGCGTCGATACTGGTGTGTTTGTACGAACTTCCTATTGCAACCGTGCTGAAAACAAAATCAAATTCAGAGGATCTTACATGAGTGATGATTTAATATGATACAGTATTGTACTTGAAATCAAGCAGCTTGCATGTCTGAGCCTGAGCTGTTCTACATCTCAGGCTCTGACAATCAAATTGCTTGATTGCGAGTTGGCATGATAGTTGTGTATTTATTGAACGTGTTTACTGATTTCATAAAACATGAGGCTGTATCAGGGCATTGCATGGCACACAGTTACATATAGAAAATATTATATGGGTGACGATTGGACATGCTAATTTATTAAACAGGTTTACTGATTTCATTAGAAACGAATCTAAGGAATCTGACTTATCTCTTATGAGCCGTGTTCTGAAATGTCCCCCATCATCGGGTCGCCGATTTTTCGCTGTTGTTGACTATGCAAATCAGTCATATTTTCCGTAAATGAAGTCGAAAGTCGACACAATTTTCATAGCCCATGTGGAATTGAATTCCTCATGGGTTATGAACATTGTGTCAACTTTCGACTTCATTTACGGAAAATATTACATTTTTCCCAAACCAAACTCGGTGCAAAACGGCGATGCGATAAGGGATGTAATCTTGTCCTCATGATTTATTTCACATCCACCTCTATGTATATGTTATTTTACAGACGGGATACAATTATAGTAGTATGAAACTACTGAGAGAAAAAATGGCTACTTTCTTTATTTCATCTCGAAAGTATATGTTGTTACCACTCATTTGAACCGTCTCGACGAGACGGTTCAAATGAGGAGTGGTAACAACGTATACATGTATTGAGAAAGAAACAAAATAATGAGATTTGTTCAAGAAAAATGATTGCATCCTTAGACTGAGATGGGTTAATTCGTGTTTTTGTCATTTATACGTTTATTTCTGTTTTTATGCTATTTATGTTCTATGGCTGCTACATGTCATTGTGCGTTATTTATTGTATAACAAATACACACAGTAACTAAAGAAATCCTTCCATCCATGATGCAACTGATAAATTAGGCTTGAATATCAAACTCATTTGTGGCAGTGATTGCAGAAATGGGGCTTATGGGATTTGTGATCAGGTATAGCTCCTCATCAAATAGCATAACTCCTATAGCCTGATGACGATCTATATTGCTCGTTAGAAGCTAGAAGCATGGTGGGTGTTTGATTAATGGAATGCGAACAGCGCAGATCCTGACCAGACTGTGCAGATGCACAGGCTGATCTGGATCTACACTGTTCGCGAAAACCTACAAGCCCAATTTCAACAGTCACAGCCACGTTTACGCATTTAAATTTACATATATGTACATGTATCATACTATGTATCGCACGTGTTGTTTGTACTGTATTTTTATTCATGTTATTAAAAAAAATAGTTAATTATGTAGTTGTTGCTTTAATTCTCACCACGATTATTGAGGCGTGTGTCTATATCCGTCAGATATGTATGGTGGCTAGTTCTGACCATGTCATTTCGTCGCTTCTTCGTAGGAGCGACTATTACCTTTAGGGGAAGGAGTCAAGTGACTGGTATGGACCTGGCACCTGGAGGCCGTTTCACTAAACTTCGTACCACTAAAATGTTCGTAAGTGCAAAATTATGATAGTCTGTAAATTTCACAATAGCAGTGTTTTCTTGTAAACAATTATTGGATTTACATGTATTGAGCAAAGGCTGCATGCAGCCTATGCTTAATAAATGTAAATCCATCAATTGAAATTTCCAGACGATCCTAAATTTGCACTTACGAACATCGTACGAACTTTAGCGAAACGGGTCCCAGGTCAGGTTATTCTAATTTCAGGGCTTAATATATTTTTTTCTATGTAAATATTCCGTTCTGATTTTGGGATTTTCTGCCCAATACAGCTGTTTACATGCTGTAACCAGTTGGCCCGGCCTTAAATGACCTTAGCTGTTGATAGGCCGCTAAGCACCAATAAATATATCGATCAATCAATCGTAGGAGCGACGGACTAAATAGCCCTAGACAGTCACCATACATATGGGTGATGGTTGCGTCTGTCATTTTATTAAGATGATAAATAGCAATTGGTATAAACATATTTAATTAAATAGTAATTACATCATTTGTCTGTATACAAGCAGTGTAAAGAAGATTGGAACGAAATATTGCTATCTTATAGAGTTCCTCTCCTTAAATAGCAATTGATTTTATATATCCAAATAACCACGAACCGATACATCAACGTTGCATGGTACATTGTGGTCACATGGCAAATACCATATGGGTGTTCAATACCGAGTCTCCCTGATTGTTGCGTTTTTAAATCGTTTCAATATGCATACGTATATATACGGAGCTCCGCAGGGGACAAGGATTATTTTTTATTAATTCGTTCCCACGAAATAACAATTAGTTCCCTCGAATTAACAATTCGTTCCCACGATATAACAATTTCTTCCCTTGAATTAACAAGTCGTTCCCACGAAATGACAATTCGTTCCCACTATATAACAATTAGAATTGTTAATTCGTGGGAATGAATTGTTAATTCGTATGAACGAATTGCTATTTCGTGAGAAATAATTAATTAAAAATAATTCTACGTCCCCTGCGGGGCTCCGTATATATATATGTGTACATGTAAAGGAATATTACATCCAAAGTGAAGCAGGCCCGTACGCAGGAATTAATTTAAGGGGTGTGGTAGGGGGTGTGTTATCGACGGCGCGAAGAGCTAAACATTCTTTTGCACATCCACCCACCGACAGACCTCGGCAGATTAACCCTTTCACACCCAAGTACCTGGAATGGATTTTGATATGTTAATTTTGCAACCATTCCAATCATCACACAATGATTTTCAGACCAGTCCATTTATGAACAGGGGGTGTTTTTGTTCTCAAAATTATTAAAATTACTTGCAAAAAGTGCAGATCCTGATGAGACGGCTCGTCACGAGCCGACTCATCTTCATCTACAAACTTTGCCAATAACACTATACATGTATGTTATGTTGAAAGGGTTAGTGAGGGGGGGGGGGGCATTCGTCGCACCCTTCTGCGTGCGGGCCTGGAAGGAGTCAGTGGAAGACGGAGGCTAACTCCTATTGGAGTCAGCCCCCCCCCCACCCCTTCTTCCACTGACTACTTCAATTCATACCCGATATGCCAGGAACAGTCGAGAAGGCAATTAGTACCGTTTGTTTAACTAGTACGCGGCTCACCAGCCGGTCATATCAACCCGGTCGGCGGCTCGAACTCTCGACCTGCGATGCATTATCAGTTAAGCCCCGGTGAGAGTTTGAGATGTTGGGAGCATGCGATGGGTAATTTAACGATCGGGATTCGTCGTTACCGGAATCCCGACCGGATAACTGGTTTGGCCAACAAGTATGTAGTTGGCTTTCTTTTTTTTTCATTACATTTTATTCACGTTTAAATACAACATGTACAATCATATCTTTTCACATGCATGCATAACACAAAACATTTGACATTACATGAAGTACATAGTGTATTTTCGAGCGATTATTTTTAGAGAAATAGTCGAATATAGTTGAATGAAAGAAAATAAAAATATCCCTCCCCTATGTTGATACCTGGCACACACTTTCGTGGGAACGAATTAATAAAAAAAAAACAATGTCCCCTGCGGGGCTCCGTATAATCCAGACAGACAAGTCGCACCAATATAAAACATATGGGGCCCGTTTCACTAAACATCGTACTACTAAAATGTTCGTAAGTGCATATTTAGAATAATCTGTAAATTTCAATTGATGGATTTACATTTATTGAACATAGGCTGCATATGCAGCCTATGCTCAATAAATTTACATTTATTGAACATAGGCTGCATATGCAGCCTATGCTCAATAAATATAAGTCTTTACAAGAACACATTGTTAATGTGAAATTTACAGACTATCATAATGTTGCACTTACGAACACCTTAGTCGTACGATGTTTAGTGAAACGGTCCTTAGACGGTCAGACAAGCCATACATTCAAAAACATATTTACAAATAAATAAATTCACAACAAATAAATTATGTAATGTACGTAAATAAAAAATAATAAACCAACAACATGTAATAAATAACTAAGAAAAAACACCATAAATTTGTCAGCAGAGTAAAATGGTTTAATGAGTTCGGGTCTGGAAATACCGCGCTTATCGCATGATCTTTTCTCGCCGATATTTGTTTTGAGAAAGTACACTATAAATCTGTAAATTACGTTGAATGTTTACACAAAATTCAGAGCTCATGTGTAAATTGTCGGGCTGTGTAAAGTTATCACTGCAATCGCAGATCGACAGACAATCAACATTCAAATCGAATGTCGAGTTGAATGCAGAGCTGTAGAGTTAGGATATGTAGACAACTTGAATGAACAGCTGGCTAGTTTCCAATGCGCTGCGGGCTCTGCAATGGACATTTGTACTTAAAGTACAATGTGAATAAACAGCTGGCTAGTGCCAATGTACAGCTGGCTCTGCAATCGACATTCAACATCGTATTTTCCGTTCAATCTGAATGTAGAGCTGGGTATTTTAAATTCAGAGCTCATGTGTAAATTGTCGGGCTGTGTAAAGTTATCACTGCAATCGCAGATCGACAGACAATCAACATTCAAATCGAATGTCGAGTTGAATGCAGAGCTGTAGAGTTAGGATATGTAGACAACTTGAATGAACAGCTGGCTAGTTTCCAATGCGCTGCGGGCTCTGCAATGGACATTTGTACTTAAAGTACAATGTGAATAAACAGCTGGCTAGTGCCAATGTACAGCTGGCTCTGCAATCGACATTCAACATCGTATTTTCCGTTCAATCTGAATGTAGAGCTGGGTATTTTAAATGTAGACCTGGCTCATTCAAACATATATGATGAATATGTATGTAGAGCTGAGTACAATCGACATTCAAACTCGTATTGTCGGTTGATTCTGAATGTAGCGCTGGGTATTTCCAATGTACAGCTGGCTCTGCAATCGACATTCAAACATGTATTGTCAGTTCAATCTGAATGTAGAGCTGGGTACTTCCAATGTACAGCTGACTCTGCAATCGACATTCAAACTTGTATTTTCCGATCAATCAGAATGTAGAGCTGGATTCCCAATGTACAGCTGGCTCTGCAATCGCCATTCAAACTCGTAATGTCGTAGAATTCTGAATGAAGAGCTGGGTATTTCCAATATACAGCTGGCTCTGCAATCGACATTTAAACATATATTTTCCGTTGATTCTGAATGTAGAGCTGGGTACTTCCAATGTACAGCTGGCTCTGCAATCGACATTCAAACATGAATTTTCGGTTGAATCTGAATGTATAGCTGGGTATTTCCAAAGTACAGCTGGCTCTGCAATCGAGATTCAAACATATATTTTCCGTTGATTCTGAATGTAGAGCTGGGTACTTCCAATTTAAAGCTGGCTCTGCAATCGACATTGAAACATGAATTGTCCGTTCAATCTGAATGTAGAGCTGGGTACTTCCCATCTACAGCTGGCTCTGAAATCGACATTCAAAAATGTATTTTCCGATCAATCTGAATGTAGAGCTGGGTATTCCCAATGGACAGCTGACTCTGCAATCGCCATTCAAACTCGTAATGTCGGTGTATTTTCTGAATGTAGAGCTGGGTATTTCCAATGTACAGCTGACTCTGCAATCGACATTCAAACATGTATTTTCGGTTGAATCTGAATGTAGAGCTGGGTACTTCCAATGTACAGCTGGCTCTGCAATCGACATTAAAACATGCATTTTCCGTTGATTCTGAATGTAGAGCTGGGTACTTCCAATGTACAGCTGGCTCTGCAATCGATATTCAAATATGTATTGTCCGTTTAATCTGAATGTAGAGCTTGGTACTTCCAATGTACAGCTGGCACTACAATCGACATTCAAACTTGTATTTTCTGATCAATGTGAATGTAGAGCTGGGTATTCCCAATGTACAGCTGGCTCTGCAATCGCCATTCAAACTCGTACTGTCGGTTTATTCTGAATGTAGAGCTGGGTATTTCCAATGTACAGCTGGCTCTGCAATCGACATTCAAATATGTATTTTCCGTTGATTCTGAATGTGGAGCTGGGTATTTCCAATGCGCAGCTGACTCTGCAATCGACTTTCAAACTCGCATTTTCTGTTCAATCTGAATGTGGAGCTGGATACTTACAATGTCCAGCTGGCTCTGCAATCGACCTTCAAACTTGTATTTTCCGATCAATTTGAATGTAGAGCTGGGTACTTCCAATGTACAGTTGGCTTTGTAATCTACATTGAAACATTTATTTTCCAGTGAATCTGAACGTAGATCTGGGTGCATCCAATGTACAGCTGGCTCTTCAATCGACATTCAAACATGTATTTTCGAGTGATTCTGAATGTAGAGCTGGGTACTTCCAATGTACAGCTGGCTCTGCAATCGACATCAAACTCGCATTTTCTGTTCAATCTGAATGTATAGCTGGGAACTTCAACAATACAGCTGGCTGTGCAATCGACATTCAAATATGTATGTTTGGGTGAATTTGAATGTAATTCCAATGTACAGTTGGCTCTGCAATCGACCTTCCAACAAGTATTTTGGAGTGACTCTGAATGTAGTGCTGTGTAGTTCCTATGTACAGTTGGCTCTCCAATCGACATTCAAACTCTTATTTTCCATCCAATCTGAATGTAGAGCTGGGTATTTTTAATGTAGACATTGGAAGTACCCAGCTCTACATTCACATTCAACCGAAAATACATGTTTGGATATCGATTGCAGACCCAGCTGTACATTGGAAGTAACCAGCTCTACATTCAGATTGAACGGACAATACATGCTTGAATTTCGATTGCAGAGCCAGCTTTACATTGGAAGTATCCAGCTCCACATTCAGAGTCAACGGGAAATACATGTTTGAATGTCGATTGCATGGCCAGCTGTACGTTGGAAATAACCAGCTCTACATTCAGAATAAACCGATATTACGAGTTTGAATGGAGATTGCAGAGCCAGCTGTACATTGGGAATAACCAGCTCTACATTCAGATTGATTGGAAAATACATGTTTGAATGTCGATTGCAGAGCCAGCTGTACATAGGAACTATTCAGCACTACATTAATATTAACATAAAATACGAGTTTGCATGTCGATTGCACAGCCAGCTGTGCATTCGAAGTATCCAGCTCTACATCCAGAGTCACTCCAAAATACATGTTTGAATGTCGATTGCAGAGCCAGCTGTACATTGGAATTACCTAGCTGTACATTCAGATTCACCGGAGAATTCATATTTGAATGTCGTTTGCAGAGCCAGCTGTACATTGAAAGTACCCAGATCTACATTCAGATTCGACCAAAAATATAGGTTTGAATGTCGATTGCAGAGCCAGCTGTACAGTCGAAGTTCCCAGCTCTACATTCAGATTGAACAGAAAATGCGAGTTTTAATGTCGATTTCAGAGCCAGCTGTACATTGAAAGTACCCAGCTCTACATTCAGAATCACTCGAAAATACATGTTTGAATGTTGATTGAAAAGCCAGCTGTACATTGGATGTACCCAGATCTATGTTCAGATTCACTCGAAAATACATATTTGAATGTCGATTGCAGAGCCAACTGTACATTGGAAGTATACAGCTCTACATTCACATTGAACAGAACATTCGAGTTTCAGTGTCGATTGCAGAGCCAGCTGTACATTCAGATTGAACGGACAATATATGTTTCAATGTCGATTAAAGAGCCAGCTGTACATTGGAAGTACCTAGCTCCAGATTCAAAATCAACGGAAAATACATGTTTGAATGTCAATTGCACAGCCAGCTGTACTTTGGAAGTACCCAACTCTACATTCAGATTCAACCGAAAATACATGTTTGAATGTCGATTGCAGAGCCAGCTGTACATTGGAAGTACCCAGATCTGGTAATGACCATTTTACTGCTTACAAAAACGCTAAAGCACAATTCCGCAAAATCCAGCGTATTGAGTCCGACAAGTATATGAACAAAGAGTACAGCGATCACGATTCAGCGGCCGAATTAGATTATAGACTGTTTTGGAAACTTTTACGCATTCGAAAATCAACGAGGTCACCTTCGTGTACTGCTATTAACGTTGACGGGCGTCCCCAGACTTCACTGGAAGGTATCACAAACGGATTCGCGGAGTACTATAGCGACATTTTTAACGACAAGTGGCAAGATAGCCAAGAATCGCAAGCTTTAGCTATCAATATTAAGTCTATGGTAGATTCTATGTCACATGAAACAGACCTCACGTATGGTGAAGTATTGAACGAATATTTGGCAGTAACGCTCTGGTTAATCTGATCACCGCATTGTTTAACCGAGTAATATCAGAGGAAACGGTCCCATACGCGTGGAAACAGAGCGTGATTATCTCTCTGTATAAAGGCAACGGTAAAAGCAAGAGTGAACCTGGTAGCTACAGGCCAATTTCACTGATACCATGTTTGTGCAAGATGTTTGAAAGGGTTATGGTTAATAGAATATGGACATTTATCAACACACATTCTATTGACTTCCCATGTAGTCAGCAGCAAGGGTTTCAAAAGAACTTGAGTTGCGTTTCAGCGGCATTTAACCTCCAGGAAACGGTTTAGTATAACTGGGATCTAGGTAGTAATGTATATGGGTCTTTTTTAGATATCCAAAAAGCATTCGACAAACTGGGAATTCAAGGACAACTTTGGAGAATCATCAGAAACTACTATACGGGGTTATTATCATACGTCCGAATTAACGGTGTTTCGTCACAGGCCATACCGGTAACTCGAAGTGTCAGAGAAGGGGGAGTAATCTCGTTTTTATAAACAATTTATTAGTGCAGTCAGAACCCGGCCTTGGCTGATGATATTACCTGCTTAGCAACGCGGCCATGTCATCTGCAGAGCCTACTAAATATCGTAAACAGTTACGCGACCACATGGCGTTTCTCTATAAACGCCGATAAATCCCGCATCGTGATATTCTCTAAATCTAAAACGGACGCTAACCGCAACTATAAATTAGGATCGAGTACTATTGCAATAGATGATAGCGTCGTTCACCTCGGGATAAGGCAAAGCGCAAACTTAAGATACAAGGAACGGATTACTGAACGCTGTCAGAAGGGCTTAACTGCATTTTACGCAATGGTCGATCTAGGTGTTAAACCAGCTGGCCTGAACCCGCTAACTTCAATAAAGCTATATAAGAACATATTAATTCCGACAACTCTGTACGGTTGTGAGTTGTGGAACGGTCTATCACAAGTAGAGATAAACACGATCAACAAGCACCAACACAAAATCGTGAAGCGAATTCAAGGTTTTCCGATAAGCACGCGTTGCGATATGTGCGAGTCAATGCTGGGACTTCATCGTCTTTCCGTAGAAATAGACAAACGTAAATTGATATTTTTGCATAAACTCATGTCACTACACAGTTCTGCTATAAATTGGAATATATTATTTAGGAAACTATTTCATTTTCGTGTCAGGATCACCAACTGTTAACAATGGGTTTATTCCGGAAATATGTGAATTGTTGTGCCGTTACAGGTTAATACATATTGTGCAACTCCATAACAACTTGCCGTCAAAATATGTATGGAAAACGCAGGTACACACTGCCGTTGATGCCCGGGAAAACGAACTTTGGAGGCAACGGATTGAAAGAGACACAGATTTCTCTGGCACACATCCCCCGCCGGCCACCCTTTGTTTACGGAACCTTTTTATGACAGTCTCTCACACTCACGCATATTTGTGCGTACTAATATTTCCATTCTGTAAAGGTACATGCCCACGCAGCAGGTTACACTGTACTACTACTTTTCATTTTCTGTCGTGCCTTATATGAGCCATTTGTCTACCCACTAACGAGCTATTTTTAATTACGGCGCGTGTTAACTGGTGTTAAATCGCATTGTATATGCCGCGATCAGAAAGGGTATTTTCCGACCTCGTACTATTTTTACCAACACGCGTCACGTGACACGGTCAATCGTATCACATATTTGACATGCGCAGTGAAGTATCGGAAGTTGAGAAGAAAAATCTCTGTTCGAGTCCAAATCTAAATCTCCACGTAACTCTTTCCATTTGGTGATCTGGTCGCCAATATTAACCACTCTCCCTCTCTGTACTGCCTGTCCCTCAGAAATTTCGCCTTTTTGTTGGCCGACGCCGTTTCATACAATTTCCGTCCTGGACGTTTCGACATGTTGATATTCTTGTTTACATATTGGGAAGCCTACTGGCGCGCGTAGTATACTGCGCATGCGCACCGCAAGCCGTGATGTGACAGTCGTCGTCCCCGCACATTATCAAAATAGACTGTTACCGCCACGCGTCGCGAACAGTAAATTGATAATTAATAAATGATTATATTTGTATAGCGGGCACTCGTAATTTTTAGAACTGGTGGAATAGTGACATAATTATACACTTATTTAATTCCTATAAAGAACATTTTGTGCCTATTGCGTGGGCATGTACCTTTAACTCATTGCATGCTGGGAAATTTATGGGCTATAAATAGTTCAACAGCAGACGACAATTCGTTATATTTTCTTTTATTTCTCCTAATAAATATCATGAATATGTCTTGGATTTTCATTACAATAGAGTCCGGAGGACGCAATTCTAATGAAATTCCAAGACATATTTACAGAGAGAAATAAGAAATATATAATGTTTTTTATACTCGTAATTTGTTGGATGTATTATTTTAACCTCCAGCATACAAATAGTTTATGCTGGTGTGGTCGAATATGTATAGCTAAGTAATATTAATATTGTGTCCGAGGAGACTCGCTTTCTAGGAAACAGGCAACCAATTGATTTCTCATAGATCAACATTCACACAAACATGACAATCGCAAACTACTTGTGACAAAATCAATTTTGTTACTTCAATTTCTGCAGTATCTATGTTATTTATCTCTCTGTCATAATAATAACAATCAATGTCGTTGTCCAGAGGACTGGTTTCGGACACAGTCAACTTATGAATAATATAGACGGTAAACCAGTCCTGGTACAGCTTAGCAACAAGGAGTAAATTATCAGGACGACGGCATAGACTGTTATTACACCAGTATTAATCGCAGGTAGTTTGCGATTGTCATGTTTGTGTGAATTCGGGTCTATGGGAATCAAATCAATTGGTTGCTCGTTTCCTTTACCGTCTATATTATTCATAAGTTGACTGAGTCCTCTATTCTACTCGTCTTTACAAATAAACTTGACTTTCCGCTTGAACTTGGGATGGGTGTATTTATAAATAGAGTACAGCAGCGTTTGTGAACGCATGGACGTATTTACCGCTGCTTGTTTAACCAGTGTAGACTCGTATCAGAATGCGCATGCCCGCACTCTAGTCATATATTTGGAGAGACATGTCATATGTATATGTTGTACATGTACACTGTGCCGCGGCGTTGGAATCTAAGCTGGCGCTGGTATATTTATGCCTACAACTGGTTAAATGTGCTTATGACATGCGCGACCAGTGTAGGCCCTGATCAGACTGCGCGCGTCGCGCAGTCTGATCAGGGCCTACACTGTTCGCGATTCAATCAATAAATCACCCGCTATGTCGTTCATGAACAGTGCATACCCTTATTGGAATACTGGAGAGCCATATTTTGACCGTTACACAAATTCTATAACCCCCTAATTCTCCATTCACAACCACGTGTCACCATATACTGGTTTTAGGATATGCATCATTCGATTGTCATTGTCGCATAAGCCACGTTTTGTGTTATGGGCCATATGGAGGGAATTCCCAACCCAGTACCTGGTCAGCGGGATTCGTTGGAGGAGGAGTTCCAAATAAACTGACTAACGTTTCTAATTTTAGAACAGCCGTACATATAAAAGCAGGATCACCCATATGGAGGGAATTCCCAATAATTCCAATAAAAGGAGGATGACTTGATAATTAAATTCATTATTCTCCAGCCTCTAAAACCGAGCAACACCAGATTTTCATACACCGAATTATTATTCTTAATGATAGTGTTAAGATTAGTAATATTAGTGGAACTAAATACCGATATATGAGGACACTGCAAGATACAAGTGACATACAGTAAGTACATATCCTCAGAAAATAATTTAACCCTTAAACCGCTACACACAACAATTGTCATCTGCTGTTGCTTTTATATTTTGTCTTATTTCTCAATAAAAACATGTTTTGACAGCACTTCAGAATCATTTCCAATGTCAAAACATGTTGTAAATTATTCTAAAGTGCTGTCAAAACATGTTTTTTATGATGAAAATGGAAAATAGAAAATAAACAACAGACGACAAAAAAATAAGAGAGCGGTGTAAGGGTTAATATTTATCTTCGTGTACTGCTAGTGTATTGACTGAATACTTCAAAAATGGTTTCTTTTTTTAATATTCCTTCTAACCGTTGACGATATTGTCAATATTATGTAGGCAAACAGACGTCCGTACAAATAGTCCGTCAACACTAACATCACCTTAATTCTAACAGACGAGTATATAATATGCCTAATTAGTATTGCCGAACTTAATGTTTGAAAGTCTCATATACTTTGTATAGGCACACGTTCCATTGTGTTAGTAACCGTAACGTCGGTATGGCTGGAGAACTATGGTCTAATATCACTGCAACCAGTGTTGATCCAGATCAGCCTGCCCATCCGCGCAGTCTGATCAGGCTCAACGCTGTTCACAAGTATATAACCAAGCTTCTAACAAAGAGCATAGGTCGTTATTCGACTGCATGCGTTTATTAGCTGATCAGGGGCTTGACTGACAAGAAACCCGTTATCCAGTCACAGCCACATATAGACTTGTGAATAATATTCAACGTTACTTTCATTTTCAGCGAACTCTCGTAGTACGACACTGAAGCTGCGTGCTCGTTGAAACAAAACAAAAGCACAGCAAAAGCGGATTGACAAGCGTCTGTGAAGCGGTGACCGTCATCACAACAAGCGTTACATTCACACAGAATGGCGTCGAGAATGTTATGTTTCATGCTGATTGCCGCCGTCCTGATGACGTCATTGATGCTCGAGGTCGAGGCCCGCAGGCGGTCGCTGTGTCGTTTGACCAGGACGAAGGACGCTTGTCGCGATAGAATGCGGGGGCGGGGACGGAACGGGGCTGGGCCGACACCAGGGCTGTGTGAACGGAGAGGTGGCAGCTGCCTGCTGTACCAAATGCGCCGAGGGAATTTATGTTTCTGCGCAATGAACTACGTTGTTTAACTGGCTAGAACCGGGACAACACACATTGTGTGTGGCTTTGGTTCATCCATGTTGACTTTTGATGAGTTATATCAGGGAACAGTCTTATTTGTTATGTTTATCCTAAGAACATGTGCGAATTTTAATGAAATACATTTTCAGAAAATATCACTATTTTCTGTAAGTAACTGACGTCGAAAGATGACTCAATTTTCATAGGAAATGCGGAATTGAATGACACAATTTCAGCCTTTGTGGAATTGAATTGAATTCATTTACTACGGAAAATATCGTAAACTTTGTAAATATAATTAATGAGATATCGCACATGTTCTTGGGTACAAAATTGCATGGCGTGTCTCATATGAGATCAGCCATGTGATTTTGTACCTAAACTCTTTCGTAAAAATATTTACAAAACTGACGATATTTTCCATACGGGACGTCTAAAGACGAGTAAATTCTCAGAGCAAATGCGGAATATATATTTTTCATGAAAAATCGCATTTTTCTTGGGTGAAAAAGCACATGACTTATCTCTTATGAGTCGTCTTCTGAAATTTCCCCATCATCGGGTCGCCGATTTTTCGCTGACATTGACTGCAAATCAGTCATATTTTCCGTAAATGAAGTCGAAAGTCGACACAACGTTCGTAGCCCATGCGGAGTTGAATTCATCATGGGTTATGAACATTGTGTCAACTTTCGACTTCATTTACGGAAAATATTACATTTTTTCCCAAACCAAACTCGGTGCAAAACGGCGATGCGATAAGGGAGGTAATCTTGTCCTCATGTGTTATCTCATGCATGTCTCGTATGATTTATTCCACATCCACCTCTATGTATATGTTATTTCACAGACGGGATACAATTATAGTAGTATGAAACTACTGAGAAAAAAATGGCTATTTTCTTTATTTCATCTCAAAAGTATATGTTGTTACCACTCATTTGAACCGTCTCGACGAGACAGTTCAAATGAGTGGTAACAACGTATACATGTATTGAGAAAGAAACAAAATAATGAGATTTGTTCAAGAAAAATGATTGCATCCTTAGACTGAGATGGGGTAATTCGTGTTTTTGTCATGTATACGTTTATTTCTGTTTTTATGCTATTTATGTTCTATGGCTCCTACATGTCATTGTGTGTTATTTATTGTATAACAAATACATACAGTAACTAAAGAAATCCTTCTATCCACGATGCAACTGATACATTAGGCTTGAATATCGAACTCATTTGTGGCAGTGATTGGAGAAATGGGGCCTATGGGATTTGTGATCAGGTATAGCTCCTCATCAAATAGCATAACTCCTATAGCCTGATGACGATCTATATTGCTCGTTAGAAGCATGGTGGATGTTTGATTGATGGAATGGCGAACAGCGTAGATCCTGACCAGACTGTGCAGATGCACAGACTGATCTGGATCTACACTGTTCGCAAAAACCTACAAGCCCAATTTCAACAGTCACAGCCACGTTTACGCATTTAAATTTACATATATGTACATGTATGTATCGCACATGTTGTTTATATTGTACTTTTATTCATGTTATTAAAAATAACGAATTTTACAGTTCATTATGTAGTTGTTGCTTTAATTCTCACCACGATTATTGAGGAGTGTGTCTATATCCGTCAGATATGTATGGTGGCTAGTTCTGGCCATGTCATTTCGTCGCTTCTTCGTAGGAGCGACTATTACCTTTATGGGAAGGAGTCAAGTGACTTTGGAGTGGTATGGACCTGGCACCTGGGGGCCGTTTCACTAAACTTGGTACCACTAAAATGTTCGTAAGTGCAAAATTATGATAGTCTGTAAATTTCACAAGAGCAGTGTTTTCTTGTAAACAATTATTGGATTTACATGTATTGAGCATAGGATGCATGCAGCATATGCTTAATAAATGTAAATCCATCAATTGAAATTTCCAGACGACCTAAATTTGCTGTTGATAGGCCGTTAAGCACCAATAAATCAATCGATCAATCAATCGTAGGAGCGACGGACTGAAATAGCCACTGTACATATGGGTGATGGTTGCGTCTGTCATTTTATTAAGATGATAAATAGCAGTTGGTATAAACATATTTAATAAAATAGTAATTACATCATTTGTCGGTATACAAGCAGTGTAAAGAGGATTGGAACGAAATATTGCTATCTTATAGAGTTCCTCTCCTTAAATAGCAATTGATTTTATCTATCCAAATAACCACGAACCGATACATCAACGTTGCATGGTACATTGTGGTCACATGGCAAATACGATATGGGTGTTCAATATCGTGTCTCCCTGATTGTTGCATTTTTAAAGTTTCAATATGTATATATATACGGAGTCCCGCAGGGCATATGGATTTTTTTTTATTAATTCGTTCCCACGAAATAACAATTCGTTCCCTCGAATTAACAATTCGTTCCCACGATATAATAATTTCTTCTCTTGAATTAACAATTCGTTCCCACGAAATGACAATTCGTTCCCACTATATAACAATTCGTTCCCACGAATTGACAATTAATTCCCGTGAGAACGAATTGTTAATTCCTGGGAACGAATTGTTAATTCGTGTGAACGAATTGTTATTTCGTGAGAAATAATTAATTAAAAAATAATTCTACCTGCCATGCGGGGCTCCGTGTATATATGTGTACATATTACATCCAAAGTGAAGGCAGGCCCGTACGCAGGAATTAATGTAAGTGGTGGGGGAGGGGGTGCGTTATCGACGGCGCGAAGAGCTAAACATTTCTTTTGCACATCCACCCACCGACAGACCTCGGCAGATTAACCCTTTCACACCCAAGTAACTGGAATGGATTTTGATATGTTAATTTTGCAACCATTCCAATCATCACACAATGATTTTCAGACTAGTCCATTTATGAACATGGGGTGTTTTTGTTCTCAAAATTATTAAAATTACTTGCAAAAAGTGCAGATCCTGATGATACGGCTCGTCACGAGCTGGCTCATTTGCATCTACACATTTTGCCAATACCACTATACATGTATGTTATGTTGAAAGGGTTAATGAGTGGGGGGGGGGGAGGGGGGTGCGTACGTACGTTAGTTTAACTAGTACGCGGCTCAACAACCGGTCATATCAACCCGGTCAGCGGCACGAACTCTCGACCTGCGATGTATCAGTTAAGCCATGGTGAGGGTTTGAGATGTTGGGAGCATGCAATGGGTAATTTAACGATCTGGATTCGTCGTTACCGGAATCCCGACCGGAGACCTGGTTTGGCCATCAAGTATGTCTTTGTCTTTCTTTTTTCTTCATTAAATGTTATTCACGTTTAAATACAACATGTACAATAATATCTTTTCACATGCATACATAGCACAACACATTTGACATTACATGAAGTACATAGAGTATTTTCGAGTGATTTATTTAGAGAAATAGTCAGATTGAAAATATAGTAGAATGAAAGAAAATAAAGATATCCCTCCCCAGTGTTGTTACCTGGCACACAATTTCGTGGGAACGAATTAATTAAAAAAAAAAGCCATGTCCCATGCGGGGCTCCATAGAATCAGGATATACAAGTCCAAGGTGCATGATCACGTGGTTACAACAACAACAACGTCGCCCACTCCAAAGTAAGTATTATTTGATATTTTCCTTATTATGCAACGGATTTTGATGAAATATGGCGCAGCAAACGTATCTTCATGAGTTGCATTTTGGTGGTACAGGGAGTTCGGCACAGACTTATGTCGTATTTGCGAAGAATCGATTTCCGTGTCGGTACAAAGACCACCAAATGCAGCTTAACAAGACGCGTTTGATGCGCCATATTTCATCAAAATCCTTTACGTAATAAGGACAATATAAAATGAAAAGTCATGCAGAGCATGATGTTATTAGCCGATCAAATCAGGGTTCAATATATGTCCGCATTTTAGTAGTTACTGAGTCTCGGGGGGGGGGGGGGGGGGGGGGGGGGGGCAATGAATGAGCGAGTGAGTATTGGTGTTTAACGGCCTATCAACAGCTAAGGTCATTTAAGGCCGGGCCAACGGGTTGTACTACCCCGCATTAAACGGGTCCACGATGAGGAAAATTCCCAAAATCAGAACTCAATATTTCCATGCCACACCAGTCACTTTAGTAGCTCGGCCCCAAAGTAATATGATTTGCCATAGGCTTATTACTTCTTAATGGAGCATAACAGGTTAACCCTTATCATGCCCCAGCCTAAATGGCTTATCTACACAGCCACTGCCAGGCTATTTACACAGGGGATATGATTACTGCAGTAAATGTGTTACTGTCCTGTTTAATCGTGTAATTACTATCATGTACTGCTAGTTTACCTCTTGGTAGCCTGCATATCATTTGAAGAAAATTGAACAAGCTTTCTTTTGGTATAATTGTTATTGGTGAAATCCAATTACATTCACATTCATTCTTCTTTCCGTATTTTCTGCCATTTTATTGGAAATTCCAAGCCAACAAAAGAATGGATTTCTACACGGCTATTTTGGTGCATATACGCATCTATTCACTGATTGGTCAATATTATTAGACAGAATGACATCATAGTCATTTAGTCGGAGGAGATTTTGAGCAGAGGTCGATTATAAATTAGCCGAATAAACACATTTTACGCGATTATACGTGTCTGAAACTTGTTCTGTTTAATAAATAAAAGCTTTAAATTAGCCCAATAATCGGCGTATGTTGGCGTATATGGCCATTAGAGCCAACTATGAACTTCAACAACAACAACTTCCGGGTTCAAATCTCTTCCGGCGTTCAGCTCATTACGTATTCAAAATTGTGTTATTTGGCTATATTTAAAGTTTTAAACGGAGATAATTGCCAAAAATGCAAACTTTATCGGTTGATGCAATTTGGAAGTGATACAGCAAAATTCGCGTTCGTAGATTACCGAATAGCGGAGAAAAGGGTTGCTACAAACTTTTTCAGAATTCGATGGATGACCAATATATTAGCCGATCTATAAATAGATCGGCTAATAATAATACGTACTTTGAACCAGATGGATTCTGGAAGTTTCAGTACTTGTTGTTGTTGTTAGTACCACGTGATCATACACCTTGAAGTCGCACAAATATAAATCATGTGGCTGCTACTAGACGGTCAGACAAGCCACACATTCAACAAATTATTTACAAATAAATAAATTCACAACAAATATATTATATAATGTAAATAAATAAAAAACAATAAACCAACCGCATGTTAGGACTAAGAAAAAACACCATACTGTACATTTGTCAGTAAAATGGTTTGATCAGTTCGGGTCTGGAAATACCACGCTTATTGCAGGATCGTTTCTCGCCGATATTTATTTTGAGGAAGTACACTATTTTCCGTAAATTACGTCGAATGTTTACACAAAATTCAGAGCTCATGCGGAATTGAATTCTGCATTAGCTGTGAAGTTTGTGTAACTTGTCGACGTCATTAAACATAGCTGATATTTAAAATCAATATCGACGACAAACGGTGATGCGTCAAGGGAGGTAATACCAAGACAGGACTCATATGTGGCTGTGACTGGAGAAATGGGGATTATGGGATTTGTGACCAGTGTAGCTCCTGATCAAATATCCTCATATGCACCGTCTGATCTGGATCTACACTGGTCGAAAAACCCATAAGCCGCATTTCTCCAGTCACATCCATATAATAGTGGTTGCTCAGCGGTTTCCCCAAATTTCGAATTACATTAGATGAATAGTTTGTACAATACCCAATGTTGTATTCGTCATCACAGGTTGAAGTAACGGGCCAAGGTCTATAAATACATTAAATATACATAAAAGTCAAAGTGGGAAAACACAATATGTTATAACAGGGAGTCAAAAAAGGTTTAGCAACGTTTGTTTCACTTATTGATATTTTAGGTATATTTAATGTATTTATATGTCTTGGTATGTTACTTCAACATGTGTGCGTCATTTGACATACGGAGATTCGTGAATAAACACAGTATGACTGTTTTGGTCCTGAAAACAAACGAGACCTGGGGCCGTTTCACTAAACTTCGTACGACTAAAATGTTCGTAAGTGCAAAATTCCAAGTTCACATTAACAATATTTTGTAAACAAGTATTGGATTCACATTTATTGAGCATAGGCTGCAGCCTATGCTCCATAAATGTAAATCCATGAATTGAAATTTACAGACGATGCTAAATTTGCACTTACGAACATCTTATTCGTACAAAGTTTAGTGAAACGGGCCCCAGGTGACTATCAATGTGTCATAATAAAGCACCTACACATGGAACATGCCGAGTGATTTGTACGAGCCGGCTCATCTCGATCTACACTGTTTGCAAACACTGCTATTGAGGTCTGTTGAAAAGGTTAAACAAGATAGTTTATGGTACAAAAACAAAAGTTAGTTTGTCGACCTGGATACAAAACACAAACCCCGCCTTGTCTGGCACACATCCCCCGCCGGCCACCCTTTGTTTACGGAACCTTTTTGTGACAGTTTCTCACACTAATATTACCCTTCTTTAACTCATTGCATGCTGGGAAATTTATGGGCTATAAATAGTTCTTCAACAGCAGACGACAATTCGTTATATTTTCTTTTATTTCTCCTAATAAATATCATGAATATGTCTTGGAATTTCATTAGAATAGAGTCCGGAGGACGCAATTCTAATGAAATTCCAAGACATATTTACAGAGAGAAATAAGAAACATATAATGTTTGTTATACTCGTAATTTGTTGGATGTTATTTTAGCCTCCAGCATACAAATAGTTTATGCTGGTGTGGTCGAATATGTATAGCTAAGTAATATTAATATGGTGTCCGAGGAGACTCGCTTAGTAGGAAACAGGCAACCAATTGATTTCTCATAGACCAACATTCACACAAACATGACAATCGCAAACTACCTGTGACAAAATCAATTTTGTTACTTCCATTCCTGCTGGAGTCAGTGACCTAAGCCAGTTCTAGATCTATGCCAAACACGGGGTCATGCGGGTTGATTTCCATGAGTTATTTCCCTTTTAACCTGCATGTGTAGAGCATGCAACTAATATAATAAAATGTTTGGCACATACATACCTTTCCTGCAGTATCTATTTTATTTATCTCTCTGTCATAATAATAACAATCAATGCCGTTGTCCTGAGGACTGGTTTAGGACACAGTCAACTTATGAATAATATAGACGGTAAACCAGTCCTGGTACAGCTTAGCAACAAGGAGTAAATTATCAGGATGACGGCATAGACTGTTATTAAACCAGTATTAATTGCAGGTAGTTAATTGCGATTGTCATGTTTGTGTGAATTCGGGTCTATGGGAATCAAATCAATTGGTTGCTCGTTTCCTTTACCGTCTATATTATTCATAAGTTGACCGTGTCCTCTATTCTACTCGTCTTACAAATGAACTTGACTTTCCGTTTGGACGTGGGATGGGTGTATTTATAAACAGAGTACAGCAGCGTTTGTGAACGCATGGACGTATTTACCGCTGCTTGTTTAACCAGTGTAGACTCGTATCAGAATGAGTATGCCTGCAATGTAGTCATTTGGAGAGATATGTCATATGTATATGCTGTATATGTACACACTGTGCCGCGGCGTAGGAATCTAAGCTGGCGCTGGTATATTTGTGCCTACGACTGGTTAAATGTGCTTATGACATGCGCGACCAGTGTAGGCCCTGATCAGACTGCGCGCGTCGCGCAGTCTGATCAGGGCCTACACTGTTCGCGATTCAGTCAATAAATCACCCGCCATGCCGTTCATGAACAGTGCATACCCTTATTGGAATACTGGAGAGCCATATTTTGACCGTTAAACAAATTCTATTACCCCCTAATTCTCCATTCACAACCACGTGTCACGATATACTGGTTTAGGATATGGAGCATTCGAGGGATCCCAACCCAGTACCGGGTCAGCGGGGGTCATTGGAGGAAGAGTTCCAATTAAACTGACTAACGTTATTAATTTTAGAACAGCCAGTACCAATAAAAGCAGGATCGCCTTGTAACGAAAATCAGTATTCAAATTTGCATACACTGAATTGTTATTATTAATAATAGTGTTAAGATTAGTAATATTAGTATAACTATATACCGATATACGAGAACACTGCGAGATACACGCGACATACAGTAAGTACATATGCTCAGAAAATAATTTAACCCTTAAACCGCTACACACAACAATTGTCATCTGCTGTCGCTTTTATATCTTGCCTTATTTCTCAATAAAAACATGTTTTGACAGCACTTCAGAATCATTTCCAATGGAAATGATTCTCTGAAGTGCTGTCAAAGCATGTTGTAAATTATTATAAAGTGCTGTCAAAGCATGTGTTTGATGATACAAATGGAAAATATAAAATAAACAGCAGACGGCAAAAAATTAAGATAGCGGTGTAAGGATTAATATTTATCTTCGTCAACTGCTAGTGTATTGAATGAATACTTCAAAAATGGTTTCTTTTTTAATATTCCTTCTAACCGTTGACGATATCGTCAATAGTATGTAGTCAGACAGACGTACGTACAAATATTCCGTCAACACTAACAACACCTTAATTCTAACAGACGAGTATAGTAATATGCCTAATTAGTATTGCAGAATTCGGTCCACTTAATGTTTGAAAGTCTCATATACTTTGTATACCATGTTCCATGGTTGGTACTATACAGTGGAACCTATCTCAACCAGACAAAAAGAACCACATGTGATCATAATTATGATGGGTTTCTTGGTCGTTTATCTCGGGTGTTAATGCCTGGTCGTGATCGCATAGCGGACAAGGCTCGGAATAATCAAATGCCTGATTACAGTGAAACATCGATAACCCGGACACCCTGGAGACCTCCCAGGGTGTTCGGTTTAACGAGGTTTCACTGTACTATGTCTATACTAACAATGTGTAACGTGATCGCAAAACGCAAACTAGTTTTATTTCTAATTAAAACAATACAATCAAACCTGTGAATAAAGGCCTGCCATGGGATGAGAAAATAAATGGCCCATGTTCACAGGTGGTCTTGTTAGCATGTTCATTTAAGTAGTAATTGAATCATTGGGAACATGAAAGTGTGGCTGCTATAGACAGGTAATTGCTACATGTATTCGTAGGATGACTTAGGCACACGTTCCATTGTGTTAGTAACCGTAACGTCGGTATGGCTGGAGAACTATGGTCTAATATCACTGCAACCGGTGTAGATCCAGCTCAGCCTGCCCATCCGCGCAGTCTGATCAGGCTCAACGCTGTTCGCAAGTATATAACCGAGTTTCTAACAAAGAGCATAGGTCGTTATTCGACTGCACGCGTTTATTAGCTGATCAAGGGCTTGACTGACAAGAAACTCGTTATCCAGTCACAGCCACATACATATAGACTTGTGAATAATATTCAACGTTACTTTCATTTTCAGCGAACTCTCGTAGTACTATACTGAAGCTGCGTGCTCGCTGAAACAAAACAAAAGAACAGCAAAAGCGGATTGACAAGCGTCTGTGAAGCGGTGACCGTAATCACAACAAGCGTTACATTCACACAGAATGGCGTCGAGAATGTTATGTTTCTTGTTGATTGCCGCCGTCCTGATGACGTCATTGATGCTCGAGGTCGAGGCCCGCAGGCGGTCGCTGTGTCGTCTGACCAGGACGAAGGACGCTTGTCGCGATAGAATGCGGGGGCGGGGAGGACGGGGCACGGCGGGGCTGGGCCGACACCAGGGCTGTGTGAACGGAGAGGTGGCAGCTGCCTGCTGTACCAAATGCGCCGAGGGAATTTATGTTTCTGCGCAATGAACTACGTTGTTTAACTGGCTAGAACCGGGACAACACACATTGTGTCTGGCTTTGACTGAAGAAATGGGGCTTATGGGATGTGTGAGCAGTGTAGCTCATTGTCAAATAGCACACTTCTTCTGTTGGCTGATAATGATCTATAATGCTTGGTGGAAGCAGGGTGGTGATTGGTTCATCCATGTGGACTTTTGATGAGTTATCTCAGGGAACAGTCTTATTTGTCATGTTCATCCTAAAAAGGCTAGAAAAGCAATATTGTATGTGTTGCTCAATATAGTCATAATGTTTGTCATTATATAAGAATTCATGTATGTATTTGTACATCTGCTAGATATTTACTTGTATCTGAACATGTTAGAGCAGCGTCTAGTTAATTTATTTTGCAATTTTAATCAAATCATGCAATGTACTTTATATTCTCCTTCAAAGGAGAACGTAATTACGTCATGCAAAACATGTAATAATTGCGTATGTTCACAGATAGATGAATATGAAATAAATAACAGAAGACACGCATAAGGTAACATACGAGACACGCCATGCGATTTTGTACCTAAAAACATGTGCGAATTTCAATGAAATACATTTACAGAAACTGTGATATTTTCTGTAACTGAAGTCGAAAGATGACTCAATTTTCATAGGAAATGCGGAATTGAATGACACAATTTCAGTCTTTGCAGAATGGAATTGAATTCATTTACTACGGAAAATATCGTAAACTTTGTAAATATACTTAATGAGATATCGCACATGTTCTTAGATACAAAATTGCATGGCGTGTCTCATATGAGATCAGCCATGTGATTTTGTACCTAAACTCTTTCGTAAAGATATTTACAAAACTGACGATATTTTCCATACGGGACGTCTAAAGACGAGTAAATTCTCAGAGCAAATGCGGAATATATATTTTACATGAAAAATCGCATTTTTCTTGGGTGAAAAAGCACATGACTTATCTCTTATGAGTCGTCTTCTGAAATTTCCCCATCATCGGGTCGCCGATTTTTCGCTGACATTGACTATGCAAATCAGTCATATTTTCCGTAAATGAAGTCGAAAGTCGATACAACGTTCATAGCCCATGCGTAATTGAATTCCTCATGGGTTATGAACATTGTGTCAACTTTCGACTTCATTTACGGAAAATATTACATTTTTCCCAAACCAAACTCGGTGCAAAACGGCGATGGCGATAAGGGAGGTAATCGTTTCCTCATGTGTTATCTCATGCATGTCTCGTATGATTTATTCCACATCCACCTCTATGTATATGTTAATTTACAGACGGGATACAATTATAGTAGTATGAAACTACTGAGAACAAAAATGGCTATTTTCTTTATTTCATCTCGAAAATATATGTTGCTACCACTCATTTGAATCGTCTCGACGAGACGGTTCAAATGAGTGGTAACAACGTATACATGTATTGAGAAAGAAACAAAATAATGAGATTTGTTCAAGAAAAATGGTTGCATCCTTAGACTGAGATGGGGTAATTCGTGTTTTTGTCATGTATACGTTTATTTCTGTTTTTATGCTATTTATGTTCTATGGCTCCTACATGTCATTGTGTGTTATTTATTGTATAACAAATACACACAGTGACTAAAGAAATCCTTCCATCCACGAGGCAACTGATACATTAGGCTTGAATATCAAACTCATTTGTGGCAGTGATTGGAGAAATGGGGCTTATGGGATTTGTGATCAGGTATAGCTCCTCATCAAATAGCATAACTCCTATAGCCTGATGACGATCTATATTGCTCGTTAGAAGCATGGTGGGTGTTTGATTGACGAAATGGCGAACAGCACAGACCCTGACCAGACTGTGCAGATGCACAGACTGATCTGGATCTACACTGTTCGCAAAAACCTACAAGTCCAATTTAAACAGTCACAGCCACGTTTACGCATTTAAATTTACATATATGTACGTGTATGTATAGCACATGTTCTTTGTACTGTATTTTTATTCATTTTATCAAAAACAATAGTTCATTATGTAGTTGTTGCTTTAATTCTCACCACGATTATTGAGGAGTGTGTCTATATCCGTCAGATATGTATGGTGGCTAGTTCTGGCCATGTCATTTCGTTGCTTCTTCGTAGGAGCGACTATTACCTTTAGGGGAAGGAGTCAAGTGACTTTGGAGTGGTATGGACCTGGCACCTGGGGGCCGTTTCACTAAACTTCGTACCACTAAAATGTTCGTAAGTGCAAAATTATGATAGTCTGTAAATTTCACAATAGCAGTGTTTTCTTGTAAACAATTATTGGATTTACATGTATTGAGCATAGGCTGCATGCATCATATGCTTAATAAATGTAAACCCATCAATTGAAATTTCCAGACGACCTAAATTTGCTGTTGATAGGCCGTTAAGCACCAATAAATCAATCGATCAATCAATCGTAGGAGCGACGGACTGAAATAGCCACTGTACATATGGGTGATGGTTGCGTCTGTCATTTTATTAAGATGATAAATAGCAATTGGTATAAACATATTTAATAAAATAGTAATTACATCATTTGTCGGTATACAAGCAGTGTAAAGAGGATTGGAACGAAATATTGCTATCTTATAGAGTTCCTCTCCTTAAATAGCAATTGATTTTATCTATACAAATAACCACGAACCGATACATCAACGTTGCATGGTACATGTGGTCACATGGCAAATACCATATGGGTGTTCAATACCGTGTCTCCCTGATTGTTGCGTTTTTAAATCGTTTTAATTTATATACGTATATATACGGAGCTCCGCAGGGGATTTGGATTCTTTTTTATTCACGAGCCGGCTCATCTGTACGTTTTGCCAATACCACTATACATGTATACCTCTGCGTACGGGCCTGGAAGGAGTCAGTGGAAGACGGAGGCTAACTCCTATTGGAGTCGCCACCCCCTTCTCTTCCACTGACTACTTCAATTCATACCGGATATGCCAGGAACAGGCGAGAAGGCAATTAGTACCGTTGGTTTAACTAGTACGCGGCTCAACAACCAGTCATATCAACCCGGTCGGCGACTTTCGACCTGCGATGCATTATCAGTTAAGCCATGGTGAGGGTTTGAGATGTTGGGAGCATGCGATGGGTAATTGAACGATCGGGGTTCGTCGTTACCGGAATCCCGACCGGAGACCTGGTTTGGCCATCAAGTATGTCTTTGGCTTTTTTTTTTTTTTCATTGCATTTTTTTATTCACGTTTAAATACAACATGTACAGTCATATCTTTTCACATGCATACATAACACAAAACATTTGACATTACATGAAGTACATAGTGTATTTTCGAGTGATTTGTTGAGAGAAATAGTCAGAAAAATATAGTAGAATGAAAGAAAATAAAGATATCCCTCCCCTATGTTGATACCAGGCACACAATTTCGTGGGAACAAATTAATAAAAAAAGCCATGTCCCCTGCTGGGCTCCGTAGAATCAGGGCAGACAAGTCCAAGGTGCATGATTACAACAACAACAACAACGTCGCCCACTCCAGTAAGGTAGCAGTGACCAGTTAGCCGCCAGTTTCGTATAATGGCACCGGTGAAATTGATAAATATGACACTTTCTGCTGATTAAATTTCATTTTAATTGTTTAATTATTATTTTGTAGTTGATTTTGTATTTTACTTAGATTTAACATTGTATTAATTGATGAATGCTCATTCCAGGGCCATCTGACCTGTTCCCATTGGTGAGAAATGGGCAAATACGAATTGAGGGTATGTTGCGACAAAAAATAATCAAAACAACAGATTTTTCTGGGAGTTTCAAACAATAACTAATTTCAGAGAAAACTCATGGATGGGAACTGGTTTGCACCATGATAGTACATTTGCCTCTGGATGATGATTGAGAACTCATGATGCAACATTCAATCTGTAGTTCCGCAAGTGACGTGGCACGGTATGGTTTTAAAGTGAATATTTTACCTCAGAATTGGATAATTATAAAGAGGCTGCATCGAGATATTTCACATTCCTGCATAGGTAAGGAGCACTAATAGAGCAGCATATTTGTGTTTATGTAAAAGCTTCTAGTGTGTCTAGGTCACACATGTCGAACACATATTGCTGTCTGCCCTATTATTTGGAATATTGCATTAAATACATACTGTCCGAGGGAGTGAAATGGATAATTTTAAATTAACTGGTCACTGCCCTCTAAGGGTTATTTGATATTTTCCTTAATATGCAACGGATTTTGATGAAATATGGCGCAGCAAACGCATCATCATGAGCTGCATTGGATGGTACAGGGAGTTCGGCACAGACTTATGTCGTTTTTGCGAAGAATCGATTTCCGTGTCGGTAGACACGGAAATCGATTCTTCGCAAAAACGACAGACGTTTGGGCGAAAATACAAAGACCACCAAATGCAGCTTAACAAGACGCGTTTGATGCGCCATATTTCATCAAAATCCGTTACGTAATAAGGACAATATAAAAGAATACGTACTTTGAATCAGATGGATTCTTGAAGTTTTAGTACTTGTTGTTGTTAGTATATACCACATGATCATACACCTTGAAGTCGCACATATATAAATCACGTGACTGCTACTAGACCGTCAGACAAGCCACACATTCAAAAACATATTTACAAATAAATACTTTCACAACAAATAAAGTATGTAATGTACATAAATAAAAAATAATAAACCAACAACATCTAATGACTAAGAAAAAACACCATACATTTGTCAGCAGAGTAAAATGGTTTGGTGAGTTCGGGTCTGGAAATACCGCGCTTATCACACGATCATTTCTCCAGTCACATCTATATAGTGGTTGCTGAACGGTTTCCCCAAATTTCGAATTACATTAGATGAATAGTTTGTACAATACCCAATGTTGTATGCGTCATCACAGGTTGAAGTAACGGACCAAGGTCTATGAAAACATTAAATATACATAAAAGTCAAAGTGGGAAAACGCAATGTTTCACTTATTGATACTTTTAGGTATATTTAATGTATTTATATGTCTTGGTAAGTTACTTCAACATGTGTGCGTCATTTGACATACGGAGATTCGTGAATAAACACAGTATGACTGTTTTGGTCCAGAAAACAAACGAGACCTGTGGCCGTTTCATTAAACTTCGTACGACTAAAATGTTCGTAAGTGCAAAATTCAAACTTCACATTAACAATATTTTCTTGTAAACAAGTATTGGATTTACATTTATTGAGCATATGCTGCAGCCTATGCTCAATAAATGTAAATCCATGAATTTAAATTTACAGACGATGCTAAATTTGCACTTACGAACATTTTATCCGTACGAAGTATAGTGTGAAACGGGCCCCAGGTGACTGACTATCAATGTGTCATAATAAAGCACCTAGACATGGAACATGCCGAGTGATGTGTACCCAACAAGATGTGCCATATCTCAAGAACAATATTTACATACTTCACGATCTTTTCCTTTTATAACGTCGACAGTTGACATGCGAACTAGATTTCCGCATTTGCTATGCTAATTTTGTCAACATTCGACGGTTTTACAGAAAATGTCGCAGCTTCTGTAAATATTTTTCATGAAATATCGTGCATTTTCTTATGTATAAAATCACATGGTTTATCTGATCACATGTATTCCTCTCCCGTACGGGCGGCGTATTAAGACTGCAACTAATCCACAGATGCAGGAATTAGACAGTCAACATATACATGTATGTCCACACGTCTGCCCCTTATATCGGCTAAATATGAGAATTAGACAACCATATAATTACGGGAGGGATTTAAACAGTTGATTTGCATGTGCAGGCAAGGCAATGCTAGGTGCAAACGTAATAATGCAAATTTTCTCGATAACTTCACATGACATTGCTCTTATACATTATACTGCTCATGAACTGATAGATGTAGTTTTTAAAGCCTGGGCACGGTTTCTCAAAACCTCTGTTAGTTTAACGGACTGTTACGTCCTTCACAGTGTTTTAACAGACCGTTAAGCTAATATAGGTTTGGAGCAACCGGGCTCAGATGTTTGGGAAACTGTTTTGTCCCGCCTTTCACACAATCAAATGATACATGTTCATAAAGATCTAAGGAAGTGAAAATAAGTATATAACTGTAATCGACTGTGATGTTTTCATTTTCCGACCAATCCAATTGTCACAAAATTATTTTTCAGACTAGTCCATGTATATAAAAAGTTTTTTTTTTTTTTTTTAATATAAAATATGAAAATATCTTGCAAAAAGTGCAGATCCTGATGAGACGGCTCGTTACGAGCCGGCTCATCTCGATCTACACTGTTTGCAAACACTGCCATTGAGGTCTGTTGAAAAGGTTAAACAAGATAGTTTATGGCACAAAAACAAAAGTTAGTTTGTCGACCTGGATACAAAACACAAACCCCGCCCTTCCTGGCACACAGCCCCCGCCGGTCACCCTTGGGTCGCCGTGCCTTCCCCCGGGGCATCACGTCTCTGCAGGAGTCATTTATGTTCCTGTTGCGTAGTCGACATACTTTTCTCCTGGCAGCGGAACAATCCTGAATGATCAGCGACATCACGACCAAAGCAACCAACAGCATACACACCGCTTTGGACGACATTATCGAGTTATTTGGAACGCCTTTGCTGCGATTTCTTGTTAATGTATTTATATCTGTGGTGCGTGTTATTGTCGGGAAATTCGGAATACTGAGAATATTGGTGTATTTTTAGCTATCGCATCATCAACCGTCGAATGTTTAGTTATCCGTTTAGCACGTGGTCCTACAGCGTCGATACTGGTGTATCTTCTTATTGCAACCGTGCTGCAAATAAAATCAAATTCAGAGGATCGTACATGAGTGATGATTTAAGATACACTACCGCCTGCGTTAATATTGTCAATTTCTTTATTTCAAAATACTTCAGTATTGTACTTGAAATCAAGCAGCTTAATTGTCTCAGCCTGAGCTGTTCTACATCTCTGGCTCTGACAATCAAATTGCTTGATTGCGAGTTGGCATGACCAATAGATGTTCAGAAACGTTGATAATCTGGGAACGATTAACGCAGGCGGTTGTGTATTTATTGAACGTGTTTACTGATTTCATAAAACATAAGGCTGAGCAGGGCATTGCGTGGCACACAGTTACATATAGAAAATATTATATGGGTGACGATTGGACATGATAATTTATTAAACAGGTTTACTGTTTTCATTAGAAACGAATCTAATAAGAATATTCCTTATAAAATCAGCCAATGAGTTTATTATAGGAATGAATGGCCTTTTTGTGGACTTTATCGGGGTATAAACTTGGAAAAGTCGCGGGAATACGAAGCGATAAAAAATAACAATTTTTGAAAAAAAAGAAAGGCCGGAAGGCCTCGTCCAGTATTCCCGCGACTTTTCCAAGTTTATATCCCCGATAGATTCCACAAAAAGGCCATTCATTCCTTATAATTCCAGCATTTGAAATAAATTTATCAAGAATATAATATCGTCATGCAATTTAGTATACTACTAGCATGTGAAATATCAATCAGACGAGTCGCCTGAACACTTTAAGGACTGACTGTATATAATATGACCTTTTGTTTCAAATGTAGTGAAATCATACATGTGACTTGATATTTATATAAAGTATATCTGACCCTGTTCTTCTTAGACTATATTATACAGAGCATCGAGTCGCCATCTCCGCCATTTTAGTTTGTCGCACCAAATTGTATTCATGTGTTTGTCATGTTATTAGTGGTATGTGTCAAACACAATAAGAGGCACAACTGGCTGATGGCTGGTACTCACTAAGATGGCCGACATGGCAACTCTATGCACTGTATAGGATGTAGTAAGAAGAGAAAGTTCACATGTATGTTATGCATATATCCCATCATATTTCTGAAGCAATTATACTCATTCTTTGATCGCGGAACGAATCCGACTATCTGATCGCAAAATATGAACACAATTCAATAACCTTGAACATGTACAAAAAAAATGGCATCCGGATTCTTTGGAAACCTGAATCCCAAATGAATACAAAACCACCAAAAAACAAATTAAAAAAATATCTCAAGGTGTAGGATTCTTGTTAATTGACCCCGGACTAGTTGCATAAAATAGACTTATAACAGTGTATTAACACAATGTATTAAAATTCATAATACACTAGTGAAGACAATAATGGTGTAAATGAGACCCCTACAGAAAACATGCCAGTGCCACTTCAATACATGCGTCTTTGCTTATTCAATAAATATAACATAGTAGTTGTGTTGATTTAACATGATATGTATTAAACTCGTTCATAAGAAACGAGGCATAGCCTATAGAATACATATTCGGCGACCAGTACCACTTAAATACATGCGTCTTTGCTTATGCAATACATATAATACAATGTTTGTGTTGATTTAACATGATCTTTATTAAACTTGTTGACTGATTTCATAAGAAACGAGGCATAGCCTACAGAAAACATGTTAGGGATCAGTGCAGCTTAAATACATAAGTAGTTGCAGATGCAATAAATATAATATGTGTGTTGAATTAAAGGTACATACCCACTCAGTAAGACATGATCTGCACTTTTTGCAAGTAATTTTCATAATTTTGAGAACAAAAACACCTCATGTTCATAAATGGACTGGTCTGAAAATCATTTTGTGATGATTGGATTGGTTTTCAAAATTAAAATATCAAAATCCATTCCAGTAACTTAGGGGTGAAAGACTTTAATCTGCCGAGGTCTCCGTGGATGTGCATAACAAATGATTAGCCCTTCGCACCGTCGATAACGCACCCCCCCCCCACCCCCCCCCCCTCCCACATAAATTAATTCCTGCGTACAGGCCTGAGAAATAATATTAGTATATGACTGAGAAATCCAGCCAATGAGAGTGCCCAATAGAGGGTCACAAAATTGCGGACATATATGCTACTAACCTGAATAGCAAGCGAGACGAGTCCGAGAGTGATGTTCTAAATGTGATATTGACGATGCACGAGTCTCTGATCACGCAGCGGAAACATGACACGACACAACGACTAGCCAATGAACAAAACTACGCAATCAGCAACAAGCTTACAAATGTTACACTTCGCATTGACTGCAAGATAACAACAATGGATGAAAAACCAAAAGTCATATAATAAAATAATGATTGTCTTTTGAGTCGGTGTACACGAGATGTACGGACCTTCGAAAAGTCATATTCATCTCGGCCTTCGGCGGCTTCGGTGAATATGACTTTTCTCAGGTCCGTAAATCTCGTGTACACTTCCTCAAAAGTCAATAATTGTATAATATTTAGTTTACTGATAGTGACTCGCGGTGGTATCAGGCTATTCTCATATGCAAATGAGGCATGATAGTTTTTAATTATTTATTCTAATTAAATGCGTCACCTGAAAAATTTATATTTTCGAGATATTATAAAGTATGATCATTGCACATAAAAAAATAACTACACAGAGAATAAATAGTAATGTCCGTTAATATTTTAAGGGAACACGGTTATCGCACCTGATATCAGTATGGAATTTTACGTCTGATATAAAATGTATAATAATGCCAATCAATATGTGGGGTAATGGTGAATGAATGTTTAGTTTGCCGGAAAATGTCCCAGATGATGTCTCTGATATAAAGAACATTTTGTGCCTACTGAGTGCGCATGTACATGATATTTATTAAACTTGTTGACTGATTTCATAAGAAACGAGGCATAGCCTCGTTTCTTATGAAATCAATAAACGAGTTTCATAAATATCATGTTAAATCACCACTCTTGTCAAAGTCCCTACGCAATTACTTACTATTTATCGATGGTAATAAATTAACATTTCCAATACAAAACATACGGTGGATATTTATGCTGGACCAGAAGTGACTGTAATTATGCACGTGTCAGTGTTTGAACCTGTCAGTCAGTCGCAGTTGCCATTATATATGTTCTCTTCTAGTGTCTCCCATTCACCTCGAGTACGTCCTGATAGAGCGTCCCCCAGCCACGTGTCGACTTACCCAACTGGGTATTTTCTGCAACCAGAATGTGCGCGAATTGTATTTGTCGACATCTCAAGTGACGTCAGTAATATTTCCCCGTAGATAGAACGCCAGCCGCCTACATATATATATACTGGAGTAAATAGGAATACATGTATATACAATATACAATGTATACATGCATATGGTTGCACATTTCCGTCAACTATTTAACCCTTTGAACCCGAAAGCCCGCTATAGCGTTTTATGCAAACAGTGCAGATCCAGATGAGCTGTCTCGTAACGAGCCGTCTCATCAGGATCTGCACTTTTTGCAAGATATTTTCATATTTTTTTATTAAAAAAAAACAACAAAAAAACTTTCATATACATGGACTAGTCTGAAAATAATTTTGTGACAATTGGATTGGTCGGAAAATGAAAACATCACAGTCGATTACAGTTATATACTTATGTTCGCTTCCTTAGATCTTTATGAACATGTTTCATTTGAAAGGCGTGAAAGGTGTGAAAGGCGGGACAAAACAGTTTCCCAAACATCTGAGCCCGGTTGCTCCAAACCTATATTAGCTTAACGGTCTGTTAAAACACTGTGAAGGACATAACAGTCTGTTAAACCGTGCCCAGACTTTAAAACCTACATCTATCAGTTCATGAGCAATATACTATATAAGAGCAATACCATGTGAAGTTATCTAGAAAATTTGCATTATTACGTTTGCACCTAGCATTGCCTTGCCTGCACATGCAAATCAACTGTCTAAATCCCTCCCGTAATTCTATTGTTGTCTAATTCTCATATTTAGCCGATATAAGGGACAGACGTGTGGACATTCATGTATATGTTGACTGTAACTGTAACGAGCCGTCTCATCAGGATCTGCACTTTTTGCAAGTAATTTTCATATTTCTTAGAACAAAAACACCCCCTTTTCATAAATGGACGAATCTGAAAATTATTTTGTGACCATTGAATTGGTCGGAACATTAGCATATCACAGTCCTTTCCAGTTCCTTAGGGTTGAAAGGGTTAACGTGATAACGGGATGTACATAACTAACTGATCAGGACGAGATAAACGGACATATAAGTCACACGAAATTTCGTCAAAAATGTGATATAGCCCACCAAAGTGACATTGAATGTTATTTTAATGTCTACACATGTTCTCGTCAAATTAAGACAGTAACACGACTAAATAATGCAATCTATCTCGTCTTAGTTAGTAAGCCGTTTTAAAATATATCTAAAGAAAACAATAATGATAGAAGAGACGATTGCCTCTATTAAGGATAAACTAGATATTTTCCATTCAAAATGGAGTGACTTTATGGAAATTAATACGTAAAACATTCACCTGCTATGTGTATCAATATACCTATATCAGCACACAACATGTAATAGACGTCCATTCCTATATTTTATTTTGTTATAACATTTTGATAACCTTTTTTTCACGTATTTTTTAAAAAAAGAAGAAAAAAAAAAAAAAAAGTAAGTCGTATCATGTCAAGACGACTTACAATAAATCAGTGGCCACAGCGAGAAAAACTGTAATAAACGCAATGTCACTACTGTCTGTTTCACGAAGGATGCTCAAATTCTACGGCCATATAAACAATGCAAAAACAATACTTTTTTCGATAATACTAAATTTTATCAAAATTTAAGAAAGGGCCTTCGTTTTATTTCGTGAAATTTTATCAAATATTGATTTTATGACGAAAAATGAAATCTAGCTAGATAGCTAGGAATGATGTAACTAACAACACAAAAGTTACATTTTGAAAATCAGTCCATTATTTCTGAAATTAGAAAAATTTGCCCATGTTAATTTAACATGTGGAAATTGTTTTTTTCGCAATAAAATCAATATTGGACCAAATTTCAGGAAATAAAAAGTAGGCTCATTCTTAAATTTTGCTATAATTTAATATTATTGAAATATATATTATTTTTGCATGATTTATATAACCGTAAAACTTGGGCAGGTTTCGTGAAACAGACAGTAGTTTGTAGTATTAGTATTGCGTTTTCTACGAATGGTAATTATCTCGTTCAATTTTCTCGTCTTGACCCTTTAGTAAGTCGTCTTGCAGTGATAACTATGTCATATATGCGACTTATATGGTGCTTTAAGACGAATTACCGTCTGTTCAACGTTTTTCTGTGGACGACTTTTAGCTATTAAACAAATCTAAGCAACATTCAAATGTAAGTACTTTTTCATCAGTAACAAGAAACTTACCCTCCCGATTTTTTATGTGATGAATTTCCATCAAATATTGATTTTACTGCAAACAAAAAACTAATTTCATTTGGGAATTTAACACGGGGAAAGGTATGTAGAGCTGTGGATAATATGGAAAGTGGCTAGATAGCTTGGAAATGTTGTAACTAATTAAACGAAATCGGTTCACAAATTAAAAACCTACATTTAACAAAATCTATTATTAGCCCCCATGTTAAATTCCAATAAGATTTTGACGATGATGCTGGGGTTATTTTTGGCACTTTAAAGCTATGTGTAGGTGTTGACGGGATAAATAGAATAGTAGGTTAGTGCCGTGAATGGGAAAAATATCTGACGCGGCACGGAAACGAGCACATCCCGTTTCCGTAGCCTTGCCAGATAGTTTTCCCATTCACGGAACTAACCTACTATTCTCTACAAACCGGACACGCTGGGGATCTCCAGGGTGTCCGCGTCAGAGAGGTTCCAATGTGAATCAGGCTAATGAGCACTCCAATACATGATCACGTGCTTGGCGAACAGGAAGACACATTAGCATCACAGATAAATGGCAATGAACCCCATTACAATAATTATCCCGTAAACGCTGAATTAAAGTTTGCCGTCTGCTGTTTATTTTTTCATTTTTCTCATGAAAAACATGGTTTGACAGCAGATAAATCATCTCCAAATAGCTGTCAAATCATGTTATTTTATTGAGAAAGAAGACAACATATAAAACAACAGCAGACGATAATGTTTGTTTCCCGCATTCTAACGGTTGAGCAAACATATATTAACACCGTGTCCGGTTCAGAAAGGTTCTACGGTACTATTAGTAGGAAATAACAAAATAAACAGCGCTGGGGCGACTCTTCTATAAGGGTTAAGCTGTTTCATACTGAAGATGGTTTAATACGTCGGTCGTGTTGTGTGATTGGCATTTCCCATGGCAGCACTTGGCAACACTCACGTATCCTGGTGGTTTCCCGGGCAATCGACACTCAACATCCGTTCTCGTGAGTGAACTATATAAATATACAAATAGTATATATAGTAATTTCACGTAATTTGACGTCATTCATGAAGCGACTCGTTTCCAAGAGGGCACTTTGTAAGCTACAGCGAATAATTGGACAGCGAATCGGAAAATACAAACTTTGCAGGGGCGGATCTAGACACCACGGAGTTTACATATATCACAATTTACCACCAGTTGGAGTCTGGATTTAAATGCCGTAAAACACAGGAAAATGCATTTCGAAGAGCTCGAAAATAGGACAACCCCCTAGTTGCGAACGGTGCATAACGGTAACTCTTGCAATTACTCCCGTACCGTCCGAAGCTAGCTACACGCTAGCTACGGACGGTACGGGAGTAGATTGCAAGAGGTACCTTCGCAAATAGACAACCCCCTCGCCCCCCCCCCCCCCGTTCCCCAAATACTGGAGCCGCCCCTGCTTTGATACAGACATTCAGACCAACCAATAGAATGAGTGCAGATGCAGTGTAGTTTTCCTGTTTACATATAATTATATGTGGCGGTCACTGGAGAAATGGGGCTTATTGGGTTTTGCGGCCAGTGTCGCTGGTTTTGTGACGCTGGTTTTGCGACCAGTGTGCATCCGCACAGTCTGATCAGGATCTGCACTGTTCGGCATTCCGTTAATGAACCACCCGTCATGCTTATAATACAAGCAATATAAATCGTTACCAGGACACATGAGTGTGCTATTTGATCAGATGCTACACTGGTCACAAATCACATAAGCCCCGTTTCGCCAGTCTCAGCCGCATATGACAAGTGGGCCTATATATATGAATTTGAGAAGCGCGGGAATACTCGTAAAAACTAAGTGCGCGTGCGTTTTCCAACGAGGCAAGCCGGAAACGGGCACGGGACATTCCGGTAAATGAAGTGTGGCACTTACTTAACCCTTTGAACCCGAAATCCCGCTATAGCGGTTTATGCAAAAAGTGCAGATCCAGATGAGCCGTGAGCCGGCTCGTTACGGCTCATCTGGATCTGCACTTTTTGCAAGTAATTTTCATATTTCTTAGAACAAAAACACCCCCTTTTCATAAATGGACGAATCTGAAAATCATTTTGTGACCATTGGATTGGTCGGAACATTAGCATATCACAGTCCATTCCAGTTCCTTAGGGTTGAAAGGGTTAATTACTGTCTGTTTCACGAAACCTGCCCAAATTGTACGGCTATATAGATCATGCAAAAACAATATGTTTTTCGATAATATTAAATTATAGCAAAATTCAAGAATGAGCCTACTTGTTATTTCGTGAAATTTGGTCCAATATTGATTTTATTCTCATTGCGAAAATACAATTTTCACATGTGGAAATGTTTCTAATTTCAGAAATAGTGTACCGATTTTCAAAATGTAACTTTTGTTTTCTTAATTAGATCATTTCCAAGCTACATTGTATCTAGCTAGGTTTCAGAATCAATTTCCAAAGTGTTTCTTTTTTCGACTTCTCCAGGTTCTCCACCTATCTGCTCGTGAGTAAATTACCAACCAACCAATCAGAGAACACATAGCAGCCGGTGATTTTCCGCGAATCATGTGACCTGTAGTAAACACATGTGTTGCAGGTTACATTCCACCATTTATTGCTACTATATAATTTAACAGAAACCTGCGTCACCTAAAATACATATAGAATGGAATACTTTCTGTCAGACTAGCATTTTCATAATGAATTTGCTTGTGGACAGTAACATATTAGGATAAAACAATGTGTTGGCAATCAAGAAATTCCCATGACTCGGAAGGCATGCTTGATTAAAAAAGCAGATGCTCGAGAATGGATCAATGAATGATAGGGTCATGTGACGTATAACTACGTGACAGGCAGTAACATGAAACTGCTCTCATAATTATTTTGTTTTGAGTAAATGTATATGTACTTCTAATAATTACAATCCGAAATTCACCAGTAACCACAAACAGTTAGCTCAAAGCAAGCAAAATGTTTCGCACTATTTCTTCAATATGTACTACTTTCGACTGCAACACTAAGGACCAGACTCGATTTACTGGAATGAAACCTGCAAGTCTTCGAGATCAGATGCTGGTAAGAAAATAAACAAAGATAGCTCTTGTAGGTCGATTTTGATTGTAATTCCGCATTTGACATTGATAACTAGTATTACTTTATAGAAAAATCTCGATGATTCTTGAAATTCAGATCTGGTTTGCTCAATTTTGGCTTGAGAATTTCAGTGAAAATTCGATACGAAGTCGTGTCCGACCTAGCGTACTGTGACTTGTGTCAGGTTTTCGGCTGGTACGGCATCTGCGTGTAAAATGCTGATTATGTGTCGATTTTATTAGGCGCAGATTAGCCTTAGCTCTATGTAGCTATAGGAATAATGATATTTTATGAGAAACAGAAAATATATTACTTCTTGAAACTGGTGATTAGATGGTGAAATTGAGGCACACGGTGTTCAAAGCCTGTCTTCCAAAATACAACGAATATCGAATGACTACTTTTTTTGCTACATGTCTAAAAATGTATAATACACCATGCTATCAACATGTCGATCGATTGGTCGAGACGGGTCGCTGGTTTTTACCAATACAGTATTGTGTTCTAACAGGGAGTAAACTTCTTTTTTTTTCAACTAATTTTTCCCCACTTATTGATACTTTTATGTATATTTAATGTATTTATAGACCTTGGTACGTTACTTCAACCTGTGGTTTTCTGTAGACGAAGTCTAAGACACGAGGTGCTGTACTATTAATATCAGACCTCCAAATAAGGTGCGTATTTGCGTAAATACCCAATTAAAATTGCCAATAACACAATTGAAATCAGAAGTAGTGAGTATCAAACAGCATGAAAACTTTGTGGTATCTTTATCATGCTACAGAAAACAATAAACAGACCACACATATAGCATATTTTCTTATTTTTCCATGAAAACACATCTTGATATTTCATTAGAATTGTCTCCAAGGAGACAATTCTAATGAAATACCAAGATGTGTTTTCATTTAGAAGCAAACTATTCAATGAGTGCGGTCTGCTGATGTGTAAACAGTAGTGCGATTCTATTTTACTCAATTAAAATTGTGAAATACCTCATTTCTGCAGAAATGACGGAGTGACAATACTCAATTACTAATTCCTTATCTGGAGCCCTGTAATATTGTAGCCTACTCTTTCGGCTGCATCTCACAGTTTGCACTGTAGCCGATTTCACCAACATTGCAAAGTATACTTTTCTAACAAAGTATACTTTGAGGGAGAAATTTTCAATTTAAGAATAAATTTATTAATTTTTATTATACTTAATTTATTACATTATCACAGACATTTTGGCTGTGATAATGTAATAAATTCAGTATAATAAGTCTGCATACTTTTAATCATCAAATATATGCAGTTGTCAGTTCTATATTGAATAATGCATTTCAGTAAAAATAAATGATCACTCCCTCAAAGTATACTTTGCTAGAAAAGTACTTTGCAATGTTGGTGAAATCGGCTACTGGTCAGAACAATGTTGTTTATGTTTGTTTAGAACAAATCCACTATACAGTAGAACTTCTCTAACCGGACACGCAGGCAGTCTGTGTATCTTTAATTATTCCGTCAACCCCGTGCGCCGTGAAACACTGTGCCGTGAAACATTTTTGATATCCTGTCAATACGATCTAATCACTGCGTATGAATATGTGCGGTGACTGGGGTTATTTATTTTTCATTTTAAAGCCATTTGCAGAGCCTCGCCCATCCCGTTTCCTAAGCCTTGCCAGATATGTTTTCCCATTCACGGCACTAACATACTATTCTATTTATCCCGTCAACACCTACAAATGGCTTTAAAATGGAAAAGAAATAACCCCAATGGCCATTGGTTTATATTTACAATGATAGTGCCTGTTCAAGTTCGCAAAGCACAGCCGCATACATTGGCATAGTCATATGTCTGATTTACAGTGGAACATCTCTAAGCCGGACACCCTGGGGACTAGAAACAAAATTGCTACCCGCTACGCTATCTCTCCACAAGGTTAGACAGCATATCATAGGCCACTCGTGTAGCTACTTGGGGGCCGTTTCACCAAACTTCTTACGACTAAAATGGGCCCCTGGGGACCTCCTAGGAAAACAGGAAAAATTCCGCAAGCGCTCTTCAGATAATGAGGCGAGTATGGTATGAAGGAGCGTGAAATTGACGAAGGGGGCAGTGACCAGTTAATTTTAAATTATCCATTTCACGCCCTCGGACAGTATGTATTTAATGCAATATTCCAAATAAGTGGACAGACAGCAATATGCGTTCGACATTTGTGACCTAGACACACTAGAAACTTTTACATAAACACAAATATGCTGCTCTATTAGTGCTCCTTGCCTATGCAGGAATGTGAAATATCTTGGTGCAGCCTCTTTAAAATGATTCAATTCTGAGGTAAAATATTCACTTTAAAACCATGCCGTGTCACGCTACTTGCGGAACTGCAGATTGAATGTTGCATCATATGTTCTCAATCATCATCCAGAGGCAAATGTACTATCATGGTGAAAACCAGTTCCCATCCATGAGTTTTCTCTGAAATAAATTATTGTTTGAAACTCCCAGAAAAGTATGTTGTGTTGATTAGTTTTTGTCACAACATACCCTCAATTCGTATTTGCCCATTTCTGATCAATGGGAACAGGTCAGATGGCCCTGGAATGAGCATTCATCAATTAATACGATGTAAAACCTGAATAAAATACAAAATCAACTACAAAATAATAATTAAGCAATTAAAATGAACTTCAATCAGCAGAAAGTGTAATATTTATAAATTTCACGGTGCCATTATACGAAACTGGCGGCTAACTGGTCACTGCTACCGAAGTCCGACTTCCATAATTGGAATTATCTGTATGAACAATAAATACACCTGTATTTTAATTAGTGTATATCCAGATCAGGATGCGAGAAAATACGCCGTCCCCCGACCTTTTGACAAATTGTAATGTATCTAGACTGGTCATGTACAAATATACTGACAGTAGATTGGCCGCATGCTGTTTCATATTTCGAAGAATGAAAGTTTGGTAGCGAAGGTGTAAATTAATGCGTTGTAATAATTGTTCCGCTCCTACCAAATTAAAGGCGCCAGAACGCAGGAAATGGGATGTAGATATTAAGAAGTTTCCGGGGGGTGGGGGGGGCGTGGGGGAGTCTACCGAGCTCCGCTGGTCGAAATGCTGGATCCGTGACTGTGACTGGTTTATTATTTGCAATATGACGATGAAATAATACAGTACTGGAAACCGCTACCCATTTGCAACAATACAGTACTGGAAACCGCTACCCATTTGCAACAATACAGTACTGGAAACCGCTACCCATTTGCAATAATACAGTACTGGAAACCGCTACCCATTTGCAATAATACAGTACTGGAAACCGCTACCCATTTGCAATAATACAGTACTGGAAACCGCTACCCATTTGCAACAATACAGTACTGGAAACCGCTACCCATTTGCAACAATACAGTACTGGAAACCGCTACCCATTTGCAACAATACAGTACTGGAAACCGCTACCCATTTGCAACAATCTACGGAGCCCCGCAGGGGACGTAGAATATTTTTTTTTATTAATTCGTTCCTACGAAAAAACAATTCGTTCCCTCAATTTAACAATTCGTTTCCACGAATTAACAATTCGTACCCACGAATTAACAATTCGTTCCTTCAATTTAACAATTCCTTCCCATGAAATAACAATTGTTATACCATGGGAACGAATTGTTAATTCGAGGGAACGAATTGTTATAATGTGGGAACGAATTGTTAATTCGAGGAAACGAATTGTTAAATTGAGGGAACGAATTGTTATTTCGTGGGAACGAATTAATAAAAAAAAATCCATGTCCTCTGCGGGGCTCCATAAATTGGCATTATTATACATTTTGTATCAGACTTAAATTTCCACACTGATATCAGGGGCGATAACTGTGTTTCCTTACTATGTTACGGACATTACTATTTATTCTCTGTATTTATTTGTTGATGTGCAATGATCATACTTTATAATCTGTCGAAAACATTATTTTTCCAGGTGACGCATTTAATTAGTATAAATAATTAAAAAATATCATGCATCATTTGCATATGAACATAGCCTGATACCACCGCGCGTCATTATCAGTAACATACATATTACTACATGATTATATCTGTATAGCAGGCAATTGCAATTTTTAGAACTGGTGGAATAGTGAGTGACACAATTATACACTTATTTAATTCCTATAAATAACATTTTGTGCCTGCTGAGTGGGCATCTAACTTTAATGTCAATCACACAACACGACGTATTAAACCATCTTCAGTATAAAACAGCTTAACCCTTGTAGAAGTCACACCAGCGCTGTTATTTTGTTCATTTCTATTATAATAGTACCGTAGAACCTTTCTAAGCGGGACACAGTGTAAATATATGTTTGCTCAACCCTTAGAATGCACAGGTTGAAGTAACGGACCGAGGTCTATAAATACATTAAATATGCATAAAAGCATCAATAAATGAAGAAAAAAAAATTATTTTTTTTTATTCATTTATTGATGCTTTTAGGCATATTTAATGTACATTGTATTTATAGACCTCGGTCCGTTACTTCAACCTGTGTTAGAATGCGGGAAACAAAAATTATCGTCTGCAGTTGTTTTACATGTTGTCTTCCTTTTCAATAAAAAAACATGATTTGATAGCTATTTGGAGATGATTTATCTGCTGTCAAACCATGTTTTTCATGAAAAAAACATAACTATTTTGTTAGGTCTATAATTTGGCCCCACTGTTGCAACATATTTTTATGTACGCAACGCATAGCTCAATGTGCATGAACACGTGGTTACAACAACAACAATAATGGCTCAAAGTGTTGCACCCACTCCAAAGTAAGTATTATTTGATATTTTCTTTAATAGGCAACGGATTTTGATGAAATATGGCGCAATAAACGCGTCATCATGAGCTACATTTGGTGGTCCCGGGAGTTCGGCACATACTTATGTCGTTTTTGCGAAGAATCGATTTCCGTGTCAGCATACACCGAAATCGATTCTTCACAAAAACGACAGAAGTTTGGGCTAAAGTACATAGACCACCAAATGCAGATTAACAAGGCGCGTTTGATGCGCCATATTTCATCAAAATCCGTTACATATTAAGGATAAAATAAAAGAATATGTACTTTGATTCGGAGGTCTTCTGGAAGTTTCAGTACTTTTTGTTGTTGTTGTTGTTGTTGTTGTTGTAACCACGTGATCATACACCTTGATATCTGTGCTCAATTGTATTCCGGGACCGCATCATTTGCCAGGTTGTCCACACTTATTAAAGGTACATAGGAAGACAGATAGTTTTGTATATTCTGTAGATATTACATTTTCTGGCAAAAATAAACATAAATTCACCATTACCCCACGTATTGATTGGCATTATTATACATTTTATATAAGACGTAAATTTCCACATTAACATCAGGGGCGATAACCGTGTTTCCTTAAAATATTAACGGACATTATTATTTATTCTCTGTTTTTCAGGTGACGCATTTAATTAGTATAAATAATTAGAAAATATCGTGCCTCATTTGCATATGAAAATAGCCTGATACCAACGCGCGTCACCGTCAGCAAAATAAATATTGCTAAATGATTATATCTGTATAGCGGGACCCCGGTATCGATTCCCACCTCGACCGCTGCAAATGACTGATTCGGCGTAACCTTGGGCAAGGCAACTTCGTGCTAGCCTAGTCCTATCGGATGGGGACTTACATAATCGGTCCCGACATGCAAGGTCATCGAGCCAGTGCTGTCGTTAAATAAAAGCATTTACATTTACGTAATTTTTAGAACTGATGGAATAGTGCCACAATTATACACTTATTTACTTCTTTAATGTTACTGTGTAGACTTAAATCGAACCGCACAGATGTGCATCCTGATCTGTTTCTACCCTGCTCTCAGTCTTTATATGTGCTTTTTTCAGTAAGAAATAAATGCTAAAATAAAACATTGGACCGGATCTCTATAACTATGTTTTAAAATGGAAATAACTAACTACCAGCCCTCATTGTATCACGTGAGCACTCCAAGACTATTCCCCCAGTTCTAACAATTACGAGTGCCCACTATACAGATATAGTCATTTAGTAATATTTATTTTACTGATAGTGACTCGCGGTGGTATCAAGCTATGTTCATATCAGACTATGCTCGGAAACTGTAGTAATTTCGAGGCGAGCTTCGGATTTCCTACGAGGCATGTCTAGGAAACGCGTAGGATATCCGAAGTTCGCCTCGAAATTACTACAGTTTCCGAGCATAGTTTGATATGAACATAGCTTGATACCACCGCGAGTCACTATCAGTAAAACAAATATTACTAAATGACTATATCTGTATAGTGGGCACTCGTAATTGTTAGAACTGGGGGAATAGTGACATAATTATACACTCATTACTTCCTATGAAGAACAGTTTGTGCCTACTGAGTGGGCATGCATGTACCTTTAAACATTCAAAATGTGAACTATAAAATGTTCATTGGTTTACCCGCCTTCTTCGCGTACACGTGTCTGTTTCAATGCAAGCACCGCACGTGCTTTCGATGTTCGGTACTTGTACGGTATTGGTAGTTTGACACCGATGAGCACATGTACACGTCACAACAGGATGCGTGCCACGTGAAATTCTGACAACAAGCCGGGACGTCTGGACTTAAATATAACTTTCTACGTATTGAACATTTAATGAAGACATTTAATCAATATTGGAGAAGTGGTCGCAATATGTGATTAATTGAGACGAACTGCTATGCTTTCATTGCTCGAGAAACTAGGGCAAAAAATAAGGTGTGTAAATACGATTTAGTTATCACGTTACCACGTTAAATAGATGACAGAAACGTGCAACCATACATGTATGTATGCATGTATGTATGTGTGCATGCATGTATGTATGTATGCATGTATGTATGCATGTATGTATGTGTGTAAGTATGTATGTATGTATGTATGTATGTATGTATGTATGTATATGCATGTATGTATGTGTATGTATGCATGTATGTATGTGTGTGTATGTATGTATGTATGTATGTGTGTAAGTATGTATGTATGTATGTATGTGTGTGTATGTATGTATGCATGTATGTATGTGTGTAAGTATGTATGTATGTATGTATGTATGTATGTATGTATGTATGTATGTGTATGTATGCATGTATGTATGTGTATGTATGCATGTATGTATGTGTGTGTATGTATGTATGTACACATATATTGTATATCATATACAATATACGTGTACATGTGGAACGCCTTTACTACCTCGTCATAACAGCATTGATGATATTATATACACACACCTTTATATTATTTACGTTATTATTGCTAACGTCTTTATATTGTGTACACACACTATTATTTGCTCACATTGTCTTATTATTTTATTACATGTATTTCTATTTGGTCCATTGTATGTAGGCGGCTGACGTTCAAGTTGCGGGGAAATTTTACTGACTGCACTTGAGATGTTGACGAATACCATTCTCACGCTGCCTGATTGCAGAAGATACCCAGTTGGGTAAGTCGACACGTGGTTGGGGGCGCTCTATCCGGACGTACTCGAGGTGAGTGGGAGACACTAGAACCGAATATATATAATGGCCACAGCGACTGACTGCCATGTTCAAACACTGACACGTGAATAAGTAAAGTCAATACTGATCCAGCATAAATATCCACAGTATGTTTTGTATTGGAATGTTATTTTATTACCATCGATAATTAGTAAGTAATTACATAGGGACTTTGACAGGAGTGTTGATTTAACATGATATGTATTAAACTTGTTCACTGATTTCATAAGAAACGAGGATATGCCTCGTTTCTTATGAAATCAGTCAACAAGTTTAATAAATATCATGTTAAATCAACACAACTATTATATTATATTTATTCCATAAGCAAAGACGCATGTATTGAAGCTGCACTGCTCCCCTAATATGTATTCTGTAGCGGGGTCATTTACAAAATTATTTTTGAATTATGAGTTTTAATACATTGTGTCTATTTTATGCAACTAGACAAGAATCAGACTCAAACAAACCCGGGTGCCATTTTTTCCGGACATGTTCTATGTCATTTCAAAGTCATTGGACTTTTTAGACCAAATAGTCGGATTGATTACATCACATGCGGTGCTCGTCGATCAAATACGGATTTAAAGTGTGCAGGCGACTCGTTGATATGCCTCGGGTTAGCAGTATAATAAGTTGCACCACGGTATTATTTTCAAAATGGCCGCCGAATATCTGCTTTTTCACACACCTCACACAGTGAAGCTTAATTTGATGTAAATATAATATGTATTTGTGTTGATTTAATATACTATTTATTAAACTCATTGACTAATTTGACAAGGAAGATGGCTTAGCCTCGTTTCTAATGAAATCAAAAAACTTGTTTCATAAATAGCATGTCCAATCGTCACTCATATAAGATTCTCTATGTAATTATCATGTCTTATGAAATCGGTGAACTCGTTCAATAAATACACAACCGCCTGCGTTAATCGTGCCCAGATTATCAACATTTCAGGCTGAACATCTATTGGACATGCCGACTCGCAATCACGCAATTTGATTGTATGATCCTGAGCTGTAGCACAGCTCAGGCTCAGCCAATCAAAATGCTTGATTTCAAGTACAATACTGAGTATTTTGAAATAAAGAAATTAACAATATTAACGCAGGCGGCAGTGTATCGTATTAAATCATCACTCGTGTAAGATCCTCTGAATTTGATTTTGTTTTCAACACGGTTGCAATAGGAAGTTCGTACAAAGGCACCAGTATCGACGCTGTAGGACGTGCTAAACGGATAACAAAGCATTCCACGGATGCTGATGCGATAGCTAAAGATACACCAATATTCTCAGTATTCCGAATTTCCCGACAATAACACGCACCACAGATATAAATACATTAACAGAAAACACAGAGATCTAAATACAGAACAGCGGCCTAAATCCTTGCCAAACAAGAAATCGCAGCAAAGGCGTTCCAAATAACTCGATAATGTCGTCCAAAGCGGTGTGTATGCTGTTGGTTGCTTTGGTCGTGATGTCGCTGATCATTCAGGATTGTTCCGCTGCCAGGCGAAAACTATGTCGACTATGCAACAGGAACATGAAGGACTCATGCAGAGACGTGATGCCCCGGGGGAAGGCACGGCAACTCAATGGTGGCCGGCGTGGGATGTGTGCCAGGAAGGGCGGGGTTTGTGTTTTGTATACCGGTAGAAAAACTAACTTTTGTTTTTGTGCCATAAACTATCTTGTTTAACCCATTCAATAATACAGACCTCTTATATCAGTGTTTGCAAACAGTGTATATCCAGATGAGCCGGCTCGTAACGAACCGTCTCATCAGGATCTGCTCTTGTTATTTTTTTTAGGAAAATAAAAACAACCTTTTCATACATGGACTAGTCTAAAAACAATTTTGTGACAATTGGATTGGTCGGAAAAATAAAACATCACAGTCCATTCCAGTTACTGATGGTTGAACGAGTTTTTGAGCAACTGTGTCCAGGCGTTAAAAACTGCATCTATCAGTTTATGAGTAATATAAAGGATCTAGAACATGTGAAGTTATCTAGAAAATTTGTATTATTACGTATGTTGCATATCATTGCCTTGCCCGCCCATGTGTCAACTTAAGCAAATTGAAAACCAACTGTATAAATCCCTCCCGTAATTCGATTGTTGTCTAATTCTAATAGTTAGCCGATAGAATGGGCAGACGGGCGGACATACATGTATATGTTGACTGTCTAATTCCTGCATCTGTGGATTAGTTGTAGTCTTCATACCCCACCCGTACGGGAGAGGAATACATTTGATTAGATAAACCATGTGATTTTATACATAAGAAGATGTGCGATTTTTCATGATAAATATTTACAGAAACTGTGACATTTTCTGTAAATGACGTCAAATGTCGACACAATTCTCATTGCAAATGCGGAATTCTAGTTGGCACATACTCTGAACGTTTCGTCAACTGTCGACGTTATAAAAGGAAAACATCATGAATTGTGTAAATATTGTTCATGAGATATCGCACATCTTGTTGAGTACAAATCACTCGGCATGTTCCATGTGTAGGTGCTTTATTACGACACAATGATGTCACCTGGGGCCCGTTTCATTACATTTCGTACGCATAAAATGTTCGTATGTGCAAATTTAGGATCGTCTGTAAATTTCAATTGATGAATTTACATTTATTGAGCATAGGCTGCATTTGCAACCTATGCTCAATAAATGTGAATCCACTACTTGTTTACAAGAAAATATTGTTAATGTGAAATTTACAGAATTGTGCACTTACGAACATTTTAGTCGTACGAAGTTTAGTGAAACAGCCCCAGGTCTCGTTTGTTGTCTGGACCAAAACAGTCATACTGTGTTTATTCACGAATCTCCATATACCAAATGACGCACACAGTGTGAAGTAACATACCAAGGCATATGAATACTTTAAATATACCTAAACGTATCAATAAATGAAACAAAAGTTAGTTAAAATTTTCAACTGATTTGTTCCCACTTATTGATACTTTTATGTATATTTAATGTATTTATAGACCTTGGTCCGTTACTTCAACCTGTGATGACGCATACAACATTGGGTTTTGTACAAACTATTCATCTAATGTAATTCGAAATTTGGGGAAACCGTTGAGCAACCACTATAATATGGATGCGACTGGAGAAATGCGGCTTATGGGTTTTTGCGACCAGTGTAGATCCAGATCAGAGTGTGTATCCTGATGAGGATATGCACCGCTCGCCATTCCATCAATGGAACACCCGTCATGCCCTTAACAAACAATATAGGACGTTATGAGGATATTTGATCAGCAGCTATCACATAAGCCCCATTTCTCCAGTCACAGCCACATATGAATCCTGTCCTGGTATTACCTCCCTTGACGCATCACCGTTTGTCGGCGATATTGATTTCAAATATCAGCTATATTTAATGACGTCGACCATTTACTAAAAACTCCAAGCTGATGCGGAATTCTCTGAATTTTGTGTAAAATTTCGAAAAATTTACGGAAAATAGTGTACTTTCTCAAAATAAATATCGGCGAGAAACGATCATGTGATAAGCGCGGTATTTCCAGACCTGAACTCATAAAACCATTTTACTCTGCTGACAAATTTATGGTGTTTTTTCTTAGTCCTTACATGCTGTTTATTGTTTTTTATTTATTTACATTACATAATTTATTTATTGTGAATTTATTTATTTGTAAATAATTTGTTGAATGTGTGGCTTGTCTGACCGTCTAGTAGCAGCCACGTGATTTATATTTGTGCGATCACGTGGTACTAACAACAACAAGTACTGAAACTTCCAGAATCCATCTGATTCAAAGTACGTATTCTTTTATATTGGTCTTATTACGTAACGGATCTTGATGAAATATGGCGCATCAAACGCGTCTTGTTAAGCTGCATTTGGTGGTCTCTGTATTTTCGCCGAAACGTCTGTCGTTTTTGCGAAGAATCGATTTCCGTGTCTGCCGACACGGAAATCGATTCTTCGCAAACACGACATAAGTCTGTGCCGAACTCCCTGGTCCACCAAATGCAGCTCATGAAGACGCGTTTGCTGCGCCATATTTTATCAAAATCCGTTGCATATTAAGGAAAATATCAAATAATACTTACTTTGGAGTGGGCGACGTTGTTGTTGTTGTAACCACGTGATCATGCACCTTGGACTTGTCTGTCCTGATTCTACGGAGCCACGCATGGGACATGGCTTTTTTTTTATTAATTCGTTCCCACGAAATTTTGTGCCAGGTATCAACATAGGGGAGGGATATCTTTATTTTATTTCATTCTGCTATATTTTCAATCTGACTATTTCTCTCAACAAATCTCTCGAAAATACACTATGTACTTTATGTAATGTCAAATTTATGGTGTTTTTTGTTAGCCATTACATGTTGTTGGTTTATTGTTTCTTATTTATTTACATTACATAATTTATTTGTTGTGAATTTATTTATTTGTAAATATGTTTTTGAATGTGTGGCTTGTCTGATCGTCTAAGGCAGGGGCCCGTTTCACTAAACTTCGTACGACTAAAATGTTCGTAAGTGCAAAATTATGATCGTCTGTAAATGTCACATTAACAATGTTTTCTTGTAAACAATTATTGGATTTACATTTATTGAGCATAGGCTGCATATGCAGCCTATGCTCAATAAATGTAAATCCATCAATTGAATTTTCTAGACGATCCTAAATTTGCACTTACGAACATTTTAGTCGTACGGAGTTTAGTGAAACGGTCCCCATATGCGTAGCAACCATATGATTAATATTCGTGCGACTTGTCTGTCTAGATTCAATGTATGAATCCGACGCCAATTCAAATTAACTGAATTTAATTTGCCTCAGTTAGATCACGGTTCGTCCGCATGTACGAGGAGGTAATCCACGAGCTTTAACCAGTGCATTATCGATCGTACATGCGGACGAACGTGATCTAACTGTGTTATCACATCCTCATGTTTATACATTGCCCATGTGCCGTGTAAATGCAGAAAAGATAGGAATAATTATAAATTTAGTTGCGTATCACTTTCACCCCTAGATATCTTCCAATGACTTCCACTAAACTTCGTACGACTAAAATGTTCGTGCAAGTGCAAATTTAGGTTTGTCTGGAAATTTCAATTAATTCAATTGTACATCCAATAATTGTTTACTAGAAAAAAATTGTTGATGTGCAATTTACAGACTATCATAAGTTTGCACTTACGAACATTTTAGTCGTACGAAGTTTAGTGAAACGGCCCCCAGACGAGACGGCCGTTTGTAGCCGATTTCACCAAAATAAGTATACTTATCTAGCAAAATATAATTTGAGGGAGTAATCATTTATTTTTCCCGAAATGCATCATTTCATATAAAACTAACTACTGCATTATATTTGATGATTAAAAGTATGCAGAATTATTATACTGAATTTATTACATTATCACAGCCAAATTGGCTGTGCTAATGTAATACATTCAGTATAATAACACTTATAAAATTTATCCTTAAATTCAAAAATTTCTTTCTCAAAGTATACTTTGCTAAATAAGTATACTTTGCAATGTTGATGAAATAGGCTAATGCAGCGTTTGTATGCTGGCTTAATGGTATGAAGGGTTGAAAGGAACGTGTTAATTCCAGTATGCCTTTGATGTTGATATCTGTATGCAGATACAGCACTGTGTATATGGAGAATAGTAGGTTAGTGCCGTGAATGGGAAAATATATCCGGCAAGGCTCAAGAATTTCTTTATTTCTATTCAGAAGTATATTTTGTGACCACTCATTTGAACCGTCTCGCCGAGACGGTTCAAATGAGTGGTCACAACATATACTTTGGTTCAGAAATAATGAAAATACATGGAGAATAGTAGGTTAGTGCCGTGAATGGGAAAAGATATCCGGCAAGGCTCAAGAATTTCTTTATTTCTCATCAGAAGTATATGTTGTGACCACTCATTTGAACCGTCTCGCCGAGACGGTTCAAATGAGTGGTAACAACATATACTTTGGTTCAGAAATAAGGAAAATACATAGAGAATAGTAGGTTAGTGCCGTGAATGGGAAAGCATATCTGGCAAAGCTTACGAAACGGGAGATGAACATGCAGATAGATAAAATAGAGGGAGAACAGTATATGTACTCGGTGGGTGCAATATATTTAGTTTAATTAGGCTAGCTAACTATGTGAACAATATCTTATAATTCTGAACTTAAAACGTTAATGTTGAACAGTAATAGGTAGGCCTACAGTTATTAACCTACAGAAATGTATTTTTTCCAAATTAGCTCCAATGTTTCGTCGCAGACTAGGAAAGTATATACATGTACAGTGAAACCTCTCTAAACCGGACAACCCTGGAAGGTCCCAGAGGGTGTCCGGCTTAGAGAGGTTTCGCTGTAAATCAGACATGTGATCATACCGAGCCATAGTTATGTCCTATGCGATCACGAACAGACATTATCACCAGTGAGATATATGACCAAGAAACTCATCAAAATACGGTCACATGTGTTTTCTTGGCGTCCGGTTTAGAGAGAGGTTCAACTGTACATGATATCGCAGAGTATAACACATACACATTGGAATTTGATAAAATAAAGTTTGTGCTGTATAATTCGTGTGTCTGGTGTTGTTGTTTTATTTTCCTGCTATTTTGCCCCACGTGCATGTCCGGAGCATATCGCACCCAGGTAGGGTTGCCATTGCTGACCCTTATTTAGGTGAACATATAGGCTAAATGTACATTAGTGGCGAAATGACAGTCGCGCTCAACGTGTATGATGTGAACGAGACTGATTGATTTTGAACTTGAAAACTGGATACTTGCTGTAAAAGATGTTGACGGCAGTGTGACGTCTATAGAAGTCTTCCTGTACGTTCTTTCAGCTGGGTTCACGATAGTTGGTGGTCGTTGAGAATGACTGTCACATCGACAGTTAATTATGCACAGTTTACCGATTTATGTATTTATTATGACCCATTTACATTCAGATTATCTTAAGCCGCTGCTAGGAGGTTTCTGTGTCGTGGATTGTGGCAATAATACACAATCCGTGAAACAGACGAACACGCACTTCAGTAGCCTATTTCATCAACATTGCAAAGTATACTTTAGTAGCAAAGTATACTTTGAGGGAGAAATTTTCAATTTTATGATAAATGTATTAATTTTTATTATACTGAATTTATTACATTATCACAGCCATTATGGCTGTGATAATGTAATAAATTCAGTATAATAATTCTGCATATTTTTAAACATGAAATACATGCATCTCTTAGTTCTATTTGAAATAATGCATTTCAGGAAAAATAAATGATTACTCCGACAAAGTATACTTTGCTAGAAAAGTATACTTTGCAATTTTGATGAAATCGGCTACAGATGTATGTTTGGCGCACTCCTTGTTCTGCGATTAGTACGAATCTCTCGAACCCGATGTTCCTGTCTGGAACGCTTTAGAGACAGACAATTCAGGTTAGAATCTCTGTAGACATTGCCTCGCAATTTTATACTCACATGTACAGGTAGAGCAGAACTTTACAGAACGTCGGCGTGCTTAATGTTGGCGGGGTTATATGTAAACTATATTTAATGATAGAGACATTTATTGATTGCAAAACATAGACAGCTAGTGGAGTGATCATATGACTGAGTTTACAGTGAAATGTCTTAAAACCGGACCCCCTGGGAGCTTCCAGGATGTTTGGTTTACATAGGTTTCATTGTATCACAGTTGCACGGTGTATGAGCACGTGGTTACAACAACAACAACAACAACAAGTACTGAAACTTCCAGAAGCCCTCCGATTCAAAGTACGTTTTCTTTCATTTTGTCCTTATTATGTAACGGATTATGATGAAATATGGCGCATCAAACGCGTCTTGTTAACCCTTTGAACCCGAAATCCCGCTATATCGGTTTATGCAAAACGTGCAGATCCAGATGAGCCGTCTCATCAGGATCTGCAAGTTTTGAAAGTAATTTTAATATTTTTGAGAACAAAAACACCCCTTTACATAAATGGACGAATCTGAAAATCATTTTGTGACCATTGGATTGGTCGGAACATTAGCATATCACAGTCCATTCCAGTTCCTTAGGGTTGAATGGGTTAAGCTGCATTTGGTGGTGTCGGTACTTTAGCACAAACTTCTGTCGTTTTTGTGAAGAATCGATTTCCGTGTCTACTGACACGGAAATCGATTCTTCGCAAAAACGACACAAGTATGTGCCGAACTCCCGGGACCACCAAATGCAGCTCGTGAACACGCGTTTGCTGCGCCATATTTCATCAAAATCCGTTGCCTATTAAAGAAAATATCAAATAATACTTACTTTGGAGTGGGCGCGCTTTCAACACTTTGAGCCATTGTTGTTGTTGTTGTTTTAACCACGTGATCATGCACCTTCAGTTTGTTCCAAATAAAGTCGATGACAGTGACCTGTAAACATCTCGTGCGTCAGCCACAAATTATCGGTTGCTTTTGAAAAACAACGTCGTTCATACATGTACACAATGAAATAACGTACCAAATATGCAGCAATTGCAACATACTAACTACTGTCTGTTCCACGTTTTCTTGCCGACAAACTTTTGGCTATTAAACACTTTAAATCTAAAAAAAAAAATAGAAATGGACGCTTGTCGACAAGCGCATGTGTATCCCCCTCCCCAGATACACAAATAGTTTGAAAAAAGGGTGTTCGAGTTATGCTTCGGAGACATAATCAGTGCGCGGAAAAACGAAGAGAGATAACTAAAAAATTAGTGATGCAAGAGTTGTCATTCTTGCGTGACACACCTTTAGGGTCGTGGTCTATGCATGTGTGAAGTTCATGAAAATATTCGAAAGGGTGTTCGAGTTATGCTCCGGACACGAAATCAGTGCACGAAACAACAAAGGGAGATAACTAAGAAATTAACGACGCAAGAGTTGTCATTCTTGCGCGCGACACACCTTTGGGTCGTCTTCTATGCATGTGTGAAGTTTAATAACAAATATTCCAAAGGGTGTTCGAGTTATGCTCCGGACACGAAATCAGTGCATGAAGCAACAAAGGGAGATAAGTAAAAAAATTAACGACGTAAGAGTTGTCATTCTTGCGCGCGACACACCTTTGGGTCGTCTTCTATGCATGTGTGAAGTTTAATAACAAATATTCCAAAGGGTGTTCGAGTTATGCTCCGGACACGAAATCAGTGCATGAAACAACAAAGGGAGATAAGTAAACAAGAATTCCGCACAATCAAATGCCTCGCCTTGTCCCGCCTTGACCTCGAGCCTGGGCCCGAAAGCAATTTGCACTGGCCCGAACATATTATACAATTATTGACTAGTGAGCCATAGAATATCAGATTATATTCTATGGCTCGCTAGTCAATAATTGTTTTATTATATGATAATAGTCTGTATATAGCACTTACGACCTTATGCTACTAGACACAAACAGAAAAAATAATTAAAAAAAAAAAGTGGAAAAAGAAAATGGATTTTTTTTTTTTAAAAATAACAAGAATTCCGCGGAATCAAATGTCTCGCCTTGTCCCGCCTTCACCTCGAGCCTTTAACATGGGGAAAAAAGAGGTAAAGGAGTGTGGGAGGAGCTAAAAAACGAAATATTTTGGAAATTGACCCCGAAACCTAGCTAGATAGCTTGGAAATGATCTAACTAAGAAAACAAAAGTTAAATTTTAAAAATCGGTCCAGTATTTCTGAAATTCTAAAAAATGTCCCCATGTTAAATCCCCATAGACATCTTCACTCCATGAAGATGTCTATGGGGATTTAACATGGGGAAAATTTGTTTTCGCAATATAATCAAAATTTGACCAAATTTCACGAAATAAAAAGAAGGCTCATTCTTAAATTTTCCTTTAATTCAATACTATCGAAACAAATATTGTTTTTGAATTGTTTATATGGCCGCAAAATGTGGGCAGCTTTCGCGAAACAGACAGTAGTTTAAACTAAGCAATGTATGGTCAAACAGACACAGGATGACGACAATAATGGTACCAATTTGTTTCTGTACTATGCCACATACTATATGATAAAAATACATTTCCTATTTCATCCACTATTATATCATATACAAATTACATACATGTATTACATTTCTGTTTGTACGTGTGTCTTAATGTCGTTTTATGACCGAAAACATGCATCCCGCAATTTTCGCAGGAAAACGTAAGCTGTGAAGCTGTGTGGAATTAACAATTGCTTTTCAGCTTATATAATGGTTGTGTTTGCATGTCTTAACTGAAGAGAATCTTGATGTGTCCAGCTCCACCAACATTCTGTCATTGTGAACAAGTCTTCAGAACGCGATTGACACCTGTCTTCTCTGCATACCTGGCATTGTCTGTAAGAAAATAGAATTAGCATTGCTTATGCATGTACATGTAGTAATAAATTTGATTTGGCATTCACCTTGAATATGGAGTTACCATTCACAGGCCGCGGAATAAATACATGTATTATATACCTACCCATGAAATAAATAGTTATACGATGTATATTCATAACGCGCATCGAAAGAAAACAGCGCAAACAGGCTACAAATACACATTCATTACCGTATACAGTCTAAATAACTGCTAATTTCCATGGAGCGGTATATAATAAATAGAATACAATGTATTCATATTTTTGCAACGAATATGACATTAGGCACTCGTTAGGCACTCGTGAAATATGGACATTTCACACCACTCGATGAACGTATATGTCATATTCGTTGCAAAAATATAAATATCCTCTGTTTATTGCATAAAATGGCGCTCGCAGTGTATTAACACGGTGTAATAAAATCATAATACACCAGACTGAGTGTAATAGATATGCAAATTAGCTTGTTACAGACAACAAATTTGGTGACCAAACAGCTTCAATGTATGTCGATGTTATCATGTAATAAATAGAATCTAACATTTGTGACGATTTAATATTAGGTCATGGGCGCACCAGCATAACATAGGGTTTTAGTACCAAAGATTTGTGTTACCAAAGTGATCAGACACATAAACTCTATATATTTATGCATGGTAGACTTTCAGAAGTAGTAGCTTAAGGACCAGTGGGATCCCGGGTCATTATATGATTCGTGCATAATTGCTTCGTAAATGTGATGGCATATATCCATAACATGCATGCGAACATTCTATTCTTACTATACCCTACACGGTGCATATAGTTGCCATGTCGGCCATCTTAGTGTGTACATGCAACCTGATGGGGAGACATCAGACTACAGTGTGCTATGCCTTATTTCCATCAAATGTCTAAGTCTGATATCTGTTGATTTGTTTACCCTTTGTTAAAATGTTTGAGAATTCAGTAAATACGGTAACGGTAAGAACATACACAGTGCCGTCAATATACAATGTATACCTGTATTACCGTACATACTGTATCGAATCCAGTAACTTGTAAGTAGTTATCTGAACGTATTATCACTATTGTCTACGTGCCTGCTATGCGAGCAAATAAGGTGTTTACCTGTGGTAGATGTACTTCTAATAATAGACAGTGCATCAATTTGACATTTTACACATTGAACAAGTGTCCGTGAGCTTGTGAGTGGAAAACTCAGAAATATTTTACCTGAAAAAAAGACGTTTTCGTCCTAAATATCTGGGACGTATTGCACCAAATTTGATTAGATTTTCTGCCATATTATTTGTTGTATGTTTCAAACGCACCAAGTGGTGAAACTGTCCGATATCATGTACAGTGGAACCTCTCTAAACCGGACACCAACAAAACATATGTGACCTCATTTTGAGAGGTTTCTTGGTAACGCATGTCAAATAATAATGCATGTTCATGATTGCAAAAGACATAAGTATGTAAGTATGTCCCAGAATGGTCATATTCCTGATTTGCAGTGGAACATCTCAGGGTGTCCGGTTTAGAGAGGTTTAGAGAGGTTTCACTGTACAAACTAAAATGGCGGAGATGGCAACTCAATGCTCTGTTAATAAGAACAGGGTCATATATACTTTAAATAGATATTCAGCCACATGTATGAGTTTATTACATTTGAAACGAAAGGTCATATTCTATAACGTCAGTCCTTAAGCCTAGTAATTTACATAAACAAAACCCTCCACGGTCCTCCCTGCCATCGGTGTATGTCATGGTAAGGTAGCGTCTGGGATTACTGAAGAACATAGGCCTTGGTGAAAGTTAATACATTAATCCATTCCCGGATGTATCAATACGGTCGCTACGGAATGTCATGCAACTTCCTTAACTGGTCCACTCATTAGAATACTAAATACAGCATGTGAATTTAACGATGGGATTCATCCTTACTGGAATCCCGATATACATGTTTGGCCCTCAGGTATAGGGAATAGTAGGTTAGTGCCGTGAATGGGAAAAAATAGCCGGCAAGGCTCAGGAAACGGGATGGGCGAGGCTCTGCCGAGCACATCCCGTTTCCGTGCCGCGCCAGATATTTGTTCCCCATTCACGGCACTAACCTACTATTCCATTTATCCCGTCAACACCTACAAATGGCTGTAAAATGCAAAAATAGTATTGACTGAATATCAAAATTGTTTCACGGCACCGTGTTTCACGGCACATACGCACTGTGTTGACGGGATAAACATTTTATGTTTGCTTTCGTGTTACTTGAGAGTTGAAACCGACTATACACATTACAAAAGTAATAGGATAATAAATAAAAATAAAATAAAAACAAATACATAAACAACATACCGGGGCCTATGTACAGCGAGCGCAGTACTTGCGGCAGTTGAGCTGTGCCCAATTGTAGTATTGAAGGTCCGTACACAGGGTGTCTCCTCCATTGTCGCGGGCGTACTCCTCACAGTTGGGGATCTTGTCCTTGCACGCGTTCGCTGGCAGAGACAACACAATAGAACATAGTAGGATGGGGATTTGTGTAGGGTGGTGGTGCAGATTACGCATATATGAGACATACGTGCCATGTGATTGTATAGCTAAGAAGATGCGCGATACCTTATACAAACAAAAGTGTATGACGTTTTCCGTAAATGATGTCGAATGTTGATGAAATTTACATGTGGATCAAGGAATTGATTTCCGAATTCAGTGTAAAGTTCGACATAAGAATCATCGATCAAACGTTCGGACTTAGCATTGTAAATAAAAGCGTCCAGCTCTCGGGCTAACAATGAGACACACCTTGCGATGTTGTACCTTTGTGGTCGAATTGTGTCGATAATATGAAATTATAGCATGTCTATGGGAATTTAACCTGGGGTAAAAGGAAGCGGAGGGGCTGAGCAGGAGTCAAAAAACGAACAATTTTGGAAATGGATTCCCAAACCTGGCTAGATAGCTTGGAAATGGTCTAACTAAGAAAACAAAGTTAAATTTTTAAAATCGGTCCACTACTTTTGAAATAAGAAAAATATTCCCATTTTAAATTCCCATATAGATATCTTCACTCTGTGACATGTCCATGGGGATTTAACATAATGATTATTTTTTATTTGATCAAATGTCACGAAATAAAAAGTAGGCTCATTCTTAAATGTTGATCAAATTTAATATTATCGAAAATAATATGTTTTTGCATTGTTTATATAGCCCTAAACTTTGGGCAGGTTTCGTGAAACAGACAGAAGTCGCAAAGGCGGCAATGTGCCACGTTTCGATGGTCTAGTAACATAAGGTCGTAACTGCTATGCTTTAGCTATGTTACTAGACCATCGGTTTCTCAACTCGCAGCCGCACATGACACCTATGTAGCTTACAGCAGCGCTTGCAGAAGAGCTTGCAGTGGTCGTTGACCCAAGTATAGAACTTTACGTCGGCGCAGATGGCGGCCCCGTACCGTGCACAGTCAGTTAGTGTATCCTGGCATTGTTCTGCAAGATGACACGTGCAATATGTACAGGCATAATAATTCAGGTGACCAGTGAGTAGTGTCATATCTTTGAAACGGCGAAAAGGAAAACTACTTTTAGATAGACAATGATACAATTTATCAGGTAACGAGCTTTGTATTGGCCCAATACGTACTGACTGATAACATAATGTTGTATCAGGCATCAAACTGATACGTACGAATATCCGGGTTACAACAAATTAAAAACTGACGTCTCATTGGTCGAAGGGCGTCACATAACGTTACCGAATGACATCAGTGAATGCAAAGTAAACAAGTCCGCGTTCTTTTCAACGAAAACTGTTTTATATTTGAACATCGGCTAGTATAAAACGTTACCTGATAAATAGAATACTATCATAGTGCATGTTGATATAAAGTTTATCGGGTTCGGCTCGGAAACGGTAGAAGTTCCTACGCGTTTCCTAGCTTTGCCTGATAAACTTGATATATCAAAAGACACGTAGACTGATATTCTATATGCCCGTATCAGTGGTATGACGTGAACATAAGTGAAACAAGCCATGTATGCTCTAGTACCAAGCACAGTCCGAAGGTGTATGATCACGTGGTACTAACAACACCAACAAGTACTGAAACTTCCAGAATCCATCTGATTCAAAGTACGTATTCTTTTATATTGTCCTTATTACGTAACGGATTTTGATGAAATATGGCGCATCAAACGCGTCTTGTTAAGCTGAATTTTGTTGCCTCTGTATTTTCGCCCAAAATGCAGCTCATGAAGACACGTTTGCTGCGCCATATTTCATCAAAATCCGTTGCATATTGAGGAAAATATCAAATAATACTTACTTTGGATTGGGCGACGTTGTTGTTGTTGTAATCACGTGATCATGCACATTGAGTCCGTTATTCCGCCCTGGCATTGGGAAGATAGCATGTTGAATAAATACGAACATATTACGGAACTCAACAAGTTAGCATTATTATCATGGTAAAGGCGAACCATGCAATAGTCCTATTATATTTAGTCATGCACGTGTTAAAACTACGTTCAACAAGATACCAAGGTGCATGATCACGTGGTTACAACAACAACAACGTCGCCCACTCCAAAGTAAATATTATTTGATATTTTCCTTAATATGCAACGGATTTTTATGAAATATGGATCAGCAAACGTGTCTTCATGAGCTGCATTTGGTGGTCTAGGGAGCTTGGCACAGACTTATGTCGTTTTTGCGAATAATCGATTTCCGTGTCTCCGACGCGTATTAGAAGATTCTTCGCAAAAACGACAGAAGTTTGGGCGAAAATACAGAGACCACCAAATGCAGTTAACAAGACGCTTTTGATGCGCCATATTTCATCAAAATCCGTTACGTAATAAGAACACTATAAAAGAATACGTACTTTGAATCGGTACTTGTTGTTGTTGTTAGTACCACGTGATCATACACATTGGATATGCTTAGAAAGTAATGAAAGATCAAAGGAAAACATAGGAAAAAATAGTTTAATTATAAATGTATGAACCTGTGTACATAGAAGTCGCCTGAAAAAATGGGGATTGATTGCAACGCTCGTTATGTTTTCAGTATTATAAACATGTTTCTCAATCGGTTACTAAATGATTTTAATTAACTTGAATACAATATCGTCTATCAAGTCTACAATAGATACGTCTTTCTAAATATGCTATAGTGTGATCACTTCACGACACATAATAAAGACAGTTCACGGTTTACCTTATTGGTACGTGTATAGCGAAATACAAAGTTATGCCAAACCAAATTACATCATCTAAGACACAGTCATTTTAATATATTGTTGATAGAAAATGTTCCATATCTCGTACATGCGTGCATTCAATCAATGTATTATAGTGTATGTGTGCTATACTCTTCTTGCTAATGGACTACGCATAAACACGTCAATATGAAATACTGCAGAAACAGAAACAAAGGCTATAGTTGTGATCCTACCTGTATCCACGATTTTGCCAATTCCAATCTGCGGAGCTGAATAGAAAATACGTATAGGTTGCAATAATACTACTACATATAGATATGTATTATAGGAATGAATGGCCTTTTTATGGAATTTATCGGGGTATAAACTTGGAAAAGTCGCGGGAATACTGGACGAAGGCCGGAAGGCCTCGTCCAATATTCCCGCGACTTTTCCAAGTTTATATCCCCGATAAATTCCACAAAAAGGCCATTCATTCCTTATAATTCCAGCATTTTAAATAAATTCATCAAGAAAATGTGTTTATTTTCCGTTTTCTTAAGAATTATTTTAACTTGCTACGGACCAATCAAATGTTAGGGAATTGTGTAAATATTTTTGTGCTGGAATTATTGATATTTGAATAGAAATACAATATCACACAAATCTTAATTTCTTCCACCAATATAATAGTGTGTAACCTTTACATGCACAACAATCGATATTCGACACATGTTGTATTATACACCTATGCCGTCCGTATTTGCGAACGGTAATTTTTGCAATCTGTTCCCGTACCGTCCGGACGGTACGGGATTAGATTGCAAGAGTTACCGTTCGCAACTATGCCGTTCGAAGACGTATTCCGAAGATAGTGAGCATAACAAATGTAGTACATGTGTCACGGTACGTAACTCACTATGGGGAGAAAATGTGTATTCGTGCCCGGCTAGCTCAGTCGGTTAGAGCGATGGTACGGTAAACCAGAGGTTCCGGGTTCGAGCCCCGGACCGGAGCAAATTGTTCTCACCCCCCTGTGACATTTGGAGCCCAACGAAGGACCGTGACTGATAAATACTGCCCAAAATGTACCAACAATATGGATTTCAGAGACGAATTAAATATAGAATTCGGGGACGAATTCCAATTTGGCGGGGGAGTATGTCACGGTACGTAACTCACTGTGGGGAGAAAATGTGTATTCGTGCCCGGCTAGCTCAGTCGGCTAGAACGATGGTACGGTAAACCAAAGGTCCCGGGTTCGAGCCTCGGGCCGGAGCACATTTGTCTCACCCTGTGACATTTGGCGCCCAACGAGGGACCGTGACTGATATATATACTACCCAAAATGTACCAAATATATGGAATTCAGAGACGAATTAAATATAGAATTCGGGGACAAATTCCAATTTGACGGGGAAGTATGTCGCGGTACGTAACTCATTGAGGGGAGGATCGAAGTGTGTATTCGTGCCCGGCTAGCTCAGTCGGTTAGAGCGGTGGTACGGTAAACCAGACGTCCCGGGTTCGAGCCCCGGGCCGGAGCACATTTTTCTCACCCTGTGACACATGCGTTTATGTGCATGCACTATATTGATATTGCAATATGATAAAAACAACATTTTGTCAACCAAAATCCACAAAAGTGTTGATCTTTTATATATACATTGTTCCCAAGTTTTTGTATTTGTACACAGTTGTTCACTGGCATGTTCTGATGAATTCATAACCTATTTGTTAGAGACTCCAGTTCCAAATACGACTATACCATATCGGAACAGAAACAAGGCAAATACATGGATTTTTATAAAGGAAAAGAATAAACGTGTCTCATTTGTCCCGGTGAGACTTACTTGGCACGCCGGTGGTGCATTTACCACAGAAGCGCGGGCAGTTCATGGACGCCCAGAGGTCAAACTGGTCATCGTCACAGACCGCCTGGCCATACAGCTGACACAACACCTTGTCCTCACACGTCGCTACAAGCAGGAAACGTGAACATGCACCAAGTATCCAGTTTGTAAATATGCTAACCATTTGTTTCTGTAGAAATAGAGAATAGTGGGTTAGTGCCGCGAAACTAAAATAAATAATCTGGCAAGGTTTAGGAAACGGGATGGGCGAGGGTCTGCCGAGCACATCCCGTTTCTGTGCCGCGCCTGATATATTTTCCCATTCACGGCACTAACCTACTATTCTATTTATCCCGTCAACACCTACAAATAGCTTTAAAATGCAATAAAAATATCCCCAGCCACAGCACATGTTCATACGCAGTGATTATGTCGTATTGACAGGATATACAAAATGTTTCACGGCACCGTGTTTCACGGCACATACGCACTGTGTTGACGGGATAAAATGTCATTATGGGCTACTGCCACACTTCCCACTTTCTAGTCAGAAAATGTCATTATCGGCTCGTGCCTCACTTTCTAGTAATGAAAACTGCCATTTACATAAAATGACAATTTTACACCAACACAAATATTGCAAGTCAAAATACAGCATTCACAAAAAAAAAAGATTCAAATGCACATGTTACACTAGAAGGACACATTCGACTATGAACTCTAGTCTCATCACAATTGCTGCTGTGACTGGAGAAATAGGGCTTATGGCATAATTATGTGATCAGTGTAGTCCTGGTCAAATACAGTGAAACCTCTCTAAACCGGACAACACAAAACGTATTAGTTGCGAACGGTAACTCTTGCAATCTACTCCCGTACCGTCCGTAGCCTACGGACGGTACGGGAGTAAATTGCAAGAGTTATCGTTCGCAACTAGAAACGTATGTGATAACAATGTTGATAGGTTTCTTGGTCATTTATCTCAGGTGATAGTGCCTGTTCGTGATCGCATAGCACACAACTATGGCTCGAAATATTCAAATGCCTGATTTACAGTGAAGCCTCGCTAAGCCGGACACCATGTGGACCTTCCGGGTTGTCCGGTTTAGCGAGGTTTCACTGTAGCACACTCCTATAGCCTGAATATACTAGGTGGAATTCCGAAAACATAGGATGAGCCGGTGAGTGGTCATTTTCTGCTACATACATATATATCAAGAATTGCACACGTTTACATGTTTATGGACGTTTAGTGGCGGCCATCTTGGATTACGGTAACTAGGCAACATCTAATATGTTTTCGACATCAAATTGGGTATCGGACATGCCTGCAAATCACATAATAAAACCAAAATCATCTATTTACTACGTTCATATCAAGCGTTATATGCATTTCGTTTTGGTACATGCCTCATGCTGAACATTCAGAATTCCACTTTGTTGATTCTTGACACTGGGGGTATCCTATATTCGAATCGCCTGTCAAAGTACATGCTAATGAAAATGTATACCGGTATCTATGGCAGGGCATGGACTAAATACGTGTAGCGAGCAGAGTAAGAATTGTTAATTCTAGTGTAACACGTGGATTTAGTTTAAACATATTTTATTTGCATATTGTTTACAAGTTCATTGTCAGTGGATTTGAATCCGTTCCTGTGAATGCGGTATTTTGACTTTCACAATGAATGAAGAATATATATTGTTCTTCTTCTTCTATTTATACTGCAACATCCCCGTTCGGAGATCATATATATACACAGGGCTCCAGATAAAGAATTACATGTAGTAATTGAGTATTGTCACTCCTATATTTGTGGTTTGTTTATTGTTTTCTGCAGCATGATAAAGGTACTATAATACTTCATTGCTTTTTGATGCTCACTACTTCTGATTTCAATTGGGTTTTTGGCAATTAGTGTACACAACATGTACAGTTCATTGGTATATTTTTGGAACAAAATTCATTTACCCATATTGTAAGTAAATTCGTTTTTATGTTTTGCGTTTTGATGCCTAAAAGTAACGAACTATGTTCGATCAAACATATAGTTACTCTCCTATGCCAAACCGAATACCCATTGCATGAAATATAATGCGTCTACAAATAAATATGCAACACGATATCTAAAACATGTAAAACGAAGATCAAACTAATAATTTGGATTTTTTGTTTAAGTTTTATGAGTAGGTTAGTACCGTGAATGGGAAAAAATATCTGGCAAGGCTTAGGAAACGGGATGGGCGAGGCAGAGCTCTGCCTCGCCCATCCCGTCTCCTAAGCATTGCCAGAAATTGTGTTCTCATTCACGGCACAAACCTACTATTCTATTTATCCCGTCAACATCTACAAATAGCTTCAAAATGCAATAAAAATAACCCCAGCCACCGCACATATTCATACGCATTGATTCGGTTGTATTGCAGGATATCAAAAATGTTTCACGGCACCGTGTTTCACGGCACATACGCACTGTGTTGGATAAATACATGTGCATGCGAGCGGGTGGACAAGTTACTGCGTGTGGCGTATATTATCAAGTTTACATACACACAAGTGACACAAGATAATTTATTATTTAACTGCGCCTCACGTTTACGGAAAGTAGTTCGGCATGAGAGTTTACTGGGATATAAATTTTGGACAGAGACTTGCTACGGGCCAATCAAATGTTAGGGAATTGTGTAAATATTTTTGTGCTGGAATTAGTGCGTACTATTTACACTTACGTTTCCCTTATGCCGGTGTGAGGAGGATTTGATATCGGCACTGTTCGTCATAGAAATAAACAGGTGCAATGAAACAGCGCTTGGAACGCATAGTTTTCTGGTAGTCATGTTCAGCGATTATGATCTATCTTATAACATTGTTATTACTTTCAAGTGTGCGTTCAGTGTACAATACAATGATCAAGAAAACAATATGTGCAAACTCGATATTGCATGCATGTCCTATATGTTGTTGCACTTGTGTTCTAGAAAGAATATATTAAACCGTGAACTGTGGCTGTGAATGGAGAAATAGGGCTTGTAGTTTTTGCAACCAGTGTGTATCCATATCCGACTTTCAATCCACAATACTGTATATAAATGTACAGTACATGGCTATATTTTCGGAACAAATTAATTTCCCCCTATTGCAGTCAAATTCGTTTTTATGTTTTGTATTTTGATGGATATAAGTAACGAAATGTGTCAAACATATATTCTCTTCTTACCAAACTGGATACTTCTTGCATGAAACACAAGTACACAAATAAATGTTCAAAACGATATGTAAAACATGTATAGCAAAGATCCAACTACTAATTCATAAAAATGGTTTTATGAATGATAAATAGTCTAAGAATGAAGTGTAGATACAGGAGATGGGCCGATAAGTTACCGAGTACGACATACATTCCCCAGTGTGTATACACACCAATGGAACACGACAATATCAAGCTATTATACTCCATATATCAAATAGACTTTACTTCCCGCAATAGTATGTTGTGCGTGAAGGCTTTTTACATGTTTTCTATATTCTGATAGCATAAATTGTGTTCCGTTTGATATTCCAAACGCTCAATCCTTTTTATACTATTTCTTTGATATTTATTGCGTCCTATTTACACTCACGTCTCGCTTAACCATTGTTAACCCTTTGAACCAAAAAGCCCGCTATAGCGGTTTATGCAAATAGTGCAGATCCGGATGAGCCGGCTCGTGACGAGCCGTCTCATCAGGATCTACACTTTTTGAAAGTAATTTTCATAATTTTGAGAACTAAACAAATGCCCCCTTTTCATAAATGGGACTAGTCTGAAAACCATTTTGTGATGATCGGATTGGTTGCAAATTAACATATCAGAATCCATTCCTGTTAATTAGGGTGAAAGAGTTAAACCGGTGTGAGGATGCTTTTATATATATAATGATACACTGTTCATGATACAAATCAGCGGGTGCCATGAAACAGCTCTTGGAACACGTTTTTTTGGTAGTCGTGTTCGGCGATTAACATCGATCTTTTAACTTATTTTTTTGTCGTTGGTGCTTTTAAGTGTGCGTTCAGTGTGAATCAAAATTTTCACGAAAACAATATTTCCAAACTTGATATTTGCTGCACTTGTGTTCTATAAATAATAGGTTAAAACGTGACATGTGGCTGTGACTGGATAAAAAGTGCTTATAGGTTTTGCGATCAGTGTAGATCCAGATCAGACTGTGCATCCGCACAGTTCGCCAATCAATCAATGAAACACCAAATACGTTTTGAAGAAGTAATACAGATTGTAATCAGGCTACAGCAGTGTGCTATTACATCAGTAGCTACACTCGTTATTACAAATCATCTATGGAAGCCCTGGGGGACTTCTGACTTCAATACTTCTAGCTTTCTAACTTTCTACTTCCTTACTTCTAACTCCCAACTTCATTTCTTTCTACTTCTAACTTCATTACTTCTTGCTTCTAACGTCTTTACTTTTTACTTCGAACTTCCAACTTCATCACTTATTACGTCTAACTTCCTTGCTTCTAACTTCCTTGCTTCTAACCTCATTACTGCTTAGAAGTTAGAAGTAAGGAAGTTAGAAGTAAGAAGTAATGAAGTTAGAAGTCAGGAAAGGAAGTTAGAAGTAATGAAGTTAGAAGTAATGAAGTTAGAAGTAAGGAAGTTAGAAGTAAGAAGTAATACAGTTGGAAGTTAGAAGTAAGGAAGTAGGAAGTTACACATAAGGAAGTTAGAAGTACTGAAGCTAGAAGTATTGAAGTCAGAAATCCCTCCTGGGCTTCCATATGAGCAGGCTACAGCAGTGTGCTATTACATCAGGAGCTTCACAAATTCACAAGCCACACTTCTCTAATCACAGCGCAAATGTGAGATTTCTGTACAGACGTTCTGAATACTGGCCTTATTATAAATTGCAAAAGAGAAGCAACGACCAAATTGTTCATAGATCCGGAACAAAAAAACTGTGGACGAATTTATACTTACTTATTGCCGATCCTAACGTTGCAGCGGCAAAACAACACCCCCCGATGACGACATAAAGGTTGATATATTTCCCGGCCATTACTGTTGCGCGTTTTATTTTACACTGTTCCGTAATCCGTCCACACGGATTAGTCTATCGCTGATTGTTCTACAGTTAGCTACAGACAAAGTTCATTCGTCCGAAATCTAGACTGCGGCTACGATCGCGTCCTACATCCGATTTAAGATTGCCGGGTAGACACCGGCTTATATCAGTTGTTCTACCCATGGGATTATCTCCCTTATTGCATCGCCGGTATTGATTGCGAAAAAGTGCAATATTGTATGTTGTTGACATAGAAAATTTACGAAAAATTCAGAGCTCATGCGGAATTAAATTCCGCACGAGCTCTGCTCTTTTTGTCAATTTTCGACGTAATTTGTGAATAATTTGTAAATATGACCGATTTTCGAAATCAGTACCGGCGAAATACGGCGATGCGATAAGAATGGTAATGTTAGGGCCAGGATCGTTTGTATTCCAGCGTTCCTGGGGACCAGTTGTAGATAATAATATACTGAGCGTCAAAGATAACGCATTGCTTTGGTTAGGATGTCCGTTTACCGCATATAGAGAGAATAGTAGGTTAGTGCCGTGAATGGGAAAAATATCTGGCAAGGCTTAGGAAACGGGATGGGCGAGGCTCTGCCGAGCACATCCCGTTTCCGTGCCGCGCCAGATATGTTTTCCCATTCACGGCACTAACCTACTATTCTATTTATCCCGTCAACACCTACAAATGGCTTTAAAATGCAAAAATAAATAACCCCAGCAACCGCACATGTTCATACGCAGTGATCAGGTCGTATTGACAGGATATCAAAAATGTTTCACTGCACCGTGTTTCACGGCACATACGCTCTGTGTTGACGGGATAAATTTAACATACAAACACTGCCCGGAATGTTAGAAGCGATGACACCACGTTACCAACAGTCATGCGATTTTGACTGAAATGGAATGAGGCAGTACGAAATATACCATTTAAAACAAATTAGGTTGTTAATGACTGTCTTCCATAGCACATGCATATTTACATCTCCATGTTCCTACGAAGATACAAACCTGTCTGATGTAGAGAGATTAAATTATAATAATTCCAGCACAAAAATATTTACACAATTCCCTAACATTTGATTCGTCCGTAGCAAGTCCCTGTCCGAAATTTATATCCCAGTAAACCCCCACGCCGAACTACTTTCCGTAACCGTGAGGCGCAGTTAAAATAATTCTTACGAAAACGGAAAATAACCACATTTTCTTGATGAATTTATTTAAAATGCTGGAATTATAAGGAATGAATGACCTTTTTGTGGAATTTATCGGGAATATAAACTTGGAAAAGTCGCGGGAATACTGGACGAGGCCTTCCGGCCTTCGTCCAGTATTCCCGCGACTTTTCCAAGTTTATACCCCGATAAATTCCACAAAAAGGCCATTCATTCCTATAATGCAGAGGCAATTATCAATTTGGGATATCAAATATCGGCTGTTACAGAGAGGGTGCTGTTGTAGAGAGGTGGCTATTCGCGGAGGTTCAACTGTATAACATTTGAGCATACAGCAGTGGTCGATTTAGGGAGGGGACCTGTGGGCTCAACTCCCCCCCCCCCCACCCCCCCCCCCACCCCCCATTTCAGGATTCTTCCAAATTATCATTTTTGTAATTAAGACGCTGCTTTATTCTATCAAAAATATCAAGCACTTTCAAATAAGGGTGAATTTGTCAGATCAAGGTCCATATAGTATGACACTGTGCTTATCATATGGGCATTAACTACTGAACATTAGTCGTTCGACTTTTGATGGCCCCACCCCCGCCCCTTCGGCGAAATCCAGGAACCGCCACTATGTATAGAACAATAAGCACACGTGCTATGTCATTCCATTTGAAGTTATATATATATACGATATATATGGACTAGATATAAATAATTGTCTTATTCGTGTATTACGACATAATTTTCCAGCACAAAAATATTTACACAATTCCCTAACATTTGATTGGCCCGTAGCAAGTCTCTGTCCAAAATTTATATCGCAGTAAACTCCCACGCCGAACTACTTTCCGTAACCGTCAGGCGCAGTTAAAATAATTCTTAAGAAAACGGAAAATAAACACATTTTCTTAATGAATTTATTTCAAATGCTGGAATTATAAGGAATGAATGGCCCTTTCGTGGAATTTATCGGGTATATAAACTTGGAAAAGTCGCGAGAATACTGGATTCCCGCGACTTTTCCAAGTTCGCGACTTTTCCAAGTTTATACCCCGATAAATTCCACAAAAAGACCATTCATTCCTACAATAATTGTCTTATTCGAGTATTACGACATGATTTCAATCAAACATAGACGCTTTGTGGATGTGACGCGAGAAATGAGAAATGGGGCGTATGTGATCAGTGTAGCTCCAGATTAGTCAGATCCGGATATGTACTGTTCGCCATTCCATCAATAAACACCCGTAATGTTGTTTCTAATAAGCACTATAGATCGTAATCAGGATACATAGAGAATAGTAGGTTAGTGCCGTGAATGGGAAAACATATCTGGCAAGGCTTAGGAAACGGGATGGGCGAGGCTCTGCCGAGCACATCCCGTTTCCGTGCCGCGCCAGATATTTTTCCCATTCACGGCACTAACCTACTATTCTATTTATCCCGTATTCTATTCATCCCGTCAATACTACAGATAGCTTTAAAATGCAAAAAAATAACCCCACCAGCATCCTCAAAATCGGAGAATCGAACCGCACATATTCACACGCAGTGATTGGGTCGTATTGGGTTCATGCCACAGCCCTCTACCTGTTTTTATATGGACAATATTACATCAGTCTATACATGTACATAATTGAGACACGCCATGTGATTTTGTACCTTCGGACATCTGCGTAATTTCATGAAATTTACAAAATTTACAATATTTTCCGTAAATGGCGTAAAAAGTTGACAACATTTTCAGAGTACATGCGGAATGTACTCTGAATATTTTGTCAACTTTTGACTTTACTTATGAAGCATAATTATTGTAAATTGTGTAAACGTATTTAATGAAATTACGCAGATGTCCAAAGGTACAGTGAAAGCTCTCTAAACAGGACACACTGAGAGGTCGCCAGGGTGTCCAGCTTAGAGGTTTCACTGTAAATCAAGCATTTGATCATTCTCATGCATAGCTGTGTACTGTGCGATCATGAACAGACAGAAATGACCAAGAAACTCATAAAAACTAAGATCACATGTGTTTTCTTGGTGTTCGGTTTGGAGAGGTTCCACTGTACAAACTCACATGGCGTGTCTCATATGATGAATGCCATTGGCGCGGTGAAACGCGGGGTTTGTGGCACTCCACTCGATGATGCAGCTGGGTTGGCAATAATTCTGTGCCCCAACTCAACCCGTGGGCAGCTTGTCTGTTGTGGGTATTCAATGCCCGATTAGCTGGACCAATGTCACGGTATTTGTACTTAGTTATGTCCGCACGGTTTTGTCTATTCCGTGGCACAGGTTGAAGTAATGGACCGAGGTCTATAAATACATTAAATACACCTAAAATCATTAATAAGTGAAAAACAAATAAGCTAAAATACTCCCTCCTATACATATGCTCAGTACCAAAGCTAAAAAAAGTATTTACTCCCTCCCATACACAGTACCAATGGTACTGTGTATAGGAGGGAGTAAAGAACTTTTGTGAGCTTATTATATATTGTTTTCACTTATTATTGCTTTTATGTATATTTAATGTATTTATAGACCTCGGTCAATTACTTCAACTTGTGTTCCGTGGAAGCTCGTTGTGGTTATTCTCCGGGCACTCCGGTTTTCCTCCACATGAAAAACAAACCACGGCCAACCGCTGACTTTGTACCAGTATACTGGCAGCTGTATGCATAGTGAGCCCCATATTTCTTGGGTCGGGCATTCTTGATAGGCCAAGTGCAATTTCCGCGGGGCATATATTTTTTCTGGAAATATCACACATGTCAACGTCTTAGGTACAAAATCACATGACATTTCTGGTAGATAATTATAGCTACCAGAGTGCCAAGTTCACAGATGCTAATAGTTCAACTGTATTATTTACTGTTTGCTTTGAAAGTTATCCTGCTATATGGCTATGTAAATACGGTAATAAAATGATAACGGCTGCTCAATGAAGGCTACTACTATACACATAGTGAAGTCTCCAACGATTCGCCCATTAATCTCCCACCAGCAAGATCGCACTATGGAATATAAGGGTCACACGGCTGTAGACGGTGAAACATGGAAATAGACACGCACAGAACTATGACCACTTCCGCAAGCAGACGATGTAACCTGGAAATAGACACGCACATAACTTTGACCACCTCCGCAAGCAGACGATGTAACATGGAAATAGACATGCACACAACTTTGACCACCTCCGCAAGCAGATGATGTAACATGGAAATAGACATGCACATAACTTTGACCACCTCCGCAAGCAGACGATGTAACCTGGAAATAGACATGCACATAACTTTAACCACCTCCGCAAGCAGACGATGTAACATGGAAATAGACATGCATACAACTTTGGCCACCTTCGCAAGCAGACGATGTAACATGGAAATAGACACGCACAGAACTTTGGCCATTTCCACATGGAAATAGACACGCACATAACTTTGGCCACCTCCGCAAGCAGACGATGTAACATAGAAATAGACACACACAAAACTTTGGCCACCTCCGCAAGCAGATGATGTAACATGGAAATAGACACACACAGAACTTTGGCCACTTCCGCAAGCAGGCGGTGAAACATGGAAATAGACACGCACATAACTTTGGCTACCTCCGCAAGCAGACGATGTAACATGGAAATAAACACGCACATAACTTTGGCCAGCTCCGCAAGCAGACGATGTAACATGGAAATAGACACGCACAGAACTATGACCACTTATGCAAGCAGACGATGGAACACGGAAATAGACACGCACATAACTTTGGCCACCTCCGCAAGCAGACGATGGAATATGGAAATAGACACGCACATAAATTTAGCCACCTCCGCAAGCAGACGATGTAACATGGAAATAGACACGCACATAACTATGACCACTTCTGCAAGCAGACGATGGAACACGGAAATAGACACGCACATAACTTTGGCTACCTCCGCAAGCAGTCGATGGAACACTGAAATAGACACGCACATAACTTTGGCCACCTCCGCAAGCAGACGATGAAACAAGGAAATAGACACCCACAGAACTTTGGCCACCTCCGTAAGCAGACGATGGAACACGGAAATAGACACGCACAGAACTATGGCCACTTCCACAAGCAGACGATGGAACACGGAAATAGACAAGCACATAACTTTGGCCACCTCCGCAAGCAGACGATGAAACACGGAAATAGACACGCACAGAACTATGGCCACTTCCGCAAGCAGACGATGGAACACGGAAATAGACACGCACAGCAAATTAGCCACCTCCGCAAGCAGACGATGGAACACGGAAATAGACACGCACATAACTATGACCACCTCCGCAAGCAGACGATGGTACACGGAAATAGACACGCACATAACTTTGGCCACCTCCGCAAGCAGACGATGGAACACGGAAATAGACACGCACATAACTATGGCCATTTCCGCAAGCAGACGATGGAACACGGAAATAGACACGCACATAAATTTAGCCACCTCCGCAAGCAGACGATGGAACACGGAAATATACACGCACAGAACTATGACCACCTCCTCAAGCAGACGATGGAACACGGAAATAGACACGCACAGAACTATGGCCACTTCCGCAAGCAGACGATGGAACACGGAAATAGACACGCACATAAATTTAGCCACCTCCGCAAGCAGACGATGGAACACGGAAATGGACACGCACAGAACTATGGCCATTTCCGCAAGCAGACGATGGAACACGGAAATAGACGCGCATAAAACTATGACCACCTCCGCAAGCAGACGATGGAATCTCGAAATAGACACGCACAGAACTATGGCCATTTCTGCATGCAGACGATGAAACACGGAAATAGACGCGCATAAAACTATGACCATCTCCGCAAGCAGACGATGGAATCTGGAAATAGACACGCACAGAAATATGGCCACTTCCGCAAGCAGACGATGGAATATGGAAATAGACACGCACAGAACTATGACCACTTCCGCAAGCAGACGATGAAAAACGGAAATAGACATGCACAGAACGTTGGCCACCTCCGCAAGCAGACGATGGAACACGGAAATAGACACGCACAGAACTATGGCCACTTCTGCAAGCAGACGATGGAGCACGGAAATAAACACGCACAGAACACACAACTTTGGCCACCTCCGCATGCAGACGATGGAACAGGGAAATAGATACGCACATAACTATGGCCACTTCCGCAAGCAGGCGGTGAAACATGGAAATATACACGCACACAACTTTAGCCACCTCCGCAAGAAGACGATGTAACATGGAAATAGACACGCACAGAACTATGACCACCTCCGTAAGCCTATATCGGTATGTGCATTTGAATGCTTGAATATTGTATATCGCCCTTGTAATGTATATTTCCCAGTCGTCCGTGTTTAATAATAAGTTTTGCTATACCAAGTACATGTGTGCTATGTATGCACAGTTTAACGCAGAGTTCACGCATTGCAGACACGTACAGTGGAACCTCTCTAAACCGGACACTCTGGGAGGTCCCCAGGGCGGCCGCTTTAGAGGGGTTCCGCTGTGATTAAGCACTCGATGACCAATTGTTGTCATTTTCAGTCATAAACAGACAGGACAATTAAATAAATTACATTGAAACCCATCTAAATTAAATACACTGGGCTGCCCAGGGTGTCCATGTCCGGTTTATAGAGGGTCCACTGCACAAAGAATTATTTGAAACTTCTGCTTATGACAATTTATTGCAAAAAAACAACAACAAGAAACTCCCACGTCTTATTTTCATCGTTGTGCATTTATTTATTTCCCAGCCATCGGCCCATACCCCACAAACGGCTATGAATACATTTTGCACTAGCTTCACCAAATAACATCTATATTTATCAGTCGCAGATACGGTAATCTTTTATTTGTAAACATTGCCCTGCTAATTTTGTGCTTACCAGTTAAATTAAATGACAATCTATTTGGAGCGAATGTCTGCGGTGGCGGATTGAAATTGATTATTGAACACAGGAGATCGAACCGAAATATACCCCACACAGCCGCTGTCAATCAACGCAGGGTTGCTTAATAATTATCTCACGCTATGCTTGTAGAATAATTAGTTATGCCGCCGCCAGGTGTACAACCAAAGAATTCGATGCTTAAAATGTCTATAGTTGTAAATCGGTCTATTTCTCTTGCAAGAATGCGTGCGAAGCCACTATAGTCTTTTTGCGGGGTGGTAGAATTGGATGGTTGACAATTGTTGCTGTGTCTGGAGAAATATTTGCGAACAATGTAGATCACGATCTGCACAGTCTGATCAGAATATGCAGTGTTTGCCATTCCATCAATGCAACACCGGTCATGCTTGTAACAAGCAATATGTATCGTTATCCCATTATTTAACGGTGTTTAACGGCCTGTCGACAGCTACTTAAGGTCATTATTAAGGCCTAGTCCCATATTTCACCTACTGTGATGGGGGGGGGGGGGAATCGCAATCAGAAGTGAATATTTACAGAAAAAATATATATACAGCCCTTAAATTAGAATAGCCTGGATGCCATGGGTATAACAGGATTCCACTCTTACGTACCAGTGGGGGGGGGGGGGGGGGGGGGTGGGGTCGGGGTGTGGGTGGGGCGTTTCACTAAACTTCGTACGAATAAAATGTTCGTAAGTGCAGATTTAAAATAGTCTGTAAATTTCAATTGATGGAGTTACATTAATACATGTAAATCCAATAATTGTTTGCAAGAACGTTAATGTGAAATTTACAGACTATCATACTTTTGCACTTACGAACATGTTAGTCGTACGAAGTTTAGTGAAACAGACCCCTGAAACATAAACATGTTCCTGATGGCCAAACCAGGGAGATCGGGATTCCGGTAAAGATGAAACCCATCGTTGAATTTACCTCTGCTTGCTGCCAACCGACCCTCCGAATTATCCCATTATAGGAGAGTGCTATTTCAAGAGCTACCCTGGTCATACATACCATAAGCCCAAATGGTGAAGAGATAGAGGGTCTGTGTGTCACCTTGAAGTTCACCCTACGGAAGCTTAAACATTTCTGCGGTCAATCCGCCAGGCTCCCGGTCATTTCAGCGGTACATTACTGCCTGCGCTAATCTTGCCAAAATGAATGGTCAATTCCTTGATTTCAAAATACTTGAATAGTGTGCCTGCAGTTAGTTGATTTCAATCAAAAGCTTGATTGGCTGAGCCTGTGCTGGCTAGAGCCCAGGCTCAGACAAATTACTTGATTGCGAGTTGAGATTGTCAATAGATGTTCAGAAACGATGATAATCCGGGCAAGATTAACGCACGTGGTTGGTTAACTATATTGATTGTCTTTGGTGGAATCCTGCAGCTGATAACGCAGATTTCAGTCATTTGAACGTTTACATTTACCATATGGGCCGCATAATGAGATGAAAATGCAGATGATGATAAGCATGCATATGAAGTGCATTAAGGTAACCTGCTGCATTGGGAGGAAAATCCTAAAATCAGAACGGAATATTTAAATAAAAAAAATATATACAGTATTCAGCCCTGAAATTAGAATAACCTGACCTGGTGCAACACCAAAGTCACTTGGCCCCTTCCTCGAAAAGTAATAGGATTACAAATAACCGAGATAATGTTTACGCATTGAACGCAACTTTAAGTATGGACTACGGACGGATATAATTAATGGGGTTTATATAAGGTGACAGAGGGACGGGACCACAGTTTAGTCTCATATTTGAATTAATACATACGTAAACGGCAAAACTGCCGTATTTCCCACGAAACCTAGCCAATGAAATTTCACTAGATAAAACCCAATGATATGTTGAAACTGATCCCGTGCCTCCAATAATACTGTCATTCATCTCCATTGACCGAGATAGTACACTGACAAGCGAGGGAAGTCGAACAAGTCCACAAAGGTATCCGTGCCGCACAGCAACACGACATGCAAACCGGTCTAAACGTGCCCAATGTTCAACTTGAAGATGTTTCTGCCCAAGTAAAACTGGTCCTCGGTTGGGTAAACGGGTCTAACGATCTCACCCCGTGCCATAAATATGGATTGATTGATTGTTTTATTGGTGTTTAACGGCTTATCAACGGATAATGTTATTTAAGGCCAGGCCAACGGGTTCGATCTCGAATATTGATATCGAAATAAATATATATTCGGCCCTGAAATTAGCTATAAATATGGAATATGTTTTCAACTCGCATAGACTTCCATGTAAAACGGACATCGAAATAAAATAACAACTCAATCTGTTAATCAATTTTGAAGAAATTGTGTGATGTAAATGACAATAGAAAAACGATTCCAGTGATGCGTTTGTATTTTGATTGTCAGTTGGACAGTGAAATATCATAGTTTGAAATGTACATCAATTTGAAAAATCAACAATTCCCATAGAGGACAATGTTGACAGTGCTGCAATTCTTGAAATGGTAATTTGAATTTGACGAGTGTCATCTTGTAAGTAAAGAACAATAGCAGTTTTAGTAGAATTAATATTCTACATGATCTCCAACTAAAACTAGAATTGACGCTTGTCCACAAGCGCAATTGTACCCCTCTACTCCAAGGTGCATGATCACGTGGTTACAACAACAACAACGTCGCGCACTCCAAAGTAAGTATGATTTGATAGTTTCCTTAATATGCAACGGATTTTGATGAAATATGGCGCAGCAAACGCGTCTTCATGAGCTGCATTTGGTCGTCCAGGGAGTTCGGCACAGACTTATGTCGTTTTTGCGAAGAATCGATTTCCGTGTCGGAGACACGGTAATCGATTCTTCGCAAAAACGACAGAAGTTTGGGCGAAAATACAGAGACCACCAAATGCAGCTTAACAAGACGCGTTTGATGCGCCATATTTCATCAAAATCCGTTACGTAATAAGGACACTATAAAATAATACACACTTTGAATCGGTACTTGTTGTTGTTGTTAGTACCACGTGATCATACACCTTGTACTCGCATACATGCACTTAGGTGTAGTTGCAGACAAGTAACTCTTCAAATACTCCCGTATGTATGGAACGCCAAACCTGCATAAACGCAAACTAGAGAAAGTGAGCAGGGGCTCACTTATACGCCCGGCCGCCGCATGGACCTACAAATAAAAACTTTAACGCAAATGTCTAAGTAATTTGACCTTGACATTGGACATGAAGGGTGTGGTATGGAATGAAAATATAGATGATGATAAGGAAGTACACTGTATATGAAGTTTGAGGTCAATCAGACTTACCGTTGCAAAGATAATGGGTACCCAAAAACTTTAACGCAAATCTTTCGGACGCAAATGTCGTTAGTAATTTGACCTTGGCGTCGGACATGAAGGCCGCATGCGTGTGGTACGGAATGAAAATATGGACGATGGTAAGTATATGAAGTTTGAGGTCAATTCGACTTACCGTTACGGAGATAATGGGTACCCAAAAACGTTAACGTGGACGGACAGACGAACGGACGGAATTACAAAACCGTTTTACCCCTCGACATACATTGTATGCCGGGGGGGGGGGGGGGGGTATACTAATTAATGCTAACTATAAATAATTAGAGCTAGCATTAAATATTTAGAGCTAGCTCCAAATCATTTGAAGAGCTCTCTACATCATTTGGAGCTAGCTCAAAGCTAGTGAAAGCTGGCTCAAATTATTTAGAGTTAAAATACGTATATAAGTTTATGTTTGTTTGTTTGTTGGGGTTTAACGGCCTATCAACCGCTAAGGTCATTTAAGACCAGGTCAATGGGTTTAGTACTAAATCCCATATATTACCTGTACAAGTACATGTACAAATGGGGAGACAATACCAAAATCAGAACGGAATATTTACAATAACAAAACTATATACTCAGCCCTGAAATCAGAATAATTCTGATCTGATGCCAGGTCCTCACCACACCAGAATCACTTGGCCCCTCCCAAAAGCAGTAGCATCAGTAATAATCTTACTACTTTTATAATGGGCAATAACCCAATTAAACTCCCAGGTAACAAAAGAGCGAAAGATAAAAACGTACCTGAGGGCCAAACTACGCAAATCGTGATTCCTACAATGTATAAGGAATTACCGTTAATTTACGCCGTTAATTTACGCCGTTTCGTTGCCAAACGACCACCCACTACCATGAACGCCAAATCTACATAAACTTAAATAATTAATGCTAGCTCTAAATATTTAATGCTAGCTCTAAATATTTAATGTTATCTCTAATTATGTAGAGCTAGCATTACATATTTGAGTGTATGTAGATTTGGCGTTTCATACGCATGGTCCATAGCTGCATGTACGGACGATACGGGAGTTACATCATGTACATGCCTGCCACCACTTGTTCAAACCACCCAGATCAGCCTGCGCACCCGGGAGGCCGTTTCACTAAACTTCGTACGAATAAAATGTTTGTAAGTGCAAATTTAGGATCGTCTGGAAATTTCAATTGATGGATTTACATTTATTGAAAAAAACAGTATTTTTTTTCGATACTATTATATTCAATCAAAATTTAAGAATGAGCCTTCTTTTTATTTCCTGAAATTTTGTTAAATATGGATTTTATTACGAACAAGAGTGCCGCAAATCACAAAATACGCCCGTCGAATATGGGCCAGACAGCGAAGATGCAGAAATGTGAAGCTGTCACCAAGGCAAGAAACATTAATGAGAATTTGAAAGACAATAGCATTATTTCTTCATCTCGTTGTGCTAAACATGTATACTAATTTAGGCAGAGATAGAAAAGTAGAGTGTAAAGTAGAAATGACAGGGAATTGGATACAATAATGTAGAAAAAATGGCTAAGTTAAAAAGGCAATATTTTTGTTAAAAACTATTTTTTCGGTGCACATCTTCAATATGTGTAGAAGACGTGTGTATAGTTTCAGAACGATCGACTGAACGGTTTCGGAGGAGTTGTGTACACAAACTCTGTACCGTATATTGAATTGTATAGACAAATGTAGAAACAATTCCCAAGTTAAAAAGGTGATATTTTTGTTAAAAAATAAATATTTTTTCCGCATAAAAACACCAAGGTGCACATCTTCAATATGTGTAGAAGACGTGTGTATAATTTCAGAACGATCGACTGAACGGTTTCGGAGGAGTTGTGTACACAAACTCTGTACCGTATATAGAATTGTATAGAAAAATGTAGAAAAAATCGCTAAGTTAAAAAGGTGATATTTTTGCTAAAAAATATTTTTCGACATAAAAACACCAAGGTGCATATCTTCAATATGTGTAGAAGACGTGTGTATAATTTCAGAACGATCGACTGAACGGTTTCGGAGGAGTTGTGTACACAAACTCTGTACCGTATAATAGAATTGTATAGAAAAATGTAGAAAAAATGGCTAAGTTAAAAAGGTGATATTTTGGTTAAAAAAATATTTTTTCGGCATAAAAACACCCAAGGTGCACATCTTCAATATGTGTAGAAGACGTGTGTATAGTTTCAGATCGATCGACTGAAAGGTTTCGGAGGAGTTGTGTACACAAACTCTGTACCGTATATAGAAATGTATAGAAAAATGAAAAAAAAATGGCTAAGTTAAAAAGGCGATATTTTTTCGGCATAAAAACATCAAGGTGCACATCTTCAATATGTGTAGAAGACGTGTGTATAGTTTCAGATCGATCGACTGAACGGTTTCGGAGGCGTTGTGTACACGAACTATGCGCTTTTTCTTCAGCCGCCCGCCGCCGCCCGCCTGCCCGCCGTGCGGTAAAACATAATACGTACCGTTTTTTAAAAACGGTCGTATAAAAACTGATTTGTCTGGGAATTTAAAATGGGGGAAAATGAGGTGGAGGACATCTCTGTGAAGATGTCTATGGGGATTTAACATGGGGAAATAGTTTGTTCGCAATAAAATCAATATTTGACCAAATTTCACGAAATAAAATGAAGGCTCATTCTTAAATTTTCCTGTCATTTAATATTATCGAAAAAATTATTGTTTTTTAATTGTTTATATAGCCGTAAAATTTGGGCAGCTTTCATGAAACAGACAGTAGTGCGGAGTGCAGCACCAGTGACACAAATGGAAACACACGAGGCAATGCTAGCAATTTACACATTAACTAACATTTGACCGCATACAGCAAGAGCACACTCCATGGTTTGCTTGTTTGTTTATTGGTGTTTAACGGCTTATCAACAGCTAAGTTTTAACCTGCTGCATTGGGGGGAAAATCCCCAAATCAGAATAGAATATTTACATCGAAAACAAAATAGAAATTAGAATAACCCGACCTGGTGCCAGGTCCATACCACACCAAAGTCACTTGGCCCCTTCCTCTAAAAGTAATAGAATTACGAATAATTGTAATACTCGCATAAGGGGTTAAGATTCAACGGACACATACAAAAATGCCAACGTGAGGGCCAAACCCGGTTGAGATTGCGGTACGAATCGTAAAATTACCCAAGTTTTAACTGTCTGATCGCAGTCTTTTCATGATCACCAAGCACAAAATATGTGGAGTTAGTTTGTTGGGATTTAACGGCCTACCAACAGCTACAGTCACTTAAGGCCGGGTCAATGGGTTTAGTACTAAATCCCATATAGGCCTATTACCTGTACAAATTTGGGGGGTGGGGGGGGGGGTGGTGGGGGGATCCCAAAATCAGAACTGAATATTTACAATAAAAAATCTATATATTCAGCTCTGATGTGATGTCAGGTCCTCGCCACCCCAGAATGGCCCCTCCCAAAAGCAGTAGGATCAGTAATAATCTTACTACTTTTATAATGGGCAATAACCCAATTCAACTCCCAGGTAACAAAGGAGTCAAAGATAAAAACGTACCTAAGTGCCAAACCAGGAAAATCGTGATTCCTATAAGGAGGAACCCCGACCGTTAATTTTTATGCCATCGCGTTCGCCCGACCAACCTCCCACCAAAAATAAATAAATATGTGGAGTGGTCATATTTACAGTGAAACCTCCCAAAACCGGACACGTCCGGTTTGTAGAGGTTCCACTGACTAAGTACTAGTATCCAGGAATTATTGGCAGTACAAGGGCTTACACATTATGTACAGATTTTATTATTTTATTTGAAATATACATGTGTATATAGTCATAATTAGACGTGCATGCAACAACTGAGCTTGGAGCTGATAAAAACATCTCTGATTTAATCACCCGCAAAACAGACAAATCAAACATTTTATTATTTTAATATGATGTATGTTTGTTTGTTTATTGGTGTTTAACGGCATATCAACAGCTACGGTCATGTAAGGTCGGGCAAACGAGATCAATCCCATTTTAACCTGCTGCATTGGAGGGAAAATACCAAAATCAGAACGGAATATGTACATCGAGAAAAAATATATTCAGCCCTGAATCTGACCTGGTGCCAGGTCCATACCACACCAAAGCCACTTCCCCTTAATTTGGATTATGAATAATCGTAATACTCACATAAGGGGTATAACCAGATTCAACTGTCGCATACAAAATTCCGAAGACGTATGTGAGGGCCAAACCAGGTCTCCAGTCAGAATTCCGGTAAGGATGAACTCCGATCGTTAAATTACCCATCGCTTGCTCCCACCTGCCACCCACTTAATATGATGTAGAAACAATTACATCATACAATGTGGCTACAATGTCTTGCGTATGGCACACCTTTGGGTCTATGCATGTGCGAAGGTTCATGAAAATATTCTAAAGTTGTGTGTTCAGACATTAAAGTGTCCGTGGGGTCTGAATCCAAACTTTCTTCTGGGATATAATTAATTAAATTCTTGGTTAACCAATTCTATTTAGTAAACAGACACACGAACAGACCACCATAGGAATCAGAGGCCCGTTTCACTAAACTTTGCACGACTAAAATGTTCGTAAGTGCAAATATACAATTGTCTGCAAATTTCAATTGATTGGTTTACATTTATTGAGCATAGGCTGCAGTTGCAGCCTATGCTCAATAAATGTAAATCCAATAATTATGTACAAGAAAACATAGTTAATGTGAAATTTACAGAATATCATAATTTTGCACTTTCGAACATTTTAGTCTTACGAAGTTTAATGAAACGGGTCCCGGGGGTATTGACTGTATTCCCATATATTGTCGGTTTGCGATAAAAAACATTTACAAAACAAATCCAAGCTCCAACAATGTTATATGTGGTGTAACTGGAGAAATGGATCTTAAGGGGTTTGCCACTGTTGTAGATCCAGCACAGTCGTATCTAGCTACAATATTTCGCCTACGGCTACAATTTGACCCATTCAAAAAATGTGAGCCACCGAAGCGCATACCCAAACCCGAAATATAGTTTGCTAAATTTTGACCTACATGCAACAGGTTTGTCAAACCTGTTGCATGTAGGTCAAAATTTAACAAACTGTATATTTTATACCTTTAAACAAATAATCTTTGATGTAGAACTAGTAAATTGCCAAAAATAATAAAACAGGGAAATCATTTTCCCATGGAAGCCATCTTTTCTCTGGTTGTTGTTCAACATTCAACATAACAAAATGAAGTTTTCAAGTTTACAAGATATACATGTAAATGTCAGATCAGATAAACACTTTGACACAGTACAATAATCAATTTCTGCATGTGCATGTTCATACGTTTCATGTCCACTGACTGTCATCTTGCTTGCATTGTCATGTTGATTGTATGTTTGTTAATTAATATTGTGCTCAAGAGCCAGCATGGCTTAAGCAATAAACGATTATTCTGTATGTTCTTTATTAATGAATCTCTTGATACAGCTTTGACAGTTTTATATATATAACACACTGGATAACCGATTGCAAACACCACTCTTCCATCTGTTACATTAAAGAGATGGGGTTCAATTGCTACCCTCGCGAGAGGTATGGTGCGGGGAAGCAATTTTGTTTCTAAGTTGTATCATGATCTGCACTGTTACATAAATGAAACACCTGTTATGCTTATAACAAGCAATAATAGATCGGTGTCAGGCTATGGTGTGTGCTATTTGATCAGGAGCTACACTGGTCAGAAATCACATAAGCAGTCTCCAGTCACAGACACATAATCCATGCAGCCGGAAACACTTCACATTGTTGGTTAGACATTGGACACTTCGGCAACTGAATCACTGACTAATAATATGCAGGGATTCCGCTGGCGATCGCCACTTTCGCAATTGGCGATAAAAATAAACAATTGGTGATAAAAAATTACAATTTTCGAAAAAAAAAAGAAAAAAAAAATTATATATTTTTTATCGCCAATTTTTTGAAGTGGCGATTTTTTATTTTCCCCAGCGGAATCCCCGAATATGGACATTGAACAAACTGCTTGCATGCACATACTGTTCTATGACTACAGCGGTTTTATAGCAATAAGTCAAATTTGGTCAGCTATTAGTCCATACATTGTATGTATACAATTGAAGGGGTCAGTGGAAGAAGGGGGCTAATTAGCCCCCTTCTTCCACTGACCCCTTCAATTAATAGCACAGTGTCGTCATCAATATGTGAAGACTAGCAGAATTTATATTCTTTCGTATGGCAGATATTTAAGACGCCATCGGGCAAACAGTCAAGTCAACACTAAATCTGATGTTTACAGCTGTAAATATACATCGGTGACTGGATACAGGATAGTGTGTGCCCAGATTTTTCCGCTCTCGGGATATGCGGCTAAGCTCAGCATCAACCCATCAAAAACAATTGAAAGGTTTAACGTCCCAGCAACAGCTAAGGTCATGTAGTGGCGGTCAGCTCATCAAAACTTTATGATTTTGAGTATTATACTGCAGTACATGCTCAGTATGTTTTACAAGCACATGCCCAGAAATCAGGAGAAACATGAATGCTTGAGATCGAGATGAGAGCAGGGTAGCCACAGAATTTTGACAACAAAATCCGCGATATTGCCTTGGGTTATCCCTGCATTTGCCATATCTCTGTTGGCTTAATATTTGCGACTTGGCTTAATATTTGCGAGTTTGACCGCTATGTTATTCTTTATTGCATTTGTCACAAACTATGAGTTGCATCAATTAACCCATTTCAGTCCAAGGATACGTTCATTTTTGTAATAAAAAATCTCATTATTTTGTTTATTTCTCCATGAAGGTATATGTTGTTACCACTCATTTGAACCGTCTCAATGAGACGGTTCAAATGAGTGGCAACAACATATACTCTTGAGATGAAATAAAGAAAAGAGGGATTTTTTTCTCATAAAAGTTTCATACTACTATGACTGAAACCCGTCTTTAATGGGTTAAAAGTTAACAAAAAATAATCCAAACTGCAATTGGCACAATTACTTTTAGGTGTGGCCATTTTTTGTTCACCCCTCATTAAATTAATTACAGCATTGTGTGTCTGGATAAAGGAGATCTTAGTTATTATCGATACACGGCTAATACTGAAGGTTCAAATGTTCAGTTGCCAGCGACAATATCATTATAGGAATGAATGGCCTTTTTGTGGAATTTATCGGGGTATAAACTTGGAAAAGTCGCGGGAATACTGGACGAGGCCTTCCGGCCTTCGTCCAGTATTCCCGCGACTTTTCGAAGTTTATATCCCCGATAAATTCCACAAAAAGGCCATTCATTCCTTATAATTCCAGCATTTGAAATAAGTTCATCAAGAAAATGTGTTTATTTTCCGTTTTCTTAAGAATTATTTTAACTGCGCCTCACGGTTACGGAAAGTAGTTCGGCGTGGGAGTTTACTGGGATATAAATCTTAGACAGAGACTTGCTACGGGCCAATCAAATGTTAGGGAATTGTGTAAATATTTTTGTGCTGGAATTATTGAGTGATATAATAAGAAATTATACTGAATTATAAGTTTAATTTTAATTTAATGGTGTTTAATAGCCCGTCAACAGCTATGGTAATTTCATATTGGTTCTGGCCACAGAGCCGTTTTTTTTCGGCTTCCGTTCCGGCTTTATAGTTTAGAAATGGCTGCGGATCAGTTTCCTGTTTTAAACTTTATAGAAAACATGGCGACCTCCCATTGGCACCCGAGTCTCTATTCTCGATTTACGGAATGGGCCGAGGGTTCCCAGAGTAGGTTAAGGTGTCGAATCCCAAATTCCACAAGTCAGAATTCAATATTTAGCCACAGTTGGATTGCGGTTCGTCCGCATGTACGTGGAGATAATCCGCGAGCTTTAGTGAGTGGATTATCGATCGTACCTGCGGACGAACGTGATCTAACCGTGTTATCACATCCTCATGTCCATACATTGCCTGTGTGCTGTGTAAATGCAGAAACAAAACTCGAAAATGCAGAACTCCAGATAAGGTGCATATTGGCAGTGGGAGTACAAAAATACTCGCAGCAATGTGAAAATATGCATTAATTTTCAAATTGAGTTGTGAAAATATTGTAATAAAGTTGAAAACTTACTTAGTTGAGCTGCAAAAAGCAAACAGCGTTAGCTTTTTGCAGCTCAAATACGGTAAGTGAATTTATTTTTTATCAAAATATTTCCCTAATAAATAAGGAAGAAAATAATACATTTGTAAAAGTAACATACGCATTGAATTTGAAATTTGGGAGTATAATACTCATCTGGGGCCTATTTCATCAACATTGCAAAGTATACTTTACTAGCAAAGTATACTTTGAGGGAGTAATCATTTATTTTTCCTGAAATGCATTATTTCATATAGAACTAACAAATGCATATATTTCATGATTAAAAGTATGCAGAATTATTATACTGAATTTATTACATTATCACAGCCATTAAATGGCTGTGATAATGTAATAAATTCAGTATAATAAAAATTAATAAATTTAAAAAAAAATTGAAAATTTCTCCCTCAAAGTATACTTTGCTACTAAAGTATACTTTGCAATGTTGATGAAATAGGCTACAGGAGCCCTGAAAATGTATCAAAGATGTGATAACATGAACCCAATTATAAGACATAGGTCTCGAGACTGTGACATAACACTTTCAATTTAGGGTCATTTGTTTTATTCACCCAATACAAGCTACAGTATTGGACTAGTTTAACAAACTGGCCAATTCAATTATTAGTACAGTGGAACCTCTCTAAACCAGACACCAAGGCAACCTCTGTAATCTGATATTTGATTGGTTTCTTGATCATTCATCTCAGATGTCAATGTATGTTCATGATTGCAAAGCATGCCAATACATTTCAGAATTGTCATATGCTCGGTTTACAGTTGAACCTCTCTAAACTGGACACCCTGGGACATCCCAGGGTGTCCGGTTTAGGGAGGTTTCACTGTGTATCTACCAGTATGTAGATATTGCAGTCAAATATGGTACCATAGAATAAACTGACCTGGTGCCAGGTCCATACGACACCAGTCACTTAGCACCTTCCCCTAAAATAAGATTAAGAATAATCGTAATACTCATATAAGGGGTATAACCAGATTCAACTATCACATACAAAATGCCAAAGACGTATGCGAGGGCCAAACCTGGGGCCCGTTTCACTAAACTTCTTAAGACTAAAATGTTTGTAAGTGCAAAATTATGAGTCTGTAAATTTGACATTAGCAATGTTTTCTTGTAAACAATTATTGGATTTACATTTATTGAGCATAGGCTGCATATGCAGCCTATGCTCAATAAATGTAAATCCATCAATTTAAATGTTCAGACGATCCTAAATTTGCACTTACGAACTTCTTAGTCGTACGAAGCTTAGTGAAACGGGCCCCAGGTCTCCCGTCGGAATTCAGGCATGGATAAACCACGACCGTTAAATTACACATTGCATTCTCCACCCACGTTTTACAGCATTGCAATCGACGTTGAATTGTTCTCTCACACACACACAATGTCCCAAAACAATTAAAGGGGTCAGTGGAAGAAGGGGGCTAACTCCCCTCGGGGAGTTAGCCCGCTTATTCTACTGACACCTCCTTTTTGCATACATATTTAGCTTATGGAGTTGCCCCCCTTATTCCACTGACCTTTAAATGCATACATGTACATAGATAAAGTTAAAGCAACACAGTATAAATGGTTAATGTTTAGCTCCAGTCTCGATTACTCATAAATAAATAAAACATGGTGCATTCTGGCAATACAAATATGCATACTCAATACCACATGTATACAGACATTAATCATGAAACGGCTTAAAGGAGTCATGATTGAGCACATAATCAAGGTGCATGATCACGTGGTTACAACAACAACAACAATTACTGAAACTTCCAGAAGCGCCTTCGATTCAAAGTACGTATTGTCCTTATTCAGTAACAGATTTTAATGAAATATGGCGCATCAAACGCATCTTATTAAGCTGCATTTGGTGGTCTTGGTACTTTAGGCCAAATTTCAGTCGTTTGTGCGAATAATCGATTTCCGTGTTTACTATCAATACTGACACGGAAATGGATTCTTTGCAAAAACGACATAAGTATGTGCCGAAGTCCCGAGACCACCAAATGCAGGTCATGAAGACCCGTTTGCTGCGCCATATTTCATCAAAATCTGTTGCGTATAAGGGAAACTATCAAATAAGATTTACTTTGGAGTGGGCACGCTTTCAACACTTTCAGACATTGTTGTTGTTGTTGTTGTGATCATGTACCTTGATAATATAATAGAATAATATACCTGACCAGTCCTACAAAATGAATACACTTGTCGTATATAAAACAAGCCAAACGCTATACATGTATATGGTGATGACTGAAGAAATGGGGCTTATGGGTTTTGTGATCGCCATTCCATCAATGAGACAAGCGTCATGCTTCTAACAAGCATTTTAGGTTGTTATCAGGTTACATGAGTGTATGAGTTTTATCAGGAACTACACAGGTCACAAATCCCATAAACCACATTTCTACAGACATCGACGACGGTAAGAATTTGAAAAACAGCATTACCATGACCAACCTGCATATACAAACTGATAGGTAGATAATCAGAGTGAATATAACGGACATTAAAAATCTGGGGGCCGTTTCACTAAACTGAGTACGACTAAAATGTTCATAAGTGCAAAATTATGATGTCTGTAAATTAACAATGTTTTCTTGTAAACAATTATTGGATTTACATTTATTATTATTATATAAATGAAAATCCATAAATTGAAATTTCCGGACGATCCTAAATTTGCACTTACGAACATTTTAGTCATACAAAGTTTAGTGAAACGGGTCCCTCTTGTGCACAAGCTAAGGCATACTGTGATCATGTATCACAGTAATGCGACTATCTTGCAGAGAATATAGGAGCGGCACCAAGCCCTAATACAACATGTATTATCACTGTGCCTTCTGAATATCTACAAGCATTATGTAGGCTATAAATAAAAGCCATTTCATGTTGATAGTTCGTCATTTGACATTAGATGAAAATTGTGTTACCACTCATTTGAACCATATTGTCAAGATGGTTAAAATGAATGGTCACAAGTTCACTTAAGTTGGTTGCAGAGATGTAAGCAATTTAAACACGACAAGCAGATTTTCAAAGTCGTTGTGATTACGAGGTCTCTCTTTCCGCAAACAGGCTCAAACAATATAGCTTATTGAATTAATACTTATTATAAAAAGAAAATTGAATTCTTATCAGGCATAAATGCATGCTCCTAAAGTCGCGGAACTCATGCATATATCCACATACAAATGAAATAACCTAAACATATTAGAACCATGCAATCAATATGTTGCTCTGACTGGAGAAATGGGCTTTATGGTAATTATGTCTAGTCTAGTTCATAATGGACTAGCGCATCTCTGCAGTCTGATAATGATACATAGCACCGGTCAGGGGACCGTGTCACTAAACTTCGTAAGACTAAAACGTTCGTAAGAGTAAAATTATGACAGTCTGTAAATTTCACATAAACAATGTTTTCTTGTAAACAATTATTGGATTTCAATTTATTGAGCATAGGCTGCCTATGCTCAAGAAATGTAAATCCATCAATTGAAGTTTCCACACTCCTGTATTGGACAATGATTTAAATGTTTGTTGAAGAGTCAATAATGTTAAACTGGCTATTTATTGTAGCAAAATGGTTTAGCACCTATTAATTGCATTGTGATGCAATTTATAGACAAATACACGCCTTATCTGGAGCTCTGAAAATATTCATTTCGCTAACATATAATATATTGTCCTCACTGTCTTCCCAGAATAGCGCAGACCCTGCATATTGTTGGTGAAGCTTGCGACTTATGGTCTTTGTTACTAGTGCAGACCCGTGTTCAGTCTAAGCAGTCACACAATCTGATACGGGTCTGCAGTATTTGTCATTCAGTCAGTGGAACATCACCATCATGCTTAACACATCTAAATCAAAGGACACATAATAGTTGTTAAACAAGAGGGCCATGATGGCCCTAATTCGCTCACCTGACTCCATGAACACCAGAGGAGAATGTGACATTGAGTTCATATGCGTTTTAAACAAATTCTGCTTTTTTAGATGGCGGTCATCTTGGATTAAGCGATGACTCATTTTACCAAATCTGAAAATGCTTCACCCAAGGATCTTAACTTACTGTGAAGTTTGGCCAGCATCGGCCATGTGGTTCCTGAGAAAAAGACGTTCAAAATCCTGAATAAATGGACCTTTTGGAGGCCATCATGGATGACATAATCATCCAATTCCGACAAATATTGCACCAGAGCAATTGCCTCATGGATACCTTCAATTTGATATATGACATGAGCATATTTGGTAAAAAATAAAATTTGACCCCATGTGCCACGCTCATTTTTGACACCGGGGTCACCATTTTAACAGATTTTTTAAGAATTTGTGCTATTTTTAGACGGCGGCCATCTTGGATAAGCGACGACCTCCGTTTTAACAAATCTGAAAAGGCTTTACCCATGTACGATAACCGAAGTTTGGCCACCATGGGCCAAGCGGTTTGTGTGAAGAAGAATTTTTAAATCTCTAATAAAAGAACAACCTTTTGACCTTTCGGCGGCCATCTTGCATGACCATCCAATTTCGACAAATAATATACCAGAGCGATCACCTCTTTGATACCTTCGATTTGATATAGACATGACCATATTCGGTCAAAAATAAAATTTTACCCCAATTTGACCCCACAGGCCACGCCCATTTTTGACCCAGGGGTCACCATTTTAACACCTTTGATAGAGCATTCTACATCTATCATTCCTACCAAGTTTCGTCGAAATCCGGCTGGCGGTTCATGAGAAGAAGATTTTTTAAGAATTTGTGCTATTTTTAGATGGCGGCCATCTTGGATTAGCGACGACCTCCGTTTTAACAAATCTGAAAAGGCTTCACCCATGTACCATAACTGAACGTGTGAACAAGAATTTTTAAATCTCTAATAAAAGAACAACCTTTTGACCTTTCGGCGGCCATCTTGGATGACATGACCATCCAATTTCGACAAATAATGTACCAGAGCGATCGCCTCTTTGATACCTTCGATTTGATATAGCCATGACCATATTCGGTCAAAAATAAAATTTTACCCCAATTTGACCCCACGGGCCACGCCCATTTATGACCCAGGGGTCACCATTTTAACAAATTTGAAAGAGCATTGTATATCGGTCAGTCCTACCAAGTTGCATTGAAATCTGGCTGGCGGTTCATGAGAAGAAGATTTTTTAAAGAATTTATGCTATTTTTAGACGGCGGCCATCTTGGATTAGAGATGACCTCCATTTTAACAAATCTGAAAAGGCTTCACCCATGGACCATAACTTTTATGTTTGGCTACCATGGGCCAAGCAGTTCGTGTGAAGAAGAATTTTGAAATCTCTAATAAAAGAATGACCGTTTGACCTTTCGGCAGCCATCTTGGATGACATAACCATCCGATTTAGACAAAGAATGCACCAGAGTGATCGCCTGATTGATACGTTCAATTTGATATATGACATGACCATATTCGGTCAAAAATAAAATTTGACCTCAATTTGACCCCATGGGCCACGCCCATTTTTCACCCCGGGGTCACCATTTTAACAACTTTGAAAGAGCATTGTACATCGATCATTCCTACCAAGTTTTGTCGAAATCCGGTCGGCGGTTCTTGAGAAGAAGATTTTTTAAGAATTTGTGCTATTTTTAGACGGCGGCCATCTTGGATTACGTAATGACATCATTTTAACAATTTTGTAAAACCTCTACCTAAGGACCATGACCATGCATTTTGGTGACTATAGGCCCAATGGTTACCGAGGAGAAGACGTTTGAAAATGTTCAGGGACGGACGACGGACGACAGACGACGGACGACGGACACATTGCGGTAACAATAGCTCACATGAGCTTCGCTCAGGTGAGCTAAAAATCTCATTATTTTGTTTATTTCTCCATAAAGGTATATGTTGTTACCACTCATTTGAACCGTCTCATCGAGACGGTTCAAATGGGTGGTTACAACATATACTTTCGAGTTGAAAATAAAATTTCCCCCTAAAAGTTTCATACTACTATAATTGTATCCCGTCTTTAATGGGTTAAGCTTGTATAAACCCTTGTAAGGCTGCAGGATCAGGATTGTGCGAGCAGATAAGGAGCTAGACTATAGTCATAAAGACCATACGCCCCATTCTCCATCACATATAAGAGGTCTGTCAGCCATAAATATGGCACAAATTAAAGTCTCACCATTGCAGCATCATACGTACAGTTGTTTTATATTATTTTTATTTCTCAACAAAAGTATAATAATGTGTGAACACCTATGTAAGCTCTCATTGGGACAATTCACATGACTAATCATTTAAAATTGACATTTTCATAGAAACATCGAAACCTGCTATTAAAAAAGTCTTGTAAACACATCATTTTATTCAAAATCCAGCATTTTGATTGGCTGAAATCGAATATTCTCGGCCAATCAAACTTGTGTTACGAGTATGCAAATCAGAACATGCTCAGAAAGTTTTATAATATGTGTGATTATATTTATTTAATGGCACTTAATGGCCTATCACGGCTAAGGTCAAAGCTGTGTGATAAAAAACCCTTTCTGAGTATGTTATCAAACTTTGTGCTCAAAATCAAGTAGTTTGAATAGTCGAGAGGGTCGAGTCAGAGCACATCCAGTCTTGACCAATCAAATTTCCTGGATTTCGAATCTGTGACTATATAACCGTTCCTGAGCATGCTATTAAACTTTGTATTGAAAATCAAGCAGTTTGATTAGTCGAGATTGAGCATATCCAGTCTGAACCAATAAAACATTCTGATTTCGAGCACAAAAATGGAATACACGCATGTGCTCAGCCAGTTTTATAATCTCTGACCTCAACAGAAACTGGCAACTGGCAGACTAAAAATTATGTTATGACGTGTGTGACCAGCGTAGCCCCAGATCAGCCTGCGCATCAGCGCAGTCTGATCAGGGCCTACACTGTCACAAAACTAGGTTGTCTACCGTCAGCAAAATGATTAGATTCTCATCCAAGTCTACTGAGTGACGATGAAAGAGAAGAAAGACCTACATTTGTGGTATATATAGAGCTCCAGATAAGGTGCGTATTGGCGTATTTTACGCACTTATTTTAGTAGAATACGCATTTATTAACAAAAGTGGGAGTACAAAATAAACACAGCAATGTGAAAATACGCATTGATTTTCAAATTGAGTCGTGAAAATACTGTAATACAGTTGAAAATTTACTTAGTTGCTTTTTAAAGTTAAAATAAGTAAATTTTTAAATTTGTTTTATTTTTTATCGTTTGTTCCCTATTTAATAAGGAAGAAAATCAATAATACATTTGTAAAAGTAAAATATGCATTGAATTTGAAGAATGGGGTATAGATAATACTCTTTAGATACAAAACTTATCTGCAGCTCAGTATATAGTGTCGGCCAAGGACCAAAATATGCTGAACTTGTCACATACATCTACATGTATCTATGTGAAGCCTTCCAGCAATGGGTTAAATACAGGACCTCTCTGAGAGAATTATTTATATTATGTAATGGTTTTAACAGCCTGTCAACAGCTAAGGTCATTTTAGGCCGGTCAACGGGGTCGAATCACATATTTCACCTGCTGTGATGGGGGGAAAAACCCAAATTCAGAACTGAATATTTACTGAAAAAAAATTAATATATTCAGCCCTGAAATTAGAATAACCTAACCTGGTACCTGGTCCTCACCACACCAGAGTCACTTCAGAGAGGTATGGGTATCTTCTGTAAAGTGTATAGATTGTCTGGTCATGGCCCACTGGTGTCCTGTAATCCAATCGGCTTCTCCGCTAGTCCATTCATTAACACTTCAGAGTTTGTGAGGGCAAACTGACCTTTGTGTCGCAGTTGAAACACTTCTTGTATTGCTTGTCGAAAACACAGAAAGTTGTAGTCCACTAAACCTGAAAAGAAACACAATACATGTATACAGTCTACAATCGTTTACTCAAAAATCCAAGGGACTGAGGAAAATACTTTGAGTTAACCCTTTCACCCCTAAGTAACTGGTATGGAATTTGATATGTCAATTTTGCAACCACGCCAATTGTCACAAAATGATTTTCAGACTAGCTCCTTTATGAAAAGGGGGTATTTTTTTTCTCAAAGATATGAAAATTACTTGCAAAAGTGCAGATCCTGATGAGACAGCTCATTACGAGCCGGCTCATCTGGATCTAAACTGTTTGCCAATACCACTATCAGGCCTGTGGTGTTGAAAGGGTTAGTATATAGGAAAAAATGTACTTGGGACAAGGCATAGATGAAGCTTGCTATGGTAGTGTTTCCTTAACAAAGGCTTTTCCTGGTCAAAAAGGGGCATAACTCTGGACTGATAGGACACAGAGTATGTTTGGTTGGTTGTCACATACATGTATACCAAGGATGAAGACAATTGGCTCGAAACTGTAATATTTGGTCATAATAACAAATTGTTTTTCAGAGTAAAATACCTCTCGATCAGACGCAGAATAAATGAAAAGTGATGCCATGTGTTGGTTGATTGAATAATATTTAACATAGGTACCACAAACATGTCACAGTACTCACTACTGACTGGGTAGAACCACAGGTGTTTGAATAGATGGTCAGTATGTTGGTGTCATCTGGGTATTTTGGTGCATTTTGGGTAGATTTGGATGGATTTCATTGGTTTTGGGTTATTTACATAGTTTTATGTAACTACTAATGCTCACTCATTACACACGACAGAAGTCGTCAATTATCTACATGTTGACCGTTCCAAACTTTCGGACCCCCTTTATACTGTCAAAATATCCAAAGAAAATAAAGCTTTTTCAATATTTGGCCAATAAAATTTCCAACATGCGTTGCTTTAGACCGATTATATCATCAATTTTCAACCACAAACTCCATATTCGGGTTTTATCGATTCAGGAGCCGTATATATCAATCTGCTGATGCCGATAGAATATGTGAACTACTTTTATCTGTTCCTAAATTTAAGATACAATTGCGAGATTTTCTGTTGATCCCTGAAAGTGGAGGCTACATGTACACGCGTGGCGCATCATTTGATTGGATAGCAATTCCCCGCATTGTGTCAAAATCCACTATGACATACCCCATCCTGTGTCAGCCAATGAACGTTGTGCTGTAAAGTGGTAAACACAATGTGTTACCAAATTTCTCCGCTTTGGGTGCTCGATCAAATATCCGAGAATATTTGACGTTTTTCACACAATATATAAATGGTGGTTCAGTTCCAATACATACAGCTAAACAAACAATTTGGGATCGGTTTATTGTTATCGGTCAAGAAATATTTTATTTCTCAATACATGTACTTTACAGAACAAAGATACAATTATACATTTACATATATGATCATGGCATGAGAAATTTGTATAGTGCATATACAACAAAACAAGAGTGCCGAAGGTCACAATATACGCCTGTCGAGGCAAGGCCAGTCAACAAGGGGAGATAACTAATCTGACGTGATAAACATGTAAACCAAATTTGGTTACGAGTCCGAAAATTAAAAATGGCTGCCAAGGGAGATAAGTATCGGAAAATTTTCAAAATCAATAGGCTTCTTTGTCTTGCCATGATAAACATGTATACCGAATTTGGTTTTGATCGGTCAAGTAGAACTTGAGTTATTGTGTGGACAAGATACAGAATGCGAAAATTAAAAATGGCCACCAAGGGGAGAAAATCATCATCCTAAAGTTTTGAAACAGTGTTGATAATACAACGTAGCCAACTAACTGCCTTCAACACATCATGACAAATAGAGCAATTTGTATTGTGACAAACATAACAATAGATCAACATTGATAGTCTGATTTTTGAGCATATTTTCCAAATTTGTGGTAAAATCATGCAGTTGGATTGGCCAAAACGGAGCACAAGAGATGTCTCACTGTAATTCAGGTAAAACAGCACTTAACCCTTTCAACAGCCTCTATCTATAGTGGCATTGGCAAACAGTGTATATCCAGATGTGCCGTCTCATCAGGATCTGATTTAATTTTCATATTTTTGAGAACAAAAACACCACTTATAATAGATGGACTAGTCTGAAAATCATTTTGTGACGATTGGATTGGCTGCAAAATTAACATATCAAAATCCATTCATGTTACTTAGGAGAGAAAGAGTTAAAGTAAATATTTGTTTTGCTTGTAATCATGACCACTTTAGACCATTGTAAGAATTTACTTATTTATTTAATGGTGTTTAACGGCCTGTCAACAGCTAAGTCATTCGAGTCGAATCCCATGTGGTACCTGTTGTGCTGGCGGTAAATCCCAAAATCAGAACTGAATATTTACAGAAAATATATACATTGTATATTCAGCCCTGAAATTAGAATTACCTGACCTGGTGCCAGGTCCGACACCCCAAAAGTAATAGGATTAGTGCTGACCACTGCAACAAGAAAATGATAGCAGATTGAGAGACATACCTTTCCTGTTGAAGCTGTCCTCACGCATGATACAGACAAGGGCGAGGTACTTGGTCACTTCCCGCAGGTACATCACTGTCCCGTTGTTCAACTTGATCACAGCTGAGTCATCCCGCACCCTGAATACAATGTAAGGTTAAATATATTGTAATTTTGAAATTTGCGGCGTATATCAGAAAATGATAGGTCGGAAAATCTGTTTAATGGCGCGCGTCGCCATTAAACAGATTTTCCGACCTATCATTTTCTGATATACGCCGCAAATTTCAAAATTACAATGCGGTTAACCTATTTTACTCCTGGCGTAGGAATACATATTGAAACAATTTGCGACAGTTCATCAACAATGATATACCTGTAATGTATGACCATCAGCCAATCAGATTGCATGATATCTATAGAGTGCATTATAATGTATTGTCACTGTACATGTGGCAGTCACTGGAGAAATTGGGCTTACGGGATTTTGTGACCAGTGTAGCTGCTGATCAAATACCACACTCGTGTAACCTGATAATGATCTATATTGCTTGTTGGAAGTATGATGTTTCATTGATGGAATGACGAACAGTGCAGATCCTGATCAGGCTGTGCGGATGCGGAACCCAGTTCTCGAGTCACAGCCGTGTGGCTGTCACTGGAGAAACAGGGCTTATGGTATTTGTGATTAGTGTTGTTCCTGGTCAGCTAGATTTAAGCGTTCAAAAATGATGCAAATTCAGCAACGAAACCAATCTGTGGCTGTGACTGGAAAAATGGAGCTTATGTGATTTGTGGAACGTCTAGATCCTAATCAAATACAGTGGAACCGCTCTCAACCAGACACCCTGGGGACCACATTGTGCTTAATTTAGATGGGTTTCAATGTATTTTATTTCCTTGTCCTGTCTGTTCATGACTGAAAATGACAAAAAAAGGTCATTGAATGCTTAATTACGGATGAACCCCTCTAAACCAGACCTCCCAGGGTGTCCGGTTTAGGGAGGTTCCACTAAAGCACACCCCTGTAGACTTATAATGATATATATTGCTTGTTAAAAGCAGGACAGGTGTTTAATTGCTGGAATGGTGAACAGTGCAGATCCAGATCAGACTGTGCAGACACAGTCTGATCTGGATCTACACTGGTCACAAGGCCCGTTTCTCCAGTCACAGCCACATATCAGTTAACCCATTACAGACGGGATACAATTATAGTAGTATGAACCTTTTGAAAGAAAAAATCCCTATTTTCTTTATTTGCTTTCGAAAGTATATGTTGTTGCCACTCATCTGAACCGTCTCGACAAGACGGTTTCAATGAGTGTTGAAATAAACAAAATAATGAGATTTTTTCAACAAAAATATTTTATCCTTAAGCTGAAATGGGTTAATAAGTGAACATAATGCTTCCCGAAAGTATACCCCGTTGACGCATGGTCAGAAAAAAGGGGAGATCACTAGAAATATTAAAATCAATTGTTTTTTTCCTCTTACCACAATAAACATAATGTATTACATTTGTATTAATTAAAATGTGAAACAAAAAATTTCAAGAAAGCAGGCGTCTCGTGCATGAAGTCTGTGAGATATAGATATGATAGTCCATAGATTGAGCAATTTGTATGTGACCTGGGTGAGACGCATATGTCAGAAAATTATGCCAATTATCTGGTCCAGGGATTCCGCTGGGGGAAAATAAAAAAATCGCCACTTTTTTTTTTTGAAGTGGCGATTTTTTTTCGAAAAATTGTAATTTTTTATTGCCAATTGTTTATTTTTATCGCAAATTGCGAAAGTGGCAATCGCCAGCGGAATCCCTGCTGGTCTGCTAATGGTATACAAGCATCAAAATCTGACAACGGATACACAATTTAGTGACAAAACAAACAAGAGGGCCATGATGGCCCTAATTCACTCACCTGACTCCATGAACACCAGAGGAGAATGTGACATTGAGTTCATGTGTTTTAAAAAAAAATGTGCTATTTTTAGATGGCGGTCATCTTGGATTAAGCGATGACTCATTTTACCAAATCTCATTGGCCATGTGGTTCCTGAGAAAAAGATGTTCAAAATCTCAAATAAATGGACCTTTTGGAGGCCATCATGGATGACATAAATATTGCACCAGAGCAATCGCCTCATTGATACCTACAATTTGATATATGACATGAGCATATTTGGTAAAAAATAAAATTTGACCCCACGGGCCACGCCCATTTTTGACCACGGGGTCACCATTTTAACACCTTTGAAAGAGCATTCTACATCGATCATTCCTACCAAGTTTCGTCGAAATCCGGCTGGCGGTTCACGAGAAGAAGATTTTTTAAGAATTTGTGCTGTTTTTAGACGGCGGCCGTCTTGGATTAGCGACGACCTCCATTATAACAAATCTGAAAAGGCTTCACCCATGGACCATAACTGTGAAGTTTGGCCACCATGGGAAGAGGTTTGTGTGAAGAAGAATTTTGAAATCTCTAATAAAAGAACGACCTTTTGACCTTTCGGTGGTCATCTTTGATGACATGACCATCCAATTTCGACAAAAAATGTACCAGAGCGATCGTCTCTTTGATACCTTCGATTTGATATAGACCTGACCATATTCAGTCAAAAATTAAATTTGACCCAAATTTGACCCTATGGGCCACGCCCATTTTTAACCCCGGGGTCACCATTTTAACATCTTTGAAAGAGCATTCTACATCGATCATTCCTACCAAGTTTCGTCGAAATCCGGCCAGCGGTTCATGAGAAGAAGATTTTTTTAAGAATTTGTGCTATTTTTAGACGGCGGCCATCTTGGATTAGCGACGACCTCCGTTTTAACAAATCTGAAAAGGCTTCACTCATGGACCATAACTGAGAAGTTTTGCCACCATGGGCCAAGTGATTCGTATGAAGAAGAATTTTGAAATTTAATAATAGAACAACCTTTTGACCTTTCGGCGGCTATCTTGGATGACATGAACATCCAATTTCGACAAATAATGTACCAGAGTGATCGCCTCTTTGATACCTTCGATTTGATATAGACATGACCATATTCGGTCAAAAATAAAATTTGACCCCAATTTGACCCCACGGGCCACGTCCATTTTTCACCCCGGGGTCAACATTTTAACAACTTTGAAAGAGCATTGTACATCGATCATTCCTACCAAGTTTCGTTGAAATCCGGCTGCCAGTTCATGAGAAGATTTTTTAAGAATTTATGCTATTTTTAGACGGTGGCCATCTTGGATTAGTGATGACCTCCATTTTAACAAATTTGAAAAGGCTTCACCCATGGACCATAACTTTTAAGTTTGGCTACCATTGGCCAAGCGGTTCATGTGAGGAAGAATTTTGAAATCTCTAATAAAAGAACAACCGTTTGACCTTTCGGCGGCCATCTTGGATGACATAACCATCTGATTTCGACAAAAAATGCACCAGAGTGATCGCCTAGTTGATACCTTCGATTTGATATATAACATGACCATATTCGGTAAAAAATAAAATTTGACCTCAATTTGACCCCAAGGGCCACGCCCATTTTTGACCCCGGGGTCACCATTTTAACAACTTTGAAAGAGCATTGTACATCGATCATTCCTACCAAGTTTTGTCGAAATCCAGTAGGCGGTTCTTGAGAAGAAGATTTTTGAAGAATTTGTGCTATTTTTAGACGGTGGCCATCTTGTATTACGTAATGACGTCATTTTAACAATTTTGTAATCACCCTACCTAAGGACCATGACCATGAAGTTTGGTGACTATAGGCCCAATGGTTACCGAGGAGAAGACGTTTGAAAATGTTCACGGACGACGGACTACTTCTGATTTCAATTGGGTTTTTGGCAATTTTAATTGGGTATTTACGGAAATATGCAGCTTATCTGGAGCTCTGACAGTGTAATGGACCGCAGAGACAGAAAAATATTTCCTCTAGACAATTTGTACGTACCTACTATTGGATGATGGGTCTGAATTTCTGGAGAAGTTCCCTAAGTCTTCTCCCAATTCTTCACTGCAATGAAAATAGGAAACAGTGTTCAATCAAAAATAAACCTCAGTTTAAAAATAGCAGAAAACTCCAACAAAAAAGTTTGTAGGGACACGTTCCTGGATTATGACAATCATAATTATTATTGAAACCATGGAACATCTGTAGCCGATTTCACCAAAATTGCTAGGTATACTTATCTAGCTAAGTATACTTTGAGAGAGTAATTATTTATTTTTATTGAAATGCATTATTTCATATAGAACTAACGACTGTTTATATTTAATGATTAAAAGTATGCAGAATTATTACATGTATAATGTATTTATTACATTAGCATGCCATTATGTTACATGTATTTCGTTAAATAAAAACAATAAGTACATTTCTATTTATGCACAATTGAAAATTTCTCCCTCAAAGTATACCTAGCAAGATAAGAATCCTCAAAGTATACCTAGATAAGAATACTTAACCCTTTCAACACCACATACCTCTATAGAGACAATGTTTGCAAACAGTGCAGATCCAGATGAGCCGGCTCGTAACGAGCCGTCTCATCAGGATCTCCACTGTTTGTTAATAGTTATCAAATTTGAAAAAATTACCCTTTCTGAAGAATGGAATAGCCTGAAAATTTGAATGGACCAATGAAATAGCATGAAACAGTGGCATGGAACAGCCCATTAAGTTACTTGGTGTTGAACGGGTTAAGAATGCCATTTTAGTGAAATGCCATTTTAGGTCCACCATAGAAATGACCGAAGAATGCACTATAGAAAGTTTTATTGACACCGACATGGATAAGACGAGCATATTGTAAACAATTATCGGGGTACATGTACATAACAAAGATAGTCCTATGTCTATGGATTTTTCCTTCCGTAGGATAAAACAATGTACATCATCATTCTATCCCCTGGAGGCAGTTCTGGCAGGATATGATTTTACCTTCTATACATGTAGTCAAACTTGCACAAGCGGCCACATGCATTAAGTGACTTTTGTCTTATGCGACCACTTTCAATTCCCCGGACCATTTGGCCTATACAATGACATTGTATTAAACGACTTTTCCGTAACGCGACCAGCGGCCAAATATTTTGTAACTGACAAAAATTGTTGTTTGTATTAAACATCCATTAATTGACAGGATGTCACTTTCTCCAGGTGAAATTAGCCTCAAGCGTGTGACAAACAAAGGAAACAAATCCCTGTCACTGTCAAAGTGTGAATGGTGCATTCTTTATGATTATTGAAGTGAAACCTCGTTCTAATTCGCTCGTTTCCTTAATGATTACTAAAGGGAATTAACTCATCATCGCTTAGCACATGGGAACAACAGGACTGGTCGCTTAGCACATGGGAAAACATCTGCGTATTTCACTAAATTTAAAACAAATACTCTTTTTTTTTGTGTACAGAATACGCAAGCATTTTTAGTTCACCCAATTCCAATTTTCTGGACACGTAACGATACTGGTATATACAGAACACTGCGTTAATAAACAATTATTCTATCAGTTGGTTTGGTTGTCAGTCAACTACTGGTAAAAATCACAGTGACGAAACACGTTTGATCGCAGTCACTACTGCCTATTTGCGATTTCAGCTGGGCGATTTTATGTCGCAATAACATTCAAATTATTTCATCTATTTTGATGAAATAAAGCCTGACAAATTCAGAAAATTGCACAGTAAACATTACCGGTACTATTCTAATGTATTTATTTCTATGTTAATGTTTAATATTCACAATTTCCAGATTCCGAATATTAAACCATATAACCGGACATACCATTACCCAGATTTCCATTTTTTTTCTTTTTTGTGTTAAGAGACCATTGTTCTAAGCGACCACTTTTGGTCTCTCCCTTGGGTGGTCGCTTAATGCAAGTTTGACTGTAAATGCAACAATGAAGTTTTTATCTTCTGAGCTTAATAACACACATATTCTGGCAGTATATGTCAAAAATAGAAAGCATTAAATTAACCAAATGATTACAGAAATCACTAGATATAATGAAGGGTAAGTACACGTATATATATGCGGCCGTGACTGGTGGAATGGGGCTTATGGATTTTGCGACCAGTGTAGCCCCAGATCAGTCTGATCAGGGTCTGCACAGTTCGCCATTCAATCAATGAAACACCTGTAACTTCTATCTTATAGTGTTGATCCATAGCAGATCCAAACTCTGAATAACCAAAATGTCATAAGCCCCATCTCCTGTCACACCCACATTATAAGTCAATGCTACAGGGAGAATGTTAAGAATAAGCAGAAAGCTGTTCATAGAGGCGAATGTATACACTCATGGCTGATATTTATAGATAACACCATGAAATAGCTGTAGTTGTTAACCTGAAACCGAAAATGTCAGGATAAATGTGTGATCCATGCATGAGCAGGGGCGGATCCAGAATTTGGTGAAAGCGGAGGTTGTCTAGTTGCGAAGGTAACTCTTGCAATCTACTCCCGTACTGTCCATAGCTAGCGACGGACGGTACGGGAGTAATTGCAAGTTACCGTTCGCAACTAGGGGGTTGTCCTATTTTCGAGCTCTTCGAAATGGACTTTCCTGTGTTTTACAGCATTTAAATTCAGACTCCAACTGGTGGTAAACTGTGATCTATGTAAACTCTGTGGATGAACGTGGGGTTGCAACCCCGGAACCCCTGCCCTCTAGATCCGCCCCTGATGAGCGTGCACTGTCTTTCATAAATGTGGCTGTGAGAAATGGGACTTATGGGAGTTGTGACCATTGTAGCTCCAGATCAAATAGCACACTCATGTAGCCTTATAACAATATATATTGCTTGTTAGAAGTATGCGAGCGGTTTCACTGATGTAATAGTGAACAGTGCAGACCGTGCGTCTGCACAGTCTGATCTGGATCTGCACTGTTCGCAAAACCCACAAGCATCATTTCTCCAGTCACAGCCACAAATACAGGTATATAACATGAAAAGCAACTTTATACAAAATGCAAAGTATGGAATGTCTTTATAAATGCATATAGAGCTATACTGATCGATTGTAAAAATGCACATAGAATATCGTATATGGGCACTGCTCTATGCACAGCAAATACATGTATCAGTACATTATAAAGTTTAACCCTTAGAAGGCAGAACCGAAAATTGTTGTCTGCTGTTGTTTCTTATTTTGTATTTCTTCTCAATAAAAACATGGTTCGACAGCACTTTAGAATCATTTCCATTGTCAAATCATGTTTTTGATGAGAAAAATGGAAAATAAACAGCAGACAACACAATTTAATTCAGCATTGTAAGAATTAAATTAAAACATGCAGAAACAAATATTGCTTGAACTCTCTCTGATAGTGTCAATATTTATTTCTAAATTTTACAATATGTGCAATAGAAAGTGTAGAAGTACATTGTATGTCAAAGAATTCAATCTGAATTACGATTTAGAGATGTGTGGTACTTAAAAAACAACTTTAACGCAAATTGGACAGAGAGACCGGGGCAGCATGCAAACATAATTATAGCATCTGATGGTATGTCAATGCATTATAAATGATTGACTGGTTGATTGATGGACTGATTGATTGGGGTTTTACATCCATTTAACCCTTTCACCCCTAAGTAATGCGAATGGATTTTGATATGTTAATTTTCCGACCAATCCAATCGTCACAAAATAATTTTCAGATTAGTCCATTTATGAAGATTTTTTTTGTTTTAGAAAATATGAAAATTACTTGTAAAACATGCAGATCCTGATGAGACGGCTCGTCACGAACTGTCTCATCTGAATCTACATTGTTTGCAAACATCGTTTTATAAATCGTAGTGTAGTGTTGAAAGGGTTAAAGTTGGGGTATGACAAATGAAATGTACCTGCTGAAACAATGAGTGACTCCTGTAGCCTATTTCACCAACATTGCAAAGTATATTTATCAAGCAAAGTATACTTTGAGGGAGAAATCTTCAATTTTAGGATAAATTTATTCATTTTTATTATACTGAATTTATTACATTATCACAGCCATTTTGGCTGTGACATAATAAATTCAGTATAATAATTCTGCATACTTTTAATAATAATTCATCAGATATATGCAGTCGTTAGTTCTATATAACATAATGCATTTCGGGGAAAATAAATGATTACTCCCTCAAAGTATACTTTGCTAGATAAGTACTTTGCAATTTTGATGAAATCGGCTACTGGATAGCTAACTAATACAAGGCAAGGTCTATAATTTCACTCCTGAAGCACCCGCCAGCTCCCATGCATATATAGCTCGATGGTGGTCCACACGTCACATGTATTCATATGGTATGTAACGTGTGAAGTATGCATAAAACAAGCAATACATGTAATTGCACTGTGATAAGTGGCCGTGACTGCAGAAATGGGGCTTACGGGATTTGTGACCAGCGTAGCGCCTGATCAAATAGCGCACTCCTGTAGCCTGATAACGATCTACATTGCTTGTTAGAAACATGACAGATGTTTCATTGATAGAATGGTGAACAGTGCAGATCTTGATCAGACTGTGCGGATGCACAGGCTGATCTGGATCTACACTGGTCGCAAAACCCATAAACCCCATTTCTCCAGTCACAGCCAAATATGTAGATCACCATGCCCGACATGAAGTCTCCAGGTTATAACACTTCGCCTAAACCCCAGATGTACATGTAGGCACACATATATTCCTTGACTATATGACAATATGAGTTAGTTGTTAGTTCAACATGTTTCACCCTTAAAACACAGGAAGAGAAATTCATTTTCTGCTGTTTTTTTTGTCTCGACTTTTTTCTCAATAATAAATGGTTTGGGAATAATTTTAATAAGCTGTCGAAAAATGTTTTGATGAGGTACATTGACAATAAAAATAAACAGCAGACTGCAGAATAATTTAATTCTGAATTCTAAGGGTTAGTTAAATGCTGTTTATTTTGCATTTTATATTTTTCACGATGAAAACCCATGGAGACAATTCTCAAACATTGCCAAATTATGTTTTTTGCGAAGGAACAAGTGAAAAATGAAAAAAAAAGCAGCAGACGACAATATTTGGTTCCCGCCTTTTAAGGGTTAAAGGTGGCTGGCTATTGGTTTGGTGGCCAGCATCCATCATATCACAATTGTGAAAGTGGACGGGTTTAACCATTTCACCCAAGTAACTGGAATGGATTTTTATATGTTAATTTACAGACCAATCCAATTGTCACAAAATGATTTCCAGACTAGTCCATTTATGAGAAGGGGGTGTGTTTTTGTTCTCAAAAATGTGAAAATTACTTGCAAAAAGTGCAGATCCTGATGAGACGGCTCGTGACTCATCTGGATCTACACTATTTGCCAATACCAATATGTTGACAGGGTTAATGTGCCATCAACGTGTAAGGCCATCACATTACAATTGCGTCCCAGTCTCAGTGAAGATTTATAACCATGGGCCATAACTCCTGACAATCAGAGTATCGTGACAGTGGCGCATTCCTTCCCCACAGAAAATACATCATGCATAAATTAGGCTGTGACTGGAGAAATGGGAAAAATGGGTTTTGTGACCAGTGTAGATCCAGATCAGCATGTGCATCCGCACAGCTTGATCAGGATCTGCACTGTGTGCTATTCCATCATTGAAACACATTCCAACAAGCAATATCATTGCTCCGGATAAGCTGCGTATTTGCTTAAATACCCAATTAAAATTGCCAAAAACACAATTGAAATCAGAAGTAGCGAGTATCAAAAAGCAATAAAAAATTTATGGTACCTTTATCATGCTGCACAAAACAATAAACAGATCACAAATATAGCATATAGTTTGCTTCTAAATGAAAACACATCTTGGTATTTCATTAGAATTGTCTCCAAGGAGACAATTCTAATGAAATGCCAAGACATGTTTTCATTTAGAAGCAAACTATTCAACAATTGCTGTCTGTTGATGTGTAAACAGTAGTGTGATTTTATTTTACCCAATTAAAATTTTGAAATACCCAATTGGTTCAGAAATGATGAAGTAACAATACCCAATTACTAATTCCTTATCTGGAGCCCTGCAATATAGATCATTATCAGGCTACATGTGTCAATGGGCTATTTGATCAAGAGATATACTGGTGACATATCCCATAAGCCCCATTTACCCAGTCACAGACACATTTATCCCAATCTCAGGGGCTAAATGATTACAGAACTTCCTACTTACGTGGTCGAAAATTTAACTCAAAATCAGGACAACTTGAGTCAGAGCATAAGCTTGATGTTGAGCATATATGAGTCATGCCAAGTGATTTTGTACCTTCGGACATTTGCGTAATTTCATGAAAATGCGTTTACAAAATGTAGAATATGGCGTCAAAAGCTGACAAAAAATTTCAGAGTACATGCGGAATTATTAAATTTTGTCAACTTTTAACTTTATTTATGAAAAATATTGTAAATTTTGTAAAGATATTTCATGAAATTGCGCAGATGTCCGAGGTACAATTGCGCAGAGGTACAAAATCACATGGCGTGTCTCATATACGAATCGTCAATACATGTAATAATGAGCACAAACACTGTGGAGAGGTAAGGACAGAAAATGGGCCGCCAGCTGAGAAGTGTGCCGTTACGACATGTGCAGACCCAGATCATCTACGCCTTTTAAACAGGATCTATACTCGTCCGTGATGTTTATATCTTCTAACTAGACATTATGTTTGTGAAACATGGATATGCCCCCGTGGCATACTGGGGGCCGTTTCACTAAACTTCGTACGACTAAAATGTTCGTAAGTGCAAATTTACGGTCGTCTGGAAATTTCAATTGATGGATTTACATTTATTGAGCATAGGCTGCATATGCAGCCTATGCTCAATAAATGTAAATCCAATAATTGTTTACAAGAAAACATTGCTAATGTGAAATTTACATACTATCATAATTTTGCAATTACGAACATTGTAGTCGTACAAAGTTTAGTGAAACGGGCCCCTAGACTCTTAAATGGAAAAACTGTGTTTCAAGTGTTTAAAACTCACACAAACGTTTCGACGCAACAAAATGGCTAAGTGTTGCAGTGACACTTTGAAGATGACAAAGGTCAAGTTAATAGTGGCGTGAGTGTGAGAAATGTTCTGGTGATGTAATATATTTAAGACATTACATGTTGGAGAAACTCATACAAACTTTTTGACGCAAAAAAATGGCCAAGTGTTTCAGTGACATTTTGAAAATGAGACAAAGGTCAAGGTCATGCTCATGGTGGCACGAGTGTGTGACAACTGTTCAGGTGATTCAAGTGTCCAAGTATTGAAGCAATCCTTCGTGTAATATTAAAGAATTAAGATATTACATGTTGGAGAAATTCTTATAAACTTTTCTATGTAAATGTACACGGACGGACGTACGGAACCTCAAGAGCAACGCAATATGCCCCCCTTGCTATCGCATAGGGGGCATAATAAACATTTTTGATCAATCAATTCACTGAAATAATCCAACTGGTGATCGAGACCTACACTGGCCACGCATGTCCTACATGCATTTTCAGAGATTCCGCAGAGGAAAATAAAAAAAATCGCCACTTCAAAAAAAATGAAACAATTGGTGAAAAAAAATTACAATTTATTAATTCTTTTTTTGAATTTTTTTTTGGAAAATTGTCATTTTTTATCGCCAATTGTTTATTTTTATCGCCAATTGCGAAAGTGGCGATCGCCAGCGGAATCCCTGCATTTTTAACAGTGGCTGGCCCAACTATAGCATGTGCAATACACCCAATAGGCTGCTTGTCGGTTGCCTAGTCACCTGCCCATTGATGAGTGGCGGCTGCTGAAATTCGGGTAGCTTAGTCGGCTACCGTACTTGCCCGACATGGACAACAGTAGTTCATCATCGTCGCTACAAGTACAGCGAAGAATTGTTGAAGGTTCCCAGACGAAAACAATGAAAACGAAGTGAAAGTGATCATTTTATGTAACCCTATGCATAGAAACGATTATCATTTTGTTTTTTTGTCCATCAAAACGATATTTTTGTTTAAATACCCGGTTTTTTATACGCCTGTCTTGTCTATCAACGCATAGTTTTGACATCATCTTCATTGTTTGTAGTTAGAAAACGATGTTTTCGTTGGTTTAACCAACGAAAACATCGTTTTCTAATGACAAACAATGAAAACAAAAACATATGTCTCCCCCAATACCACCACTGCATGTTATCAGGACTTGGAAAGGTAGAATTTAAGGCAGCAACAGCATATATGTAGCTACCTTGTATTTTCTGCATACTTTTGAAGATACGCGCGACACAAGTTGAATATCCCCACTTTTCACTAAGTCAAGGGCCATAACTCCGTGAATACTGGATGAATCCGCATCTAAAACACTATGTGCGCAACTTCACATGAACACCAGTATTCCTGTAAAGTTTCATGACTGTAACTGAAATACATTTGGAGATACGCGCGACACAAGTTGAAAATCGCCACTTTTCGCTAAGTCAAGGGCCATAACTCCGTAAATACAGGATGAATCCGCATCTAAAACCCCAGGTGCGCAACTTCACACGATGACCAGTATTCCTGTAAAGTTTCGCGACTCTAACTGAAATACTTTTGGAGATACGCGCGACACAAGTTGAAAATCACCACTTTTCACTAAGTCAAGGGCCATAACTCCGTGAATACTGGATGAATCCGCATATAAAACCCCAGGTGCGCAACTTCACACGATGACCAGTATTCCTGTAAAGTTTCACGACTTGTAACTGAAATACATTTGGATACGCGCGACACAAGTTGAAAATCCCCACTTTTCACTAAGTCAAGGGCCATAACTCTGTAAATACAGGATGAATCCGCATCTAAAACCCCAGGTGCGCAACTTCACATGATGACCAGTATTCCTGTAAAGTTTCGCGACTAACTGAAATACTTTTGAAGATACGTGCGACACAAGTTGAAAATCCCCAATTTTCGCTAAGTCAAGGGCCATAACTCCGTAAATACAGGATGAATCCGCATATAAAACCCCAGATGCGCAACTTCACACGATGACAAGTATTCCTGTAAAGTTTCACGACTGTAACTTAAAAACCTTTGGAGATATGCACGACACGAATTTTGTGACGGACGGACGGACGGACGGACGGACGGACGGACGTTCTTACAGTACTATACTTATGTGGCTTATCACATGTTAAATATTAGCCACATAAAACGATTTTTAGCCACATAAAAGGATTTTTTAGGTGGCTAATTGTAACCAACCCTATCCTTTACCAAGTCCATAACCCTGTGGGGCTAGCCACATAATTACCCTAATGTGTGCCCGGACGGCCGGACAGACAACCAAGCCAAAACCAATATGTCTCCCCATTCATGTCCGTCCGTCTATCCGTCCGTCCCTGTCCGTCACAACGATAGGCAATCCTTCGTTTGTGGAACAAGGAACAAATCTGGGCTGTAGGCAGTGTAAAATACAGTACAACCTCTCTACACCGAACAAACACAGAATATTGGTGGAATTCAATCATTTATCCCGTCAACGCAGTGCCTATGTGCCGTGAAACAAGGTGACGTGAAACATATTTGATATCCTGTCAATACGACCTAATCACAATTCATACGCGTCATTCGTGTTGGTGACTACTTTCCCCAGTATACTTCTTGAGTTGACTGAATAGTCTGATGGAAATGGAACCGTTTACAGTGTGAGGGTTAAATTTGGCATCTAAAAACGATATCGCCAGAAAATAAAATTAAGTGCATGTCATTTTGTGAATGTCAAATCAATTTCCATTACGACCTTCAATTTCCAATTGCGTTTGCTCTCTACCCATTCCGTGCGTCATTCAGACATGACTAACGTCATACTTATATTTACGTCAATAAGTCTACTACGTCATTTAAAATAAAAATGGCTGCTCCCAGTGATTCCAGTCAGGTAGGGAAATAAACGAAACAAAATAGTGTTTGTATTGTTGATTTTTATTCTGGACAGATCGCAATGGTTGCAGAATCTGCCCCAAATGGAAATGGATGGGTCTGGTGAATTTTGAGAGTGTATTTCGTTGAACAGAAGCTGTAATTTCACATTGTCGGTGACAAAATATAAAGTATCAACAGAACATTTATCTGTTGAACCTGCCTGAAGTACAGTTTTAATGTTTAATTCGGGATGTATGGTTGCCATTCTAAATAGGATTAAATCGTAAAGCTGCCATCTTGTTTTTTTTCCATTTCCATGATTCACGAACGGTGAAAAGAACAGAAACAAAAATATTGTTGTAACATTTTAAGATTATTCGTGAAATATTTTGATGTGTACAGTTCCTAAAGTCTAAAACAATTATTGATCAATTTACTGTCATGACTGTTGATTAACGGATTTTACAACCATATTTTATCGAAATATGTTCTGTGCGCCAATAAGTGTTTGATGTAATTCGGTTCTAACTTATCTCTATTTTGAAGGCTAAATTAACTAAATTAAGTTGATTTAAATGCTGTTTTAGAATGTTGACGGGATAAATAGAATAGTAGTTTAGTGCCGTGCATAGGAAAACATATCTGGCTCGGCACGGAAACCGGATAGGCTAGGCAGAGCCTCGCCCATCCAGTTTCCTAAGCTTCGCCAGATATTTTTTCCCATCCACGGCACTAACCTACTATTCTCTATTTATCCAGCAGGCTCATCTGGCTCTACACTGTTTGCAAACACTGCTATTGCTTATTCCTTTTTTTTTTTTGATTTTTTTTATTCTTTTTTTTTTTTTTTTTGAAGTGGCGATTTTTTTATTTTCCCCAGCGGAATCCCTGAAACATAGTAAAACAAGAAATGCGTCTGTCGAACGCGGATGCCACCTGCAGCATATTTGAGAAACTGTGACAAAGTGGTTAACCGAAAAGTGTGACGGACGGACGGACGGACGGACGGATGGACAGACGGACGGACGTTCTTACAGTACTATACTTATGTGGCTTATCACATGTTAAATATTAGCCACATAAAAGGATTTTTAGCCACATAAAAGGAATTTTTAGGTGGCTAATTGTAACCAACCCTAACCTTTACCAAGTCCATAACCCTGTGGGGCTAGCCACATAAGTACCCTAATGTGTGCCCGGACAGACGGACAGACGGACGGTCCAAACACTATATGACACCTGTTTCTTCGAAACCCGGTGGCATAACAAGAAAACGTGGCCTGTCGGCACACGAATGCCTCCAGTGGCAGATTGGAGAAACTCTGGCAATGTTAACCAAATGTGACGAGTATTCATAAGCACAGTTGTGATGGTCAAAAGGTCATATCAAATCATTGATGTGTGACATTTATACACAAGTATGATGTATTGAAATATTTAAGTAATCCTCAAGGGATCATGGATTATAGAACTTACGGCAGAATTGAGAAACTCCGGCAAACGTCTTATAGATGTGTGAAAAAGTTCAAAGTTGTGAAGGTCAAAAGGTCATGGTCATATTAATGGCAGCACGGATATGTAGCATTTGTCCACACGTATGATGTATTCAAATATTAAAGTAATCCTTTCAAAGGATATAAAAGTTATGACAGAATTGAGAAACTCTGGCAAACTTCTTAATGTGTGAAAAAGTTCAAAGTTGTGAAGGTCAATGTGATATTAAGGTCAGCATGGATGTGTGGAATTTGAGCACAAGTATGATGTATTGAAATATTTCAGTAATCCTTCAAGGGATGAAGAAGTTATGACAGAATTGAGAAACTCCGGCTAACAACATAATATGTGAAAAAGTTAAAAGTTGTGAAGGTCAAAATGTCATGGTCATATTAAGGGCAGCATAGATGTGTGAAATTTGTGGACAAGTATGATGTATTGAATATTTAAGTAATCCTTCAAGGGTTATAGAAGTTGTGATAACATTGAGAACCTCCGGCAAACTACACAATGTGTAAAAGTTCAGAGTTGTGAAGGTCAAAGGGTCATGGTCATATTAAGGGCAGCATGGATGTGTGTAATTTGTCCACAAGTATGATGTATTGAAATATTTAAGTAATCCTTCAAGGGATATAAAAGTTATGACAGAATTGAGAAACTCCGTCAAACTTCTTAAAGTGAAAAAGTTCAAAGTTGTCATGGTCAAAAGGTATTAAGGGTAGCATAGATGTGTGGCATTTGTCCACATGTATATTTAAGTAACCCTTCAAGGGATATAGAAGATATAACAGAATTTCGAAACTCCAGCGAACTTCTGAATGGGGCTACAGATACTTCATTCAACAACACAGTTATATTCGGACAGGGAAACTGCAATTTCACTTGCACACCAGACATGCCATGTGATTATCTACCGAATAAGATGTGCGGCAGCTCTTGAAAAATATGTACAATATTTATGATATTTTCCGTAAATGATGTTGAAAATTTACGTAATTTCTATAGCAAATGCGGATTCCGCATTTGCTATAGAAATTACGTAAGTTTTCAACATCATTTACCGAGAATATCACAGTTTATGAATTAAATACTTCTCATGAAAAATCTCACATGTACAAAATCACACGGTGCGTGCATCTCATATAGTACAGTGAAATCGCGATGGCTCGAAATGCGACTGGCTCGTAATGTCGGGCTCGCTCGAAATGGCGTCGCGGTCCCGATAATTTTCCCTATATGTTTAATGTATTTTATATGCGATGGCTCGAAATGCAACTCCTCGAAAAATGCGATCACTCAAAACAATTGTCAAGTCCCGCGGACACATTTCTCTCTATTTTGCTATACGGTGACTCGAAATTGATGTCGAAGTTTGTGTTTGGTTAATTTTCACACCTCCGCGTCCAACTTATTACGATCAAAGGCCGAGCCGCGCTCTACCTGTCTGTGAAAGGCGATTTCTTTTCAAGTGCAGTTAATTGCCTAAAGTGGTGCAATTTGATTGTTAACGTTGTTGATGGCGATCATTTTGTGAATTCTATATTAGATTATTCGGAAACTTTCAACAAAATTTGTGGAAACTCTATTTATTGTTATGCTTGTACATTATTTGTGAAATAAAAGTTATTGTATTCTTAATTTGCTGTTGTTGTTTTGTGTCCCATAAGAGCTCAACGGCATACGGCGATTTATTAAATATTCTGGGTTTCGTCCACTCGGAGTATTTAATAGAGTCTGTCGTAAGTCGTTGGTCGTTTTTCGTTTCAACTCCCGTGTTATTCGAGAGGCTACCCGAGAGTTACAACGAAAAACGCCCATTGAAAAAATACCACTGTTTCGAGTGACGTCACAACAGCCTGCTGCATTAATTATGTGCGCCGCTATTTATAGTGAATACTGGACCTTTTCTCCTTTTCGACTTTGATAATAATTAATTGAAATAAAGACAGTTTTGTAAACACATGTAGTTTATTTAATTTCGCATGATAACTAATCTGCGAATAAATATTATAATCATCTAAAACATGGATACATTCTATTGTGCTTTCTTTATTTCCTAAATCCGACGGGTACAGTAGTCGGCAAATATCACAAAATGGAAAGACGCGATGGCTCGAAAGATGTGATCACTCGAACAAAATGTGCGGTTCCGTGGCATTTCGAGCCATCGTGATTTCACTGTAGTTGACACTGTCCATAACTACCTGTTTGGATTGGAATACATTATAATCAGGTACCGAGCTACACATTGACAGAATATACGCTCAGGGATGCATCCAGGATTATAATAGATGGGGGCATATGCCCCCCTTGCTTTTGAAAATAGGGGAAACAGTGATGCGGAGCTGAGCGACATCAGCGAGCGAGTCTCCTAGGGGGGTCCGGGGGCATGCTCCCCCGTCAAAATTTTGAAAAAATGGTGCCCAATGGTGGCATTTTATATGTATCTGAGACAAATACTGATGTAAAATATGGCCATTTTTTTAAGCGAAACTTTGTTTTGAAAAATAATGTATTGTTATACTCGGTGAAAAAAATATTTTCCTCAAGTATACATGCAAAGAATCATTGAAATTATAGTTTTAATCCTTGTTTCCGTGTTTCCAGTATCCATGCACCACTTGCACAACATTTCTTGTTTTTCGTTCACAACAAGCCATGGTCGATTTATTTTCCACTCATTACTGAAACAATATTTCCGTTTTTTGGCGGGTTGTTCTCCAGACACGTCGACCTTATCGGCATAATTTGTATTTTCACAATCTTCACTGACCACGGCATCATTTATTCGTTCTGATTCTGGCACACCTCAGCATCCAATCAGATCGAATTACGCTATCAGCGAGTTTGGAATGACACACCATGCCCTGTCTGCGTGATTGAACCAGATTCTAAATCTATAGCCTGTTTTACTATGATACCCACGACCGGCAGCGCAATACAAATTTATTGTAAAATGTTTTTCTGAAATAGACTATAAGTCTCTGCACAGCAACTGCATTTGGATACAACACACACCGACACCTCGTTTTAATATATAATTATATATTATAGGGAAAATAGCACATACCGTGTCTGGGAGAAAATAGCAGTCATAGTGTCTGGGAGTAAGATTAAAATAACAGAATTTCCCCTAGATGTAAAACCGAAATCCACGGAAAACACAAGAAAAAATGTGTATATTTACGGTACCATGTATACATGTCACGCTGCGACACATTTACATTACAACATGCACAACCTATTATAAACCACGCTATTTATAGACAGTCACAGTCATACAGCTGTGGCAATGACATTGCTTCAGTGTTACTTGACAGCTTTGATGTCGGGCCGCGCATTGTCGGAACTATGACGTCATGCGTATTCAGGCACGTGCCCAGATTGGCCTTGATAACGTCATCACTTGTTTATCGATTTAAATGGTTTAAATCGACTCGTAGCTTACGTTCGACGGCCGCACAAACTCGATTGAACTGCATGCCTTCCAATGATTAAATATGCAGCGCGTTTAAATAGTCGATTACGGTTTTTTTAATATGCGCACTGGTCATTGAAAAAGGGGCACATCCGTGATTTTTTTGCGCGATGTCGGGCGCAAGAAAATCAATAATTTGCGGCATTGACAATAATTAAGGGGAATTGCCGCAATCGCGCATCCTGGATGCACCCCTGCACGCTGATTACACTGAGAAATTGATGTAGCAGGTATTGATTGACACTGATAAAAATGTCTCGCAGTCAATCTGAATTCAAACTGATTTTAAATCATACTTTTCATTGTTTCAACAAACGTACGCGCAAATGCACATGCATTCTTTTTACGACGTTCCACGTGCAAATCAGTGACGTAAAGTCAAAATAACCATATGGTGCAAAAGTGAAAGTGAATGGGTTTAACGACCCAGCAACAGCTATAAAGGTCAGTTAGAGACGCGTCCTCAGTTTTAAGTCTCATCCGAAAGACCAGTGTGATGGAAACACTACAAAAGTACTTTGCTTGCCTAGGGCGAGGATTGAACTCACTACCTCGGTATTGAAGGTCAGTGCTCTCCCTCTATGCCACACCCCATTCCTACAATATGGTGGAATGTAGAGTGTCGAGTTAGCGTTAGTCTGTGTACATGCGTAAATGCGTGCGTATGTTAGTAACACCTTTAATTTTTCAATAACTTATGAACCACTTCACAGATTAAAATATTTGGCCACAATGAGTGTCTAGGGATGGTGCTAATTATGCAAATGACCCATGTCCAACTGCCCAAGGTCAAAGTCACTGAAGACTTATGTTCACCATGTTTGAAAGGCAAATGCATTAAAGTCTTTTTATTATTATTATCAAGGCTGACAGCGAGGGGATTAGCTTAGTGATAGTGATGCCCTTGTTACGTTTGTGTTACCCCATAGTAACTGTTGGCAGGATTATATGGGCCACTGGTTGGTAGAATGTACCTTACGACATCTGCAACAACTGTAGGTATTGGTCCTCTCAGAGCTCCATATAAGTTTTGTATCTAAAAGAGTATTATACCCCCAGATTTCAAATTCAATGCGCATTTTACTTTTACAAATGTATTCCTTATTAAATAGGGAATAAATAAAAAAAAAATTCTTTTTTAAATTCACTTATTTGAGCTGCAAAAAGCAAACACTGTTTGCTTTTTACAGCTCAATTAAGTAAATTTCAACTTAATTACAGTATTTTCGCTACTCAATTTGAAAATTAATGCACATTTTCACATTGCTGTGAGTATTTTCTATGCAAAGTATACTTATTTTGCTAAGTACACTGTGAGGGACACATTTTCAATTTAAGGATAAATTGATTAATTTTTATTTAATGAAATAAAATATTTTCCGACCAAATTATTATACTGAATTTATTACATTATCACAGCCATTTTGGCTGTGATAATGTAATAAATTCAGTATAATAATTCTGCATACTTCTAATCATCAAATATATGCAGTCGTTATTTCTATATGAAATTTGAGAAAAGTAAATTAATTACTCCCACAAAGTATACTTAGCTAGATGAGCATACTTAGCAATTTTGGTGAAATCGGCTTCTGGGTCTATGCTGGCTGCAAACGTCGTAAGGTCTCTTGTCTCAGTCCATGACCCATGTATACACTAAATATGCAAAACTTACCCATAAATACACGAGATATCGAACACGACATCAATCATATCACAGCATAATTCATACGACTGCATATCCACCGGCGAACTGTCCGTGGCTATGTAGATTTTACTGACGACATCAAACAAGAAGGCCTTCTCTATACCAGAGTTCTACAACAGAGATGTATATATGTGTGACTAATGTTACATCCGTGTTAAAATGAACGTATAGTGTACATAGTAAAACTGAACATTGTTATAATGAAGTGACATAGCGGAAATGAATGTAATGTTAAATCTACAAAACATTCTCCCACATTTTTATAAAAGTACGAGTGGTTGATACGATCACTAAGCACTGATTAATAACATGGAATTGTTGAATTGTCAGTGCATTAGCAATACGCATATGGACCGATAAATGGAATCTTAGCACAGTTGAGCCCAAAACAGACATATATCTAATAACTAGCTACCACACTATCAATATACTTGGAACTGAAAACACAATTGATCAGAATACACCAAAATGGCTGTGATAATGTAATAAATTCAGTATAATAATACTGCATACTCTTAATCATCAAATATATGCAGTAGTTAGTTCTATATTATAGGAATGAATGGCCTTTTTGTGGAATTTATCGGGGTATAAACTTGGAAAAGTCGCGGGAATACTGGACGAAGGCCAGAAGGCCTCGTCCAGTATTCCCGCGACTTTTCCAAGTTTATATCCCCGATAAATTCAACAAAAAGGCCATTCATTCCTTATAATTCCAGCATTTGAAATCAATTCATCAATAAAATGTGTTTATTTTCCGTTTTCATAAGAATTATTTTAGCTGCGCCTGACGGTTACAGAAAGTAGTTCGGCATGGGAGTTTACTGGGATATAAATTTTGGACAGAGACTTGCTATGGACCAATCAAATGTTAGGGAATTGTGTAAATATTTTTGTGCTGGAATTATGAAATAATGCATTTTGGGGAAAATAAATGATTACTCACTCAAAGTATACACCACTAGATAAGAATACTTTGCAATTTTGATGAAATCGGCTACAGAGCAAGTGACTATAAAGCAATCTGGGCACATCCTTGAAAGATAAACACAACTACTAGACGACCAACCAACTGCTTGAGTTTTAAGGGTAAGATGTTAGTACATGGACCATGTTCTAATAAAACTGGACTCACTACATTTGTGACCACTGTAGCTGCATACTAGCCTGCACCAGCTGGTCAGGGGTCTATTCACTAATAATTCCAGCACAAAAATATTTACACAATTCCCTAACATTTGATTGGTCCGTAGCAAGTTCTGTCCAAAATTTATATCCCAGTAAACTCCCATGCCGAACTACTTTCCGTAACCGTGAAGCGCAGTTAAAATAATTCTTAAGAAAACGGAAAATAAACACATTTTCTTGATGAATTTATTTCAAATGCTGGAATTATAAGGAATGAATGGCCTTTTTGTGGAATTTATCGGGGATATAAACTTGGAAAAGTCGCGGGAATACTGGACGAGGCCTTCCGGCCTTCGTCCAGTATTCCCGCGACTTTTCCAAGTTTATACCCCGATAAATTCCACAAAAAGGCCATTCATTCCTATATTAAATTGACAAAACATCTAATATACATCCACTGAACAATAATAAAGAGCCCTATCAGGATACACAAGTGTGCAAGCCAATCAGGTCTTACACCAGTCAAAACTGAAACTAGTGGCCCAAATGTTTTAATCATTATACCAGATATTGATGGGCTTACCGAGATAAGGATGTTGAGCAGATTTTCTAAGGTGGGTAACTGCGGAATCAGTTTCTGGACGACTTTACTGAAGGCCTCAAATATCGAGTGGTCATATATACTAGTCAGGTAGAAGCTAAAATAGATAAGAAAAAGCAACATTTTGAAGGTGACAAAGGTTAAGTTTGTGTTAATGGTTGCGAGAGTGTGTGACAAATGTTCAGATGATTCATGTGTCCAAGAATTGACGCAATCCTTCGCGTAATGAAGATATTACATGTTGGAGAAAGAAACTCTTACACTGTTTGCACATCAACAGACAGCAATTACTGAATAGTTTGCTTCGAAATGAAAACATGTCTTGGCATTTCATTAGAATTGTCTCCTTGGAGACAATTCTAATGAAATACCAAGATGTGTCTTCATGGAAAATAAGAAGAATATGCTATATTTGTGGTCTGTTGATTGTTTTCTGCAGCATGATAAATGCACCACACAATTTTGATTGCTTTTTGATACTCGCTACTTTGATTTCAATTGGGGTTTCTGGCAATTGTAATTGGGTACAGTCAAACTTGTGTTAAGAGACCACTCCAGGGAACTGCTAAAAGTGGTCTCTTAACAGAGGTGGTCTCTTAATAGGGACAGCCATGTGGAGTGGGTACACGGATGATATAAAAAAAACAACACAGTGACAACACAGTCAAGTAATAACATGTATACACATATATGTATGTTTATTAAAGTAATAACATGTACAATGGAAAACATAAGTTTTAATACACTGCAGCTCCATTATAACGCGGTGGTCGGGGTCCAAGATTTCAAACCGCGATCAAATCCGACCGCGTTATAAAATTTCGGGACATGCACGGGTACTGGTACTGCACGGGTTACTGGTATCATTCGCATTTCGGTTACCAACTATTGCGGGAATTCCATTAGCAACGGACCAATATAAAATCATGTCAGATATAAAATCATGTCATTTGAACAGAAGTTAAAGTAATTATTAATAATGCCTATGACATACAAACTTGTATGTATTAATGTATTAAACATACGAGTTATTTATAAAATCATGCTTATTACGTTGTATAGTGCTCGCGATAGACAGACGCTTATTACAATGTATACTACTCGCGATCAACAGACGCTTAAACGGATTAATTGATAATAAGTAATGCCTATGGTCACGTGTCGTGCCTATTCATGCGGTTGATACGTGCATAATATCAGGATGTGGGGTCACGTGATCTATTGTTTACGCTGCAAGTCATATTGATGAATGAAATTTACGATTTAAGCGAGATTGCCTTGGGCTGCAGTGTAAACAATAGACCACGTGATCCCATACCCTGACCCAGATAATGCTGAAACTCCAGTCTATTTATAGAACGCTAAATACACGTTTTATGGATTATAGCCACCGATTATAGCCGTGTTTCGAGCCGTGTTTTCATGGGCGCCGATGGTCGTTAAACGCGTCGTATTTTGACGGAATGGGCCGCATTTATACGGTCGCTGGTCGCAGACAGCAGGTGGTCGTTCATTGCAAGTACGTTATTATGGGAAATTCGTCGGGCGGGATTCAAACCGGTCGCTTACAGCAGGTGGTCGTTTATTACAAGTGGTCGTTAGCACAAGTTCGACTGTATTTAAGCAAATACGCTGCTTATCTGGAGCTCTGCAGCAATGCAATATGTCACCTTTCCTATCGCATAGGGGACATACTCAACTCTAAATCTACCATCCATTACCTAATCCACATGCCTACCTACCTGAGGTGAAGGTTATCGAGTCCAGCATCTATCAGGTCATCACAGGCTCGCTGGTGTATGTCGCGCTGAGTCTCTATCTTGTGGTCGTCCGACAGTCCGTCCACTTTGTGGATAAACACCTCAAACTTGATGTTCGGGTTGATCTTGTACGCCCGCGACACAGTGACGTGCAGCTTCGACAGCGCATCCATATAGTTATCCTGAATGAGATGTCAACAGATAGAGAATACCAGGCCAGTGTCCTTTGAAATGAAGCTTATTAGGCTCGCGTAGGAAACGCATTCCTAGACTCGTCGAGGAATTCCTATCGTTTCCGAGCTGAGCCTGATAAACTTGATATAAAGACACTGAACTGGTATTCTATTTATCAGGTAATGTTCTATGCGGCAGAATGAGCAAATATGCGGCTGTGACTCGAAAAATGTATGTTGTGTGTTCTGTAACCAGTGGAGATCCAGATCAGTCTGTTCAGAATCTGAAACTGTCATGCTTCTAACAAGCAATATAGGTTGTTATCAGGCTACAGGAGTGTACTGTTTGATCAAGAGCTATACTGGTCTCAAAGCAGATAAGCCCCATTTCTCCAGTCACAGCCACATATAAATTTCAAGAGAAACATTTATCAGGCTACTAGCCACGCATTGACCGAGTCTTTCGTTGAATGATAAAAAAATATAAAATATGCTGCATCATAAATTGATGATAATAATTTATGATATATCTTGGTCTATCCGAATTTGACTACTTTCGCTATTAACATGATTAATGAATAACATCAGTGCAATGATGCAATGCAAACCAATATGCACCAGGGCTCCAGATAAGGAATTAGTAATTGAGTATTGTCACTCTATCATTTCTGAAGCAATTGGGTATTTCAAATTTTAATTGGGGAATATAAAATCACACTGTTTACACATTAACAGACAGCTATTATTGAATAGTTTGCTTAGAAATAAGAAGAAACGAGGCAAAGCCACGAAGGCCAGGTTTTTTCCAAGCATAGACACTTGGATAACATAATTATACCCACTTTTTGTAGACTAGATGGCCGTGGCCTGCATGTCGCGCCTTGGGGCGAGGCATGGACACTAAAAGAATAGATATAGTAGATGGAAAAACTTTAACCAAAAAACTTTAACCGGACACACGGACGTACGAACGGACGGACGGACGCCAAAATGCCGACGATATCACGCTTTCCGCAAGCTGGCACTACAATGATGATAAACACCCATGTGAAATATCAAGGTAATGGGTGAAGCAGTTGCAGAGATATAGAACACGAAAAAACTTTAACAAAAAAATTCAAAGTAATTTGACCTTGACATTGGGCACAGGGGCCGCACGGTTGGGGGGGTAGAATGAAAATATGGATGATGATAAACACCCATGTGAAGTTTCAAGGTAATGGGCGAAGCAGTTGCAGAGATATAGTATAACTAAAAACTTTTAACCAAAAAAGTTTAACCAGACATACGTTAAAAAGTTAACGTTGAAAATGGCTAAGTCAATTACGTAGAAATAATAGGTGAAGATAAAAACAAGAAACGAGGCAAAGCCAAGAAGGCCAGGTTTTTTCCAAGCATAGACACTTGGATAACATAATTATACCCACTTTTTGTAGACTAGATGGCCGTGGCCTGCATGTCGCACCTTGGGGCGAGGCATGGACACTAAAAAAATAGATATAGTAGATGGAAAAACTTTAACGAAAAAACTTTAACCGGACACACGGACGTACGGACGGACGGACGCCAAAATGCCGACGATATCGTGCTTTCCGCAAGCGGGTGCGACAATGATGATAAACACCCATGTGAAGTATCAAGGTAATGGGTGAAGCAGTTGCAGAGATATAGTACACAAAAAAACTTTAACAAAAAAATTCAAAGTAATTTGACCTTGACATTGGGCACAGGGGCCGCACGGTTCGGGGTTAGAATGAAAATATGGATGATGATAAATACCCATGTGAAGTTTCAAGGTAATGGGCGAAGCAGTTGCAGAGATATAGTATAACGAAAATGTTTTAACCAAAAAATTGAACCAGACGTACGTTAAAAAGTTAACATTGAAAATGGCTAAGTCAATTACGTAGAAATAATAGGTGAAGGTAAAAAAAATGGTCACATGTTGGATAGTTGTATGTGGTAGGCACCCCTTGGTTATGAAGCTGTGAAAGTTTGGTGGTCCTAGGTGGTACAGTACCCAAGAAATGGACTTAAACATGAAAACTTAACATTGTAAACGCGAAAACTTAACATTGAAAATGGCTAAGTCGACTGCGCGGAAAAAATGGGTCAAGTTAAAAAAAAGGTAACATGTTGGATAGTGATATGTGGTGGGCACCCATTGGTTATAAAGCTGTGAAAGTTTGGTGGTCCTAGGTGGTACAGTACCAAAGAAATGGACTTAAACACGAAAACTTAACATTGTAAACGCAAAAACTTAACATTGAAAATGGCTAAGTCGACTGCGCGGAAAAAATGGGTCAAGTTCAAAAAAAGGTAACATGTTGGATAGTGATATGTGGTGGGCACCCCTTGATTATGAAGCTGTGAAAGTTTGGTGGTCCTAGGTGGTACAGTAACAAAGAAATGGACTCAAACACGAAAACTTAACATTGATTGTGGACGCCTCCTGCCCGCCCGCCCGGCTTTCGCCAATCCAATAGCTTGGATTTTTTTCTCAAAAAACTGGCTAAAAACATATCTTGGCATTTCATTAGAATTGTCTCCTTGGAGACAATTCTAATGAAATACCAAGATGTGTTTTAATGGAAAATAAGAAAAATATGATAAAGGTACCATAAATCTTTTATTGCTTTTTGATACTCGCTACTTCTGATTTCAATTGAGTTTTTGGCAATTTTCTTTGGGTATATAAGCAAATACGCAGCTTATCTGGAGCAATGATGCACTCTTTTCAAAGAAACCCATATTATATATTTGCTCATTCTGTAGTACAACCCACTACCTGATAAATAGAATAACACATAGTGTATTTTGACATAAAAGTTGATAATACTCGGCTAGAAAACAGTCGTAATTTGTACACGTTTCTTAGCCTTGCATGATTAAATTTGTATCAAAAGACACATAGTCTGATATTCTCAAAATATGGGCTGTGATCTGACAAACAAAGCTTATTGTCATTTTAATGAAATATAACACTGAAAGGATTGAGCATTTCTTTTTTTAATGCCTTCCGGTTAATTACCTGGATTTCTTCGTGAAATATAAATCAATCTTACACTGGAAGAAACTGTGAAAATATGACTTTCGGTTTCATTTAATCATTAGCAACCAAATGTTGAAGAAAAAAATAAGCATACGCAGAACTTTTGTCTTTGTAAACTAACAAATCTATATAAATCCATAAATTGATGTCGTTTTCATTTGTGTGACGTCAATATAGTTATTAATTGTCCATTGAACGGCTAGTGCAACTCAGTGACCAAACTTACATCGAATGTATTTTTAACCATTTATCCCGTATACCATGTTAATTTTAGACTATTCCATAAAACAGGAGTATTGTTACAAAATCTTAAAATAATGACAAACACTGCAGATCCTGATGAGACGGGAGCCGGCTCACCTGGATGCACAGTATTTGCAAATGTTGGCTTAATGGTCTGTAGGGCTGTAAGGTCAATCAATGATGCAATCATGCATGTACCTGTGCGTCAATAACAAATATCAAAGCTCCGCAGCCACCAAATATGTTATTGGAGTCGAATGTGGAATCGAAGTAGTCGAGATGGCCGGGTAGGTCCCATATTTGGAAGACAACAAAGGAGCAATTTGTCACATCTGAAATACAATGGAAGTATGTCTAGCCGGCACATTATAGGAATGAATGGCCTTTTTGTGGAATTTATCGGGGTATAAACTTGGAAAAGTCGCGGGAATACTGGACGAGGCCTTCCGGCCTTCGTCCAGTATTCCCGCGACTTTTCCAAGTTTATATCCCCGATAAATTCCACAAAAAGGCCATTCATTCCTTATAATTCCAGCATTTGAAATAAATTAATCAAGAAAATGTGTTTATTTTCCGTTTTCTTAAGAATTATTTTAACTGCGCCTCACGGTTACGGAAAGTAGTTCGGCGTGGGAGTTTACTGGGATATAAATTTTGGACAGAGACTTGCTACGGACCACACAAATGTTAGGGAATTGTGTAAATATTTTTGTGCTGGAATTATTGGCAGATAAAACTAGAGCAAGTGAGCACGGGCTCATGGATACCATCGGCCACCGTCTGGCCCGACAAACAAAAACTTCAATGCAAATCTCAGAGACGAAATACGAAAACTACATACCTGAAGTATGACCAAGACCTAAGACCCTGAATGTGTGCCTGGACGTACAGACAGAGGACCGACAACAGAAAGGCAAAAACTATTTACCCCTCAGCATATAGTGTAAGATGGGGTTATAGACACTAGGACATTTTATGATCTAGATAATACATGTACAGTCAGCGTGTAAGTGCACACACGAACGAACACGACAGGTTGGTTCCAACCTGTCGTGTTCGTTCGTGTGTGCACTTACACGCTGACCCCACTGTAAGTGTGCTACATGCACATTGACTGTTCAAACAGTAATTCAGGTGGAATAGACATAGTTTGATTGACAGAATAATGGCCATCTACAGGCAGTACAAATTTAAATTAAGCAACAGGGATCCAGATAAGGAATTAGTAATTGAGTATTGTCACTCCATCATTTCTGAAGCAATTGGGTATTTCAAAATATTAATTGGGTAAAACGAAATCACAGTGGAAGACACATCAACAGATAGAAATTATTGAATAGTTTGCTTCAAAATGAAAACATATCTTGGCATTTCATTAGAATTGTCTCCTTGGAGACAATTCTAATGAAATACCAAGATGCGTTTTGATGGAAAATAAGAAAAACTATGCTATATTTTTGGTCTATATATTGTTTTCTGCAGCATCATAAAGGTACCACAATTTTTTGTATTGCTTTTTGATACTCGCTACTTCTTTTTGGCAATATTAATTGGTTATTTAAGCAAATTCGCAGCTTATCTGGAGCTCTGAAGCAAAACACAACCATGACTAAATGGTAACAAACGAGTCAGCAAGTGGTGACTTACTTATACCAGTTGTTCAACCATAATAACCTTAAATATTCAGACACCAATTATAATTGTTTTGAAAAACCCCTATAAAATAAAATATGGGTTTCCCAAAACAAATTGTATCCAATTATTATTACAACTAGAGCAAGTGAGCAGGCTCGCGGATACCCCCGGCCGACGCCTTGTCCGACCAACAAGTATGGATGATGATAACAGAGTATATGAAGTTTCATGTCAATCTGACCTACGGTTGCAGAGATAATAGGTACCCAAAAACATTAACAAATCTTAGGGACGGACGGAATGATGAAAACTGTATACCCTTCAACTTACTTTGTATGCCATGGGCATCATAATCAGTACAACTATACCAACCCGAACTAGATTGGTCAGTAAGTGAGGCTTATGGAATACCCCCCGAGTGGGCCCAGGTACCCCTAAATATGTAAAAAGTCTGTGGGCTTGTGACCGTAACTCTGGACTTAGCGGGGGCGGCACAAACATGAATTTTTCACAGGGTGGTAGAGGTCTATTGGAGCAATACGTGTGTGAAATCTGAAGCAGATTCGAGCAAGGAAATAGAAGTTATAACCAATTTCTCTGATGTTAAGTTTTGTAAAGAGACTACATATGTGACCTTGACCTTGGGATCAGCGGGGGCTGGACGCTCATGGATTTGTCACAGCATGATAGTACAACCTTAGAGGTATGCACAAGTGAAATATTAAGAATTCTCAAGGAAGGAAATTGAAGTTATAACTTATTTCTCTGATGTTAAGTTTTGTAAAGAGACCAAGTATTTGACCTTGACCTTGGGAACAGCGGGGGTTGGACGGTTGTGGATTTGGCACAGCATAGTAGTAGAGCCTTTCAGGAATGCATATGTGAAATATTAAGCATTTTGGATGAAGGAAATAGAAGTTATAACATATTTCTCTGATGTTAAGTTTAATAATGGACGGACGAACGAACGGACAACATGACTCCAGTATACCCCTCCCCAACAACTCGTTGCGGAGGGTATAAATACTGGGACACGCTTTGTTGTGTACTGCAAAAATAACAAGGATCAAGTCCAATGATACATGTATTAGTCTGAATATTTGTCTGGAACAAAGTTACCTTCCTTGACAATCTTGCTGGTGCTCTCCAGAAACAGTGTCTCATTTGGTGATACTTTGTGGAAAACAACTTTCTGTATGGACGATTTTCCACTCCTTAAAAGTAGGAAGATTACCACATGTACATGTACCGTAATAACCATAAATATTCAGACGGCATTTATTTGGAGAAACGTATACGAATATATGATTTCCTCACAACACTGAGCGTGTCAATATTTAGGGTTATTATAGTAGTACTGTAGCCTATTTCATCAACATTGCAAAGTATACTTTACTAGCAAAGTATACTTTGAGGGAGTAATCATTTATTTTTCCTGAAATGCATTATTTCATATAAAACTAACAACTGCATATATTTGATGATTAAAAGTATACAGGATTATTATACTGAATTTATTACATTATCACAGCCAAATTGGCTGTGATAATGTAATAAATTCAGTATAATAAAAATTAGTAAATTTATCATAAAATTGAAAATTTCTCCCTCAAAGTATACTTTGGTACTAAAGTATACTTTGCAATGTTGATGAAATAGGCTACTGGTTTCATCACAGTAACAATGTATTTGGATAGGAGAAATAGGGTTTATGGGACTTGTGACCATTGTAGCCCCTGACCCAGCAGCCTGTAGCCTGATAGCAATCTATATTTCCTGTTAGAATCATGACAGGCATTTCATTGATGGAATGGTGAACAGTGCAGATCCTGATCAGACTGTGCAGTTGCACAGTCTGATCTGGATCTACACTGGTCACACAAACAATAAGCCCCATTTCTCCAGTCACAGCCAGACGGTTTATGGAACAATCGGTCTCCTACCTCTATAATCCAAGGGCGGATTCAGTGGGGGGGAGGGGGGGCGGACCCAGCGTGTCTACCAAGTAAAGATTGTTTTGCTCTAAAATGCGCCAGAATGCAGGAAATGGGAAAGATGCAGCGATTCATTGGCGATTTTTTTATTTTCCCCAGCGGAATCCCTGAAGATGTGAACATTCTTACAGGGGTGTATGCCCCCGGACCCCCCTAGCAGTCTCCAGACCTCCGCTCGTTCGACAATATAGTAAACTGTTTCAATTAAAGGTCATATCAATAGAAAAATTAAATTTTAAAATATATTTTGTAAACTGGTGGATTACTTTAATATTTCAATACAGCATACTTGGGGACAAATGCCACACATCCATGCTCCCCTTAATATGACCTTGTCCTTTTGACCTTTACAACTTTGAACTTGTTCACACATTAAACACTGCCCTTAATATGACCTTGACCGTATGACCTTTTGACCTTCAAAAATGTGCGTGTGAATACTTATCACTTTGATTAATATTAACTTTGCCACAGTTCTCCAAATATGCCACTGGGGGAAAGTGTGTGCCGACAGGCCACATTTCTTGTTTTTGTCCGATATTCAACATCTTACATGAATTTTGTCTTGACTAACTTGCTCCACTTTTAGAATGTTTGAAATTGTGGGAGAAGATCAAAATATATGTTAGAAATATTTCAGCGAGCTCCTATCTACATGTGCTAGCTTCTGTAGCTTGGTATGGATCTATATTGACTGTCAGAAGCATGACAGTGAAGTCATAGTTGCCGGCAGTAACTTGGCAAAACTCCTGTACCGTGGCTTTGACAGCAGAAATGAGGCTTATGGGTATTATAATTTATTGTGATCAGTGTAGATCCAGATCAGCCAGTGCATCCACACAAACTGATCAGGATCTGCATGGTTCGCCATTCCATCAATGAAACGCCCACCATTCTTCTAACAAGCGGTATAGATCGTTATGATGCTACAGGAGTGTGCTATTTGATCAGGAGCTACACCGGTCACAAATTCCATAAGCCCTATTTATCCAGCCACAGCCACATGTGACTTGAGAACTGGGGATTCCCTGGGTCTACGCTGGTCGCAAAAAGTAATAAGCTCCAATTTCTCCAGTCACAGCCACTCAAGACCAGCCATGTGGTTTTGTACATAAGAAGACGTGCGGTATCTCATAGAATTTATTTATGATATTTCCTGTAAAAGACGTCAAAAGTTGACGAAATGTTCAGAGCAAATGCAGAATAGAATTCCACATATCCTGTAAACGTTTCATCAACTTTTGGCGTAATTTACAGAATATATAACAGTTTCTGAAAATATTTTACATGAATAATCGCACATCTTCTTATGTACAAAATCACATGCCTTCTTTCATATACTGTATGACTGCAGCTGGAGAAATGAGGCTTATTGCAATAGCAACTAGTGTAAACCCAGATCAGGCATGCACTTATTTCATACGAGACACGCCATGTGATTGTGTACTGTCGGACATCTGCGTAATTTCATGAAATACGTTGACAAAATTTACAACATTTTCCGTAAACGGCGTCAAAATTTGGCAAAAATTTCAGAGTACATGCGGAATATAATTATGCATGTATTCTGAAAATTTCGTCAACTTTTGACTTTATTCATGAAAATATATTGTAAATTTTGAAAACGTATTTACCGGTAATGAAATTACGCAGATGTCCGAAGGAACAAAATCACATGGTGTGTCTCATATTATCACACATGACTAATTAGTGCAGGGGCAAATGTGATTGTATGTGTAACATTCCGGCACCTCATGTTAATTTTTGGTACCCGGTAGTTTCGTAACCCCAATGCTCTACGGTTTCCAAAAAATCCGGGTACTATTTTTTTGATACACTTTCAAGGTCATTTAAAGGTCATACAAAGGTCACCGTAACCCTATCTCGCCTGATATCATAAAGGGTTCTGCCACACATAATTGGTCACATTTAAAGTACGAAATATGTTCCTCTTATATATCGCTATAAAAATAGATTTGTTTTAACAATATTACGGGTCGCTTGTTTGGGGTTCAATGTCATATTCAAGGTCATTTTCCCAAAAATAGTAAATAATTGCCTCTATCACGCCATAATGAACAGTTGTAATGATCATCGTGGCTATACTAAGGTGTTGCATAGTCCTGTCCTGGATAAATTAATGAACTATTCAGAGCGATTTAGGTTTCATTTTATACTAAGGGTCAAGGTCAATGTCATTTTGGATCCCCAAAGTACGCACAAAACCTTGAGAATGCCTCATCTTCGGCACAAATGATCCGATTTGAACGAATTTGGTAATCATCTTATTTGTTTCCATTGTTCCGTATCGATTAATGATTGGGTGATTGGGGTTAATAGTACGAGGGCCAAGGTCAATGTCATGTTTGACTTCCAATAATACGCATAATACATTGAAAATGCTATATCTAATGCACAAATGGTCAGGTTTTAATGAGTCTGGCGTTGTATCTAATGGGTTTTCATGGTCCTGATTAAATTAATGAACTTTCCAGAGCGAATGTGGTTCAACATTATACTCTAAAGGTCATTTCAAGGTCATTGAACTTCATACATGAAGTCGAAAAAGTGTCAAAATTAGTTTTCATTTTAATTTTCGGTACAAAACGTGTATTGCCTATAATAACACAGTGCGCCTTAATGAATAGTAGGATTGCACTGTGAGAATGTCAATACTATTGATCATCAAAAAAGGAATAAAATTGAGCTTAAACCTTTATTGACAATTTTCTCCAGTTCAGTGGGTGTGGTAGACAATGTATGTTTTTTTAGATTTGTCATCGGAATATTTTACTAAGCGACATGTATATTTGTATGTGTCGTTCCTATTATATTTAAAACTTATAATAAACTAAGGAATTGTACTGATCGACTATGAACTGAAACATCTCAGACATTCTTTCGATCTGTGTGGCATTTGTTTCATTTATTATTTGTGTTCTCGCCGTAATTTATCCTAATTTTTGGGAGCGTATACCGCTAGTCGTAGAGTGCACTTGTGTGCGTGTTGAAGACTTCGATTACCGCTATACGTTAGCTATGCTTGGCATATTAATTACATTCATCGTTAGTTCCGGGCTCTTCGACTCCTTTGGGTATCAATTACTATTTTTCAATATCCGGGTTATATGTCACCAGCATGAAGAAATAAGTATCGTTCAGTAAGTCTAATCGTCATCACTATCTGACTCGATATCAGTTACTGTTGGATGACAGTCTGGGTGGTTCTCACATGTGTTTTCGTTTAGACTACATTTGCAAAGTTCAGTACACACAATACTAGCTTTACGGCATGTACACCTTGCTGTCGAACTTATTTGACAAGTACAGCGTACAAGTTCTAGTACTGCTTTTGGAGTAACAAGGGGTACATACACAATGTACATGTCATTTTGCACCATCCATCCGAATTCAATTGGTGTGGGGTAATTTGGTTTAGCATCATCAGAGTGAACCCATACCAATGACTGATATGCAACACAGAGGGTGTGCTGGAGCAGCGCGCCTCTTGTGGGTGGAAGCCTATCAGATTCCGCCTGTGACATTTTAAATAATTCCCATCGGAAATCAGCTGACTCTGTGGCATGAGAACCTTTCTACTTATACATGGCACAGACGAATTCTTCTAGCGCATTTACAGTGTCGTCATCTACTTTGTTCGATTTGCCAAGCTCTGAAAATGCGTTTGTAATGCGAGCTGGCGGTTTCTGTAAGGTGTTCCAGCATGTGACTGCCTTTGCCTTGAAACCGCCCACACGTGTCGCACCCAGTGAATGCGTGAAACCTGGGCAGATCAGCAGCTATAGCTGAACCGATGGCACAGTACACAGGCAGCAGAGTAATGTTCCTTCGCTTTGCTCCCACACCGGTTACAATTCTGGGATCTTTCCCCAACATCTGTCATGGCGAAACAGCTAATACGAACACATCCGTATCAGGAGACACTATGTCAACATCACACCCTCGTTTTACAGCATGTAATATCAAGATAGTATCGGCTTCTTCATGGGTCGATGATAGATGCTCTACATCAAGTTTGTTTGATTGGGCACCTTGGCTGGTTGACACAACTACTGGGGATAAGGAGTCTTTACAACTGTCCAGAAGCTTATCCGCAAGATAAAGTGTCAGACCATGCGTTGTCTTGTATTCGACATGAACTTAACAAATGATGACCGTATGGGTGTTACATATTTGCACACATGAAATTGTTCTCGTTCTCTTGTATTTGTCTTCAAAGATTTGTCTACATCATAATGGTCAAATATGATATGTGCTTCATAATACTGTTTTATCATATGATTTGTGCGGTTCACAAATTAATTTGCAAACTGTTCACATGCGGCCGGGCGGGCGGACGGACGTTCTTACATTAGGGTACTTATGTGGCTTATCACATGTTAAATATTAGACACATAAAACGATTTTTAGCCACATAAAACGATTTTTTAGGTGGCTAATTGTAACCAACCCTATCCTTTAACAAGTCCATAACCCTGTGGGGCTAGCCACATAAGTACCCTAATGTGTGCCCAGACGGACGGACGGACGGACAGACGTGTTTACTTTCAGGTAACTATGTGGCTTATCACATGTTAAATATTAGCCACATAAAACGATTTTTAGCCACATAAAACGATTTTTTAGGTGGCTAATTGTAACCAACACTATCCTTTACCAAGTCCATAACCCTGTGGGGCTAGCCACATAAGTACCCTAATGTGTGCCCGGACAGACGGACAGACAGACGGTCCAAACACTATATGACACCCGTTTCTTCGAAACCCGGTGGCATAACAAGAAAACGTGGACGGACGGACGGACGGACGGACGGACGGACGGACGGACGGACGGACGGACGGACGGACGGACGGCGGACGACGGCACGGACGGACGGACGACGGACGGACGGACGGACGGACGGGACGGACGGACGGACGGAACAGGAACAAGGGACAGACAGAAGACAGACAGACACAGACAGACAGAGACATGATGACGACTATATGCCCAAATAGGACAATTAGTGACGGTGATATGACATTTTCAAGGGTTTCTGCAGATTTTGGCGGTTCACAATGACCTTGAGCCCTAGCGTATAACCTTCAACTTCAATGGCTTTGAAAAGTTCACGAATCGATAACTACATGATAGACACCAATATCATTAACATGTGTTCATTATGGCATATGATAGGCAATGTTTTACTTTATAATACCGGATATGACCTTGAACTTGACCTTTACGCATGAATACTCGCCAAGTATTATTGTTAAAACATGTCTATATCTATAGTGGCATACATTAAGATCATATTATGGGCTTTATATGTGATTATTTCTTGATGGTAGAGCATTATATGACACCAAGGCGAGATAGGGTCACGATGACCTTTGAATGACCTTTAAATGACCTTGAAAGTGGATTTAAAAAATGGCACCCGGATTTTTCGGAAAGCTGAGAACCCAAAGACTACGAATCCACCGAGAAACAAAAATTGTTACCAATTGCCCCTGCACGAAATGCTGACTGACCTGCGTAAGCCCATCAGCAATATCCTGGGCTTGTGCTCAGGACCCTCAGCAGCCATATCGGCATCGCCATCCTCAGGGCCGTAGTCAAACCCCTTGGGGAACGAAACCCCATACGATCCTGTCATGTCATCCTCGTACGACTGTGACTGGAGAAATGGGGCTTATGAGATTTTTGACCAGTTTAATACTTGATCAATTAGCACACTCCTGTAGCCTGATAACAATCTGTTTTGCAAGTTAGAAGCACGACAGGTGTTTCATTGAACATGTTGAAGGAATGGCGAACAGTGCAGACCCTGATCAGACTGTGCGGATGCCCAGGCTGATCTGGATCTACACTGGATGCAAAATCCATAAGCCCCATTACTCCAGTCACAGCAACATATAAGTAATTCACAAGTGTTTTCATTTTTGGAAAAGTGTAACGATACACCTACCTCACGATATGTATCGCGATACATACATGTACAATGTTTATTGCGCATACAGTATATGTAATATAGGCCACTGGCCCACAATATGAATAGTTGCAGCATGAAACTCTGTGACCCTCCTGTAACGTCCTCCCATAGCATTCTCCTGCAGAATAGCGAATCAGATCTGATTCGCACAACAAATGTTAAATATGAGAAATATTGTGTATTTTTTATATGAAGTAAATGTCAGTATTATGAAACTAGAGTATTACATTAATTATTTCATACATTTACCAATGCACAAGACCTACTATAAAGTAACTTTAAGCTAGAATCTACTAGAGACCAAATCAGCACCAGCCAAAACTCACATGAAATATTTTTGTTGGACCCTAGTTTCTAAGCGGACACAATTTTATTCCCTGGATATTCTGCAAGGATAAAAACTACTTTAGAAGTATTAGTTTATATCAGTTTGCTAATTCTAACAAAGCTTTCAATTGAAAGCTATTTTAACTAATTTTAACGTGGGCCCAGGTACCCCTAAATATGGAAAAAAAAATCCAAGTGTGTGGGCTTGTGACCTTAACTCTGGGCACAAACGTGAATTTGTCACACGGTGGTAGAGGTCCATTAGAGCAATGTGTGTGTGAAATGTGAAACAGATCCGAGCAAGGAAATAGAAGTAATAAACCAATTTATCTCAGGTTAAGTTTTCGAAAGAGACTAAGTACAGTTGTTTCTGTCAAAATGTTTATTTACGATCGAAAGTGAGTTTTAAGCTGAAAGAATAATGGTCTTATCGATTGACACCCGAGCAAGCCGCCCCCACACAGTTTCGGACCTAAAAATGAATTTGTGAGAAATGATAATTTCACTCTTTTATATCATTTTAAATATATTAATTGGTTAATATAAATAAATTATAATAGGGGATAGTGTCTGTTGACGGCCTTGAGCAATAAAATATACTGTTTTCAACAGTTTCATGAATTTATATATTTTATATTAATTCCAACTCGTATAGTGTTTGGACCGTCCATCCATCCGTAATAAGTTTGTAACAGTTACTCAAATCAGCGGCAGGGCCCATCTGTGGTCCGCTAGGCCACATTTCTTGTTTCATGTTTGAATGTAGCCGTCCATCTTTAGTCCATAGTACGTCCGTCACCCTACTGTCACCACTAATCCTCTTAAACCAGTTGATGTAAAAAGTTGAAACTCTGCAGTAAGCTTGCTTTAATATGATTGTCTGCTTTCATAGTATTTATTTTGTCGTATTATAAATTCAGTGTTGATTTGGATTGTAAATTTCCTCACATCCATGTACATGTCACGTGATGTGACGAGTCACGGAGTGGGATTCGAGCCTACCGAACCAATATTATATGACTGTAATATTGTTGAAAGATTCTTAAACCCTTTTCACTTCCACACTAATGAAATGGAAACGTGTCATATCCTCTGGATAGACTATGTTTAATGTGTACGCTTGTAATGTTTAAAATGCAGATTAAATAAACCAGAAACTATGTTATAATTTCCTATATATTTAATATTTTTGGGTAAAAAATGTCCGGGCCAGTAATATTCCGTCCGGACCAGTAATAATTGCTGGGTTGTCAGTCCTCGTGGCCAGTAATATTTTGGGGACTTTCGCGGAGAATGCCACCATCATATTGACCGTCGACTACCGATACTCGCCGAATATAGGACATCGCCAACATAAAAGGAACAGCATGCAGCAAAGACATTGCCTTACGTGAAAACAAAATGTAACAGAACATACGAACCATTGTCAATTATACAATATGTATTTAGAAATGTACGTTGTCTCAGGGGTCTCTAAGTTTTACATAAACTACATTTTAACTTTGTTTTCATATTTCTAATATTCCCGGAAGTCAGGTGACGATAAAGACGTTATCTCCCCTGCTCCACCAGAGGGCGGTCAAATATAAAAGAATACAATCACGGCACTGATGTTCCTATTCCGACTACATTACGGTTTGTTCAGGATAATATGAAATAGGCACTACATATGACGGGCGACGTTAGTATATGAAACTAAATTTACCAATTGATAGCTTTACCATGATGTTAGTATGCTATAAACGGTACCGTAGTATATTGTAGTATTGCAGAACTACTTCCCGCAACTACCACGGTGTTACAACTTCTCTATTATAATTAAATGGTGTCATTGTCGCACTTCTCTTATTTGAACCAGTGATACAATTTAGATATTTCCGTTTCATATATAGTACATTAATAGCCTAGGCATAGTGGAGCGCATGGTCGAGCGGTCTGAGGCGTCGGTCTGCTGATCTTACGATCGTGGGTTCGAGCCTCGCGTGCGTTGTGTCCTTGAGCAAGACACTTTATCCACACTGCTTCAGCCCACCCAGATGTAAATGGGTACCGGTTAAATACTGGGAACATCGATTGTATTTGATTATATTTGATTGTATGTACATATACTTATGAATAAAAATATGATCCACTAGTGAGGGTATACCAGTATACTGGCAAAAGCAAGCATTATAGAAACTGTATTAGTACATTTACGATCATTTTAAGAAAAAAGTAACAAGGCTAAGAATCTTCAGTGATATTATTCCCAATTTTCGCAATCTCAGTCAATTGAGCACGACGAGAGTTATACACATTTTTCCCATTTGTGGTATGAATTGTGTTAAGTTTTACATTTACTTGTTTTGATTAACCCAGTGCTGTGTCAGATGTGTTTGTATCCTGGACTACAGCAACAGGTGCACTAGACGCACACTTGCAATGCATACTTTGTTCTGGTAGTCGTGTTCCCCAATTATCCCCGATCGCTTGACTATGTCTTGTATTTTTAAACTCACATCAGCGAAGTTAAGTGCAGCGTGGCGGCAATAGAAATTCTCCAGGTGTGTCCTTCCAGTGATGCTATTATTTTCTCGATCACTGGTGGTCGTTGAGCACATTTTGATTATTATTCGTATTAGTTTGGTCCTTTTACCATACAGCTTCACTTCAGCTGTTGGTAAGAACTGTGAATACAGCACAGACCGTGACACAACCGAACAGGCGCAATAAAACAGCAGTTGCAATGCATACTTGTTTCTGTTAGTCATGTCCACAGAGTATCATGGATCGCTTGACTTTGTCTTGTAAACAAAATCACAACATGTGCGCTTTCTATCCAATGTTATTGAGAGAGATATATATAGTGTGCTTCTATCTAACGATGTTGAAAGATAGAGAGAGAAATATTATGGTTTCTATCTAATGATGTTGAGAGAAGGTGGGTGGGTGTGCGGGTGCTGGGGAGAGATATATTGTGGTTTCTAGGTAATGATAGAGAAAGAGACACACAGAGAGCCATAGACAGACAGAGAGCGAGATAGAGAGAGAGAGAGAGACATACTTACAGGTAGACAGACATACAGACATGAAGATAGAGAGAGACAATGACAGAAAGATAGAGAGAGGGACAGATAGGGAGACAAACAGAGAGAGTCAGAGAGAGAGAGAGAGAGAGAGAGAGAGAGAGAGAGAGAGAGAGAGAGAGAGAGAGAGAGAGAGAGAGAGAGAGAGTCATGGATGTGGGAGAGAGTGAAAAAGATAGAGAGATAGACAGACAGACAGAGACAGACAGAGACATGGGTGTGGGAGACAGAAAGGTGTTAAAATAAATACGGAATAATGAAACTCCATTTCGTTGCAAATTGTTTTTCTTTTTTTCAATGCGCATTTAAGGCATTTCTACTCCGATCATTTAAAACGCATATTTTCAAGCGTCTCTCGGGGGACTTTCGTCTTCCTAACGACAACACAATTTTGAAATGCAGTAACTTCGTAAGCTATATTATGTATACTTTCCGATGTTATCTACATTTTGTTTTAGAAGCAGTTGGCCCTTTGGGCCAAATTATTCGTCGCCCGTATTAGTAATACCACATGTCGTAAAAACACCTCCTGCTTGGTTTATCGGTTTACGGTAAAACAAATTTTACGCTTTCAATCATATGTTCAACCTAGTTTCACTGAATGGTAAGTTTTCATATACGCGTAACATAAAGCGGTCGACAAAGAGTGGCCCTTAATAATAATAATCTATTATTTCCTCCAAGTCGGAAGGCATAGAGACGTATTTACAAGTGTAGAACAAGCAATGCATGTATAACAGTAAATAACAATCAAACAATGCAAAATGGCATCTACAGCGGGTACCTAAATGAAGGCCGTACGGGCTTAACTGTGATACATCACTTCACACTTGCAGAAATGGTACGTATATATGGTATTGGTTAGCTTATGTGGTTGCCATTAGCTTGGGAACAGAAATAACATGCAGTGGAGTATGTCTCTTGGAAATGTGACGCTAGTACCTCAGTAGACGACACGACTGCGAAATTTGATCCGTGGACTGACTACACTAGTTGGCTGCAATAACAGTATGTACCATGACCGTGTCACAGCTAAGACCACAGCTTAAATGTCCCAATTGTTACTTACATTTATAAAATATGAAAGAGTATGCGTTCGTTTTCTCTGTCTTTTCAATGTCCATACTTATGATTCAAGGACAGACTATATCCCAAACAATAACAATATTGAAGTATGTCCTTATCACTGTGCAATACCGTATATGCTGTCATTTGTATGTACAAACTCAATGGAGAGTTTCCGGAACATGTCCATCTTTGAAAGCTCTACATGATTCACTGCTAGCTCTACTGCTAACTGCGATTCTAAGTCTAACATTGGTCAAACAGTGCATGACCTTTCGCCAAAACTGAACCTTTATTGATTCAGATTTAATGCATTCATATAAGACGTGAACAATGTATGTGTTGGTGCGTAATGCCACATTTGCCACAAAACACACGATGTGGCATGGAGAATAGTCTACCCAACAGTTTTACTGCCGTTCAACAGCGATTCAACTTAAAATACGTTTTATTTGCGGAACTAAGCTTCCACAATTTGCATGTCATATTCGTCGGCTGTATTAGTGTGAACGTGTTCAGGTTGGCAGAGGCATAATTAAGTCTGACGATAGCAAGTGATCGTTTCATCTTCATTTACTCTCACAGTGACAAGCCGTTCCCATTCATATTTCGATACAAACGTGCCTGAGCCAATGTACGTTTGAAACGAGCCGGTTATATAGAGAATATTCCGAAGAATGTGTTTTATATCGGGTATAAATCCTAACGCTACACATGGGTTACTATTGCACCGAAGATTAAACGATATTCGGAGCCTGAGGGTTAGTTGCTAGTAAATACACCAGTAGTGAGTAAAGTTAAGCTTTAATTGGAGTCTTATTTTTTTTCTTATCTCTGTAGGTTCCAGAAAAAAATATTTCTTGCACCTGCATGCCTCACTGATTTGTCTATCCAATAGTTCATTTTACTCACAACGATGATTTTTGATGGAATATGTTTCGTAATAAAGTATTTTAGCTTTGTCTCAAAGACTACCCATGTTTCATATTGTTCCGTTGTCTGTATAATCCGTTGAATGTTGGCTCAGAGGAATTCGTCTCTTCCCTGATCATGTCGTAGTAAGCCTTCTTGTTCGGAAACAGTTTCCTCGGCGGTGTTCTCGTTCTTATTGGTTGTAGGGTGAATTCTACATAAATCGTATGGCATGCCTGGGATCACTACGCACTGTTTTTGGAAATACATCTTCGAAGGTACCAACTGAGGCGTACATGATCACTTTAAGGTAACTCTATCATATATATTCAATTGTGACGAGACCAACACACCCTTATATGATCTGATGACAAGCATCGTTCCAGCTAGACGACTGGCGTACTGCAAAGTTGCAAACGTCACCCCATTTATAAAGAAGGGATCCAAGTGCATGGCTGAGAACTGCAGGTTCATGTCAGCGATCAGTGTCTGTAGCAAGATGATGGAGCATGCCATAGCCAATACCATCCATGGAAAAACATCTATATCCTTTACCCATTACAGCATTAGTTCAGAAGAAAGAGGTCATGTGAAACTCTAAATTGAGTTTGTTAACCGTTTATCGTCAAAAATACAAGACGGGAATCAAACTGATCTGGTCACTGTCTTTGTTTGCTAATGCCTTCGACAAGGTTAATCACAGCCTTCTGAATACAAACTACATCGCTATGGTATGAAAGCGAAAGACGACACTATACAGACTATGTGACCATCACAACCTGTACTGATGCCCAATTATTGCAGAATGACCTGAAGTGGCAACTTACATGAAACTCCATCCTCTAAAATGTGAAGTTCTGACAGTAGCAAACACACGATGACCCATTTAGAGCAACTACACTACACGGCCACATCCATAAACCGGGAAACTCATATAGCTTCAATCAATCTGTAACGGAAAGCAAGCACAACCACCGGCTTTCTCGATATAGGCACTTGCAAATCGCTTTGGATCATGTAACAGACATAGTTCACACTTCTTAGACTCCTACTCGAGTATGCGAGGCCAATGTGAAATCCACATACGATGTGAACACGGTGCAGCACATAGCTGCCTAATACCTGTTGAACAGACATCACTAATCGTCCAGTGTAACCGGCGTGTGGAGGTCTACCGAGGACAAACAACGGGACATGAGACTGTGCATGATGTACAGGATAGACATTTGTAAAGCGTGTAGACTAGTACCTCCACGATGACTTACACGCTACGGCCATAAACATGTTTACCAATTACTGACCAGCCGCATAGATGCCTATAAATTGTCCTTCTTATCATGAACTGGTAGTGACTCGATTGCATTACCTCCAGACATTGTGGATGCGGATACACTGGACACATACAAGGTCAGGGTTTCACCTCTTCAATACTAAGATGAATTAAATAATTGCATTGTTTTATCTTGCTCTTAAAACAATTACGTTCGAGAATTAAACCATTTATTGACGTAATACTACGTACTGTATATATTACATATTACAGATACCCTAAATCCCTGGTCAGTTGAAGGAGGCCTGTATGAGACAGAAGCAGATGCAGAAGAGATATACAGTTGTTTGAATGTTTAATCCGTTGTGTCCATGTAATCCAGCTGCGTGTAGGGACATGTCGGACCATGAACGGGTCGGACCAAGCACATATATATAGTTGGGCCACATTTTTCATATAGGCCCACGTGCGGAGACGAGTCGGATCACCAACACAATATAGGTCAGACCACAATTCATATGGACAGGCTGGACCACAACGAATTATGTTAATATCTAAGAATGCTAGACTATAGATGAGTTACACAAAATATAATATGTGCTCTGTAGGGTGGTTACTACCATGCAATTTAAATAACAATCAGCACTAAGTCAGCTGATTGGAGACGATTTCAATAAGTATGTGCTTTCAATCCAATTCAAACTACAATGCAATGTACATACTTGTTTGCAAATATAGTCTAATAAATGGGACAAAAGGTGAATAGACCTGGGGCTCATTACTAAACTTCGTACGACTAAGCAGTTCGTAAGTTTGTTTTGACAGCCGAGTTTGAAAAGTCTTTCGCGGATGAGCTACATTTAATGGCATGAGGTACAAAATGGTAGCATTAGAGAAACACGTTAATGTGAGAAGTAAATTCATAGAAATCTTCGTACGAACATTTTTATCGTACGACATTTAGTGAAACGGGTCCCTGGGACCTAGAGGAACCAGTCGACCAATGAATAATGTGATCGTCATGCCAGCTTTGCAACAAGGAGTAAATTCACAGGGCAACGGCATTGATTGTTATTATTATGACAGGGAGATAAATACAATAGATGCTGCATGAAAGGTATGTACGTATGTGCCAAACATGTTATTATATTATTTGTATGCTCTACATGCAGGTTAATTAATTAAACTTTCTGTGTGCGTCTTGATGTGAGGGCGAGATAGAGATTTTTAAATTGAAAGTGGACGGTTCCGTCAAAAAAGGGGAAATAACTCGTGGAAATCAATCCGCGTGACCCCGTGTTTCGCAGGGATATAGAACCGGCTTAGGTCACTGACTACAGGAATGGAAGTAATACAATTGATTTTGCCGTATTTAGTTTAGTTTATCATAAGCATAATATGGCAAATTTCTCAAAGAAGTACCACTTTATCAGGTAAAATGTCTGCTCCAGGAAATTTGGCAAATTCTGTCACAAGAAACCAATTACCGTATTTACCAAAGTTATTGTTTACTTATCGTATCCACCACAACAATACAATAAATGCTGCAGGAAAGGTATTTCTGTACAAACCATTTTACACATGCAGGTTAAACTTTCTATGCGCGACTTGATGTGGGGGTGACAGGCGCGGATACAGAAATAATTGCAGGGGGGGGGGGGGGGGGGGGGTCTAGACCTACGCGAGCATGAAGCGCGATGCGCACCGTATAGTCGGGTGGTCTGGGGGTCCTCCCCCAGGAAATTTTTAAATGCCAGATCGCGTCCGCAGATGCGATTTCCTGACACATAGGCCACGAAAAAAAAGTCATCCAACTATTCGAGTATTGTAGATTTTCTTACCTTTTTTTTTTGGCCGGGAGCGGGTGGGGGGGGGGGGGGGTGGAGGGGGTGGGGGTGGTCCGGACCCCCCTCCCCCTCCCCCTCCCCCTCCCCCTGCCCCCTGTATCCGCGCCTGAGTGAGATAACGATTTTGAAAGTGAAAGTAGACGGTTCCGTCCAAAAAGGGGAAATAAACTCATGGAAATCAATCCGCATGAATGCAGTGTTTCGCATGGATCTAGATCAGGCTTAGGTCACTGACTCCAGGAATTGAAGTAACACAATATAGTTTGCGATTGTCATGTTTGTGTGAATGTGGGTCTTTTTTTATTTTCTTTGTAGTGCTCCCACGTTGACTTTTTGTTCCTTCATATGGTAATTATTAGTAGTACGTACTGTGTTAATTCAGTGCGAGACGTTTATATTAACGTGTGTACAGTCACTTGTGAACGAGCTATTTACATTCAGTTCATGTGATTTAATTTACATTACTTCGAGCTGTTGAGTCCGTTCGACGTGCAGGCTGTATATGTATTTACTGCTGATCAGTTTATTTCTTCCAGGTTCACCGTTGTATTCAGGATTACCATACTATTAAGGTGTGTCTAGGGGAAATCAATTGCCTGCCTGTTTCCTAGAGCGATAGGGTCCGTGCAAATAGTCATGTGTATGAAAAAAAGAGTTCCAACAACAACAACAATATTTGTCTCAAAAGTTATTTCTAAGAATACGACTATTAGACAAATACAAGTCAGTCACATTGGCTATGAGTTACGTAAGTTAAATATGTACAGTTTATGCTTTATTGTGTGTTTATTTCTATTTGTCGGAGAATTTTTCTCGCCCGCTGACCAATGACCGCTAATCATCACGATTTTAGTCAGATATTTTTTTCTATTGTCTGTTCCACGAAATGCTGCCCAAGATTTATTGCTATAAAAACACTCCAAACTGCTGATTTTTTTATATAGAACAATGTAAAACTATTTTTTAGAAATGAGCCTACTTTTTATTTCAAGAAAATCCGTCTAATAACAAAGTTATTTCGAATAAACAGTCATGGATGGGCTTTTGCATTATAAATTAATTTCGCCGATTTTTAGTTGTTGACAATAAAATAAGAAACTGCTATACAATAATCACTTCCGGTCAACAACAACAACAACTATTTTTGCGAACTGAACACAAATTCTTATTAAATTTGTTTATTAACATCATTTTCTGGCATATAATTTAAACAATTTGCATTAAAATATATCAATTAATCATTTAATCTTCATATATTTAGCGAATATCATTCATCCATAAGGTTCCAAGTCGATCTGATACTATTGCTAATACGTCCTAATGTATTGTAAATTGTGAATGCTAACGAACTTGATTCGATTAAACTCGTGACCTTCACCAACCAATCAGCATTTAGTAAACCAAGTTGTCCGCCGGAAATTCGTCCGGCAAAGAAACTGGCTCACAGGAAGTGACTATATACTTCCGCCGGAAATGACGTATGTATGGTGTTCCCAAGTCATACCATTAGAGAATGTAGATTTACACCGGTGTCGATGTGCGAGGATATGTGCAATTCATTTTGCGTGGTAGGAACAGCGTGCCAACCTCAGCTTGGCGTTGTCAATAGATACGAAAGCTGTAGCAGATGATGATGACATCATGTTGTATTTTGGCCAAATTCTCGGCATTTTCTTCTGTAATTCTTGTACGAACACCGAGAAATGGAGGCTCGATTCCTTTATTTTTCAACCTGGCAAGATTTGCTCTCATAAATACAAGGTTAGTGTCTTGTTTTTAATGATGAAATCCAGCAAGCAGTTCGATGCTAGAAAAATGTTGAAAATCTGATCGCACGTGACATTTTAACATTGCAACCCTGCATTCAATTCTTGATTTATGGCTATTACTTCATTATAGGACCGAAATTCAAAAAATAAAAAGATGGCTCATTGCTAAATTTTGCTGAAAAATGATTTTATGCCAAAAAATAAGAGTTTTAGGGTGTTTAAATAGGTGTAAAAGTTGGGCAGGTTAACGTGAAACAGACAGTAGGTCACCCATAGTGCCATTTACATTCAGAAAACCGATACAAATCTACCCTTAAATGCTCTTTACCAACTCGCATTTCATCCACATCTGAAAATCGGGTGTGCCTGTTTGGCGCAATGACGGGAAATGGCGCAATGACGGAGAATGACGCGAAATGACGGAGAATGACAGAGATTTCGTGTTTAGTGGGACTGTTTGGTCTCGTTGAACAAGTTGTATCATGTGGGATTGATGGCTAATGTTATTCAGATGGAAGAAAACTTATGAATTAATTTTGACTAGTGTAGATTAAATGAACACATCAATTTACGGCCGTGGTTTTTGCAAATCTAGGAATAACCAGTCCCCGTTTTCTCACGTACTGCCACCGCAACATAATTTGATTAGCGGCTACCGGTAATTCTGATTGATGCCCATTTACGTTGATCGTGGTCAATCGCGAATACCTTGTCAATACTTAATACTAATTGTTATAAGTGAGATCAATTTTCTTTTAACATTATTGGAACAGTATAAAAAAACAAACACAAAAACTATAATAGGAGACGGGACGGCGTTTGACACGCAAAAACAGTTCTTGGCAAATGTCGAGGACGCAATAAACAAACCGGTGGACCTCCCGGATGCGATCAGGCGGTATCAAGATGTTTTGCAGAATGCCAGTACCCCAGTAGACTATATGTATTTGGAATAGGTCTTTATATGGCGCCGAGCAATATGATACTACGAGACGACCCGGTTGACGGTTACAATAATCAGATCGTAATCGCCACCGCCAAGCAAAAAATCGGCCACAACGGGAACGTGAACGCGGATACCATCAAGTTTCCCCCCAAGATGATCGGGTTCAACAGTGTTGAGGTTGGAAATTCAAATAAATTTGAAGATTTCATAAAACCCCCAATCCAATCGCGATTGGAAGAATTGGATACACCCACTCCCGTACCCCCAATCCAATCACGATTGGAAGAATTGGATGCACCCCCAATTCACGAATTGGGTTCCACCAGTTCACCCAATCCAATCACTAACAATATTGAAATTGGAAGAATTGGAACAGGAGTGGGAACTACAACCCACGAGGAGGAGAAATTAGGGCTCGTCGCCGCCCTCGTGGTGATCGTACTACTCGCGCTTTGGTTTTAGGAACTCTCGGTCGGAGAATAGTAGAAGACCGGCGATCGCCACGATTAAAGCCCAACTATTTTTGGCGAGCCATCCGGCTGTTTTTGATAATATAGATAACAATTAGGAGACGACACTCCCGATCAACCCAGGCAGCCGCCTTAACGGCTAATTTAGCCAGGAGATTGGCGAGGGCTTTTAGCTGCTTTTTTGCGCACTCTTTGGCTCCGCCGGATGGCGCGGGTGCTGGTGCGGGTGCAGTCGCCACACCGTCAGTGAAAGCTAGAACTATGGTTGATATAGTCATGCCGACAGCTGTGAGGATGCTTACTATTGTGACGCCCTGCTCTTTGAACAGAGTGTGAATACGCTCACCGAGTGTCGTCTCCTCGTGCAGAACCCTCGAGATTGTTTAGCGGATCCGTCTTATTTGTGTGCGGAGAGCCTCACGGTTAGCCGATGCAGCCTCCAAGCGAGCTTTTCTTTCATCCTGCAACGACCGCAGACGATCGTTGATCCGCTCGGTAGATTCTCTATCGACATCAGGGGCTTCCCCAAGTTTTCTTTCTTCTAGCGCGATATGTTCATCCAGCGCTGTGAGTTTTGAGAGGTTATTGACCAGTTTGCCCCGGACCTTTTGTAGAGCCTTATCGAGGCCCCAAAGTTCGGGAAGAGGTAACGGTGGGTCATCGTTTGACCCTTGGTCGAGGTTGAGTATTTCCATCGTGCGAATAGCGTCGGTGGCTACTCGAGGGAGATCGCTGATATCGGCAGTTTCTATCACGGCGGCCATCTTCGCCATCGTTTCGTCGGTAGCCTGTAGGGCCTCTACAGCGTGGGCCGGCATAATTGTTTTACCCCTCTTCCAATCCGTGAATCCTAGTTCGTTCCTTATGATTTGGCCACCGCCCCGGTTTCTTCCGGCATTGGTGCTCAGCGCTAGAGGTTTTCCGGTATTTGTGTTGATGATCAGGACATTTGGTGCTGATCGTAGTCGAAACCTGCCACGCTGATCCACTTCGAACTTGGAGTAGTCACGTCCGACAGACGGGACCAGACCTTTTTCTGCCAAACTGATGTAGTAGTCGTTTACAGCTGACTCGAGTAAATCCCGACTTTGACCAACGGTAGCGCCACCTATTTCATTTCATCATCATCATCATCGATGTCATCGTCTCGGCCACGGCCGAATTCTTCTGTTTCAAAATCGTCCATCTTTAACGATGTTTTAAAGAAAAAAACATACGGGTTTAATAGAGTATTTAAGTTTCATCGACACTATGTCTTCGAGTCAATACGGCCGCAAACTCCATCCATACCGCAGACTGTGGGAGCCCCTTGGGGCGAAAGGCGTGAGACAGAGCGTCGTTATTACGAACAACCCATCGATGATCGACCAGAACCAGCAGCTCTTAGTCCGCTTTCCCAACCTCGGAGCTAGCGACGTCATTGTGCCGGGGACTGTTCGCCTCGCTTTCACTATTTCGCTGACGTCGACAGACGCGGACCGAACCGTTGTTCAGAACCTGGGTCGCGCCATCGTCAAGAAGACCATGATAAAGATTTCTGGTAATGAGGTGATGTCGATCGATGACAGCGACGTCTACCATTGCTATCAGGACCTGTGGAAGACGGCGCAAGAGCGCGAAAATGCGGTCTATCAGGGTATTGACACCAGCAAAAATAAGAACGTAACCAAACTTAGAATCGGGGCTGGTAACAAGGCAGATAACAACGCGAGTGACAACGTGGTCGCGGGCGCTTACGGCAACCGCTTCTACATCCCGCTCGACTTTGAGTTGCTGGAGAGTCACATGCCCTACTATCAGAGCGCTTTGGCTGACCGCCTCGAATACGAACTAACGTTCAACAACTACGGCCGAGTTCTCATAGCCACCGACATGACATCGACGTATATGATCGACAATGTTTCGTTGGAGTACGACATGGTCACGATGCCCGAACTCGCGCGATTGATCAGAACCCAGTACGCCGGGCGTGTTGCCATACTTTACGACCGAGTTCTTCGCCACCGCAAGATGACGAAAGGCAAAAGCGACACATTGTCAGGGGTTGAAATTTCACTCGCCCAGCTCGCCATGGCGAGTGCTTTTTGTGGCGGTCGAGTACTTTCTACAGGCACTCGCCCAGTTTGGCGAGTGAAGGATTTGGTCAGGATTTTTTTTCTGAAGAAATTGCCCATTAATTCCATCAATAACGGCCAACAAATGGTATTAATTCAGCGACCATTTGTTGTTTACATCAATTTGCGGGAAGTAAGATTCAAGCAGTGTCTATGTACACGGTTACGGGTAGAATCGCTGGCGATTTTGAACACAGTCCATATCGGGCAAGTTTAATTTACGGATTATTTGTCGGCTATACGCGGCCGGGCTAACACATAATATGACTAGACTAGTATATACATGGTATACGCGGCCACATATATCGTCTCGTATACAGTTGGGTTAACGCGCATTTCGGACGCCGAACATAACGGCTTGGGGACCAAACGGTCGGCGCCGGGTCCGAAACCATTGAATTTAGTAATTAAGGCAGCACGCAGCGCATGCAAACATAGCCACTATAAATTAAACAAAATCTATGTCACTCAACGCTTATAGAAAATAAGAAGCGTGCAAGCCTCTGAGCAAATTCGCTGCTAAAAAACGTTGTTGAAGAAAAAACTCGACAAAGTTTATCTCCCGATAAATAATATTTATTTGTTTGTTTATGTTCATTTAATACTTAAAATATAAATAACAATAGTAGTGAATATGTCTCGTATACGTTTTGGTAATGATCATATATATACAGTCGAACTTCGATGGGTCGAACCCTGGTAAACTCGTCAGCCATGCTTGCCTCGAACTAGCCTTTAGGTCCCGGCAGAATTCCTATATAAATACGTTAAAACTACCCGGTATAGGTCGAACTTGTGAAAGTCGAACAACCCTCAATGCCTCGAATCGCTGTGACGCCCGGTCGTGTATAAATCCACTATAAACACCACAAAAACTCGAACATGTCAAACGATTGTCTCCAGACTAGTTGATTGACTTTCACACCTATTGTTAACCGGTTGTCAAACAAATCTCAAGTGGTCATTTGAGCGTATACAATAACGGCAGTCGTGACCAGCATACGTGGTAATTATGCATTGACCAATGTCGGCGAAGTTGTTAGTTAATTAAAGAGGTAATTTATGGGACATGTGGAATTAAATATCGCTCAGTTTTAATTAATGACCCAAGCATCTGTCCTTTTAAGTTGTAAATCAACATGAACTGTTTTTACTATGATCAGTAATGAGTGTGATGTGTCATCCGATTTATTCACCATATAAGCATGTGAAGCGGAAGACTACGAAGCAAGGCGAGATAACAGACTTCTTCAATACCGGACGTGTATAACTTTCATGTATAACTTGTACTGGGTTCCATGTGATAGTAAATTATGATATGCAGTGAATGTGGTTCCGGGTCCGAAGTAGTGATGGGGCGACTGGGCATGATCGTATCGGACGGGGCAATCGAGTCCGCCAATTGTATTTCGTAATCATTTTCTGTTGTTCTCATGTTCTATTGCTGTATAATGGCTATGTAAATAAAAACACACATGAGTTTGCCGCTTTCTTTATTTTATTAAAGCCTGTTTCTGTTAATAAACGACTGTGACAATCAACCGTAAATGCAAATGTAAGCGCATTTATATGAAACAACGTGTCGTAATGACGACTTGTTTCACTTAGTACACTGACCAACTCGTCGATCTGTAATGGTTACAGTAGAAAATCCCGATGGGTCAAACAACGGATGGGTCGAACTAAAACTTAACCCCGCAGGCTGTTCGACCCATCGAAGTTCGACTGTATATGTAAAAGCTTTTTTTTTTAAAACAAGATGCAACATTACAAATACTGGAAATAGCATTTTAGTTAAAAAAAACTGGGCAAGTAACTTTTTGACCTGGGCAAGTACTTTTTTTTTGTACCGCCCGCTCGATGAAAGGTATACTGATGCTGTTCGAGGAGGCTCGGTTCGCGCTCGGGGTTAGAAAAACGGACAAATTTTATAACCCCAAAATCACAAAGGTAGAGGTGACGATCGAGGGAGTCCCCAATCAACTATACAGCCAGGGGCTTCGCGCGCACCAGCAGTGGGACGAAGCCAGAAAGCAATTTGCTGCCGGCTCTTAAGCGCTCCCCGGAGGTTGCCACGGTTGCCAAAGACCTGCAGCTCTCGGACGTCTCCCTCGCGGAGTTCCTGACTACCAAATACGCGTTATGGCTAGAGTTGTGAGCCAGCGACGACGACCAAATGCACGGTTGAGAACAGCGAGGGTGTGATGATCCAGATAGCCAAAGAGGCGGACGGAGCTGGCGCATTGAACGTGTATTTATATATAATGACAGACGCACAACTCAACATCGAAGATGGTCGATACATCTCAGGACTCTACTAAAACTCTACCGAAGGATGCCCACTCTGCCATAATATGTGGGCAGACAGGATGCGGAAAAACGGTTTTCAGCCTCGACTTGCTCGAGGGGTCCTACCGCGATATCTTTCGACACATTGTGATCCTGTGTCCCACTGTGCGACACAATGAGACTTATCAGCGGCGCCCGTGGATATGGACCGACCCTGAGGTATACTTTATTGACCCCGGCGATAGGCTTGACGATTGGCTGCGTGGCTTCTACCAAAGATTCCAGGGCGAGCCCACCCTATACGTGATTGACGACTGCTCGGCCAAGGCGGCGATGACCAAAAAGAATGACATGCTCTCCGAGCTCACATTTTCGGGCCGCCATGCGGGGCAAAGCGTATGGATCTCCACTCAAAAGTACAACGCCGTCCTCAAGGATCTGCACGAGCAAACGAAATGGGTCGCCCTCTTTCACTGCAAGGATCGAGACTCATTCGATGACTGTCTTCGAGAGAACGACGTTATCACAACGCGCGAGGAGCGCCTGGAGGTTCGACAGATGCTTTCAGAAACTAAGCACGCCAAGCTTCTGTTAAAGACTGATCAACCCACTGCTTACGAAGTTATCAATTAATTACTGAGCAATTGCTTAATGCTCGTTAGTAACTGCTGAGCAAATGCTTAACAATGCTGAGCAATTGCTGAACAATGCTTAACAAATACTTAACAATGCTTAACAAATGTTGAACAATTGCTGAACAATGCTGAGCAATTGTTAAAAATGTGTTTCTCCGCTGCGATCTTTGTTGCGAGCATAACGGTGATCATAAGTATCGGGTGGTGCGCTTTTATTACTTTGTAATAAATCAATATGTTAGACTTATGAGGCTAGTCAGAATAGTACTAATTATTAAAAATAATGAACTGCGACAAACTTCTCGATCAGCTAATGGAAGAGACAGTCGTGTCGATTGCCGACACGACTGGACCTGTAGGAACGACTGCCGACAAGGGCCTGAAAGATGGCCCGACTGCAGACACGACTGCCGATACAGTCCTGAAAGAAAATGAAAATACGACGTGACGCGAGCGGCCAGCTGCGCTAGTTGCTGGGGGGCAATCGGAGCAGTATTTCGGTAGGCGTCTCTCAGTTTGTCAGGTGGATAAAATGTCAGATGCGGAGGTTGATAAAATGTATACGCGATACGAATCTAAATTGGGGGCAGAGATGACGAAAAGTCTTGGGGCGGCGGCTATTCATTTGTACGCTACCGCCGTTAATATAATTCTCCCTATACCAAACACCGCGGGGTTGATTGGTGATCTAGAGACTGACCCTTTTGTAGGACACACTCTTAGAACAGCCTGCTGCTCAATTTATCACAAGTTTGGAATGTACTTAGCTCCGCTGACAACCGCGTTGACCACGGCTAAACACTGTCAATTTGGACATATATGCCCACAAACTATAAGCTCAGAAAATGATTACACAAGACGCACCTGCGAGAGTGACGGAACAGACCTCAACTCGAGATTGGATGAACCCGATTGCACCCCCAACTGCACAGGTGCGGTTGGATGAACCCTCAACAGCACAGGTGCGGTTGAACCCGATTGCCCGACACAAAAACCCAAAAAGACAGGCAGCTGGGCGGGCAGCGGCTGCCACCCGAAAACCTAAACAAGATAAATTACTTGCCGAGCTTCGAGAGGCCAAACAGTCATTATTTGTTCCAGCTCAGGAGCCCCAATCGCAATTGGAGTTGGGGGCAGAAACAGCAAAACACCCGAAGGCAGCTATTTCTCCGCAGGAACTGTCGGTGCAATCCCCGATTGCTGTAGCTCCTACCTGGATTATCCGGTGGGTTGTTGGTGGTGGTCTGGCAGTTGTGGGCACCCTGTGTGTGTGGATCTACCTTTCGAAACAACCAGCCGCGGTTCCGAAGAAAGTTACGAAGAAAGTTACGAAACCGATTGTGCCCCATTTAAACATTGATCGCTATCCCTTTTATATGCAATAAATAATGGCTGAAAACGAAGGTACATGTAAAATAATAGTGAATGCGGTTTATCACGCCGTGGTGATATCGGGTCTCACTATCGGGTTTGCTCGAATATCAATCAAAGATGATCTTCGGAGGGTCCGCTCCCAAATTGAATGTAGCGTCCGCAATTTCGACCCGAGATTATTTTATTAAAGCTGGAATTCTACCTGCTAATATATGTAAATAAATCGCTACTGCGGTCGCAATAATGCTGGTTGGTGCAGTCGTGAGCGCAGGGGCATTCGGCGGTAGCAACTATTTATTCTCGGTAATAGGAAAAGAATCGGATGAGGAGAAAAATCCTCGGGTTCAATAATTTCCTCAGAATGATATTAAAAGGTTTTGAGACATATTAATTGGATAACTTATTCATTACATGAGGATTTGGGGAGGATTTGGGGAGGATTTGGGTGAATTGTGCGGCCCGTATTTTCAGCCACGGAAATTGCGTTTTCCACTTTTCAAAAGTTGATTTTGACACGGTTGTGTGACGCGATTTCTTATCAAATTCAGTGCTTTTGACAGTGTAACAATCTCGGCCAATATCGATTTCACTATGGTTTCTGGTGAGGGTTCATCGCTTTGTACTTTCGTGAAATAAGCCAGTTTCTTGAGCAGACTTGTTTTTTTGCGAAGCCATCATGCGTTACGCATCTGAATAGGCAGGATTTTTGCGTTTATTTAACTTAAGCACCCACGAGGCGATGATTGAAGGACAGACTGGTCGCTACTATATTTACGCTATGAAAGACGCACACCGTAGATTATTTTATCGACCAGTCTGAGAAATTCACGCCATGTAATCGGGCAGTGGAATCAGCGAAAAACACGCTATATAGCTGAACAGAGATTGGCGAAACGCACAATATCTGGACACCTTGCGTAACAGTATTTTTTGCTGCGTTTTTGTAACGCATGGAAATTAATTCCCTTGCGTTTTTAGACATTTCTACTGTGTATTTGACGCAAAAACGCAGCTTAACTGGAGCTCTGAATCGCTAAACATCGAAATGAACACAATCCGTCATCGTACTGGTCTAGAGAATTCATACCTGTCTTATTTCGCAGCCACTCTGTTAGCAGCCCTCTCCCCGCGAACTTTGACTTAAGACCCAAATCCGTCCCGCGCTTTCCCTGCACGAGCTTGACACACACTTCCACCCATCTTACGAACGCCACTTCGTGTTTGGGCAAGAGATTTTATCGATGTCCATCCGCCTGGTCTCCTCAACAGCCACCCAGCGCTTTACGTCGGAGAGGGATGACATCCAATGACTCCCTCCGATATTCTTGTAGAATGTAATAGTTTTAGGCTGGCCTTTGGAATCAACCTCATTGATATGCTTCAGGTAGTAGGAATACGCGTACCCAAGATGAAAATTTGTAGTGATATAGGGCATCAGTTTATCTACTATCCTATCGGAAATAATACCACCAACCTCTCTATGAAAGGTGAGCTCGACAGTTCTCCTTCCAGCCTTGACCGTTTCACTCTGCTCATCGACCTCCGCCATTATTTCTGGTCCTTTCGCTATAATCGCGCGGACCAGCGCGGTTTTGATTACACGCTTGTGCTCAGACCTCTTCGTAAACGCGCTGTTCTTTGTTACGTTTATCAGTTTGGTCAACCCCGCCACTCTCAGACGATTACTATATGTGATCCCGAGTGATTTAGCTTCATCCCTCAATTTCCCAATATCTCGGGAGGTCTGATCTGAGGATTTTGGATTTATCAGTTTGGTCAACCCCGCAACCTTCAGACGATTACTTTGTTATTCCGAGCGATTCCGCCTTTTCTCGCAATTGCAATAACTCAGAAGTTGGTGTTGGGGGTTGTGGTGTCGTATTTGTCATAATACTTTTTCGTATACATGTAGGTTTTACTCGTTCAACAAGCAAATTTCTGTCTGAGGATTTCTGACGATTTGTCATATTTGTCATAATACCTATAGGTTTTGCTTGTTTAACATGAACATTTCTGTCATGGGTTTTCTCATAATTTGTCATTGTCATAAATTCATAATACCTATAGGTTTTGCTTGTTTAACATGAAAATTTCTGTCATGGGTTTTCTCATAATTTGTCATATTTGTCATAATACCTATAGGTTTTGCTTGTTTAACATGACAATTTCTGTCATGGGTTTTCTCATAATTTGTCATATTTGTCATAATACCTATAGGTTTTGCTTGTTTAACATGAAAATTTCTGTCATGGGTTTTCTCATAATTTGTCATAAGTTTTGTTTGTTCAGCGTGAAAGGACTTTCCTTTTTTGTGGTAGGTGGGACTGTATTCAGCACCGATAAGCCCCTCGAACCTAGGTGGTATCATTTCCATCCCCACTATACTACTACTATACCCACCTCTCATATTCATGCAGTTCATACAGTGTTCGAGACCGGATATACTGTCATTTCGGCTAATTCTGCGCATCGGCTGGAATAAACAAGCTGATTAATTTCTACACCGTGGCACAATTTTATTACATTCCGGTAGTTTGGTAAAAAGTTATTCCGAAATGTGTAAAATCCTCAGACCCTGCTGATGAAATAGCTGTCTTATTTACTAAATTAACTGTTAAAAGAAGAAACTAACCTGCCATGATGACACTCGATAGTTCTGCTTCAAGTTTAATACCAATCAGTCCTCCAGATAAGGAATTAGTAATTGAGTATTGTCACTCCATCATTTCTGAAGCAATTGGGTACCGGTATTTCAAAATTTTAATTGGGTAAAATAAAATCACACTGCTGTTTACACATCAACAGACCGCAATTATTGAATAGTTGGCTTCTAAATGAAAACATGTCTCCAAGGAGACAATTCTAATGAAATACCAAGTGTGTTTTCATGGAAAAAATAAGAAAAATATGCTATATTTTGGACTGTTTATTGTTTTCTGTAGCATGATAAAGATACCACAAATTTTTCATTGCTTTTTGATACTCACTACTTCTGATTTCAAGTTTTTGGCAATTTTAATTGGGTATTTAAGCAAATATGCACCTTATCTGGAGCTCTGGATGATCCAGTGTGCTGCTCGCCATTTTGTTTACACTGCCAGATACGCAGCATTAGCCGAAACAAATGTGACATTGCAAACACGCATGTGATGTCATACATCACACAATTTACATCACTTACTGATGTCAGAACGTTGTGACATTTTACCTGCACAAACGTCTTTGAACTGCGTTGAATATTCAGGAAAGTTTGCCTGAATATGGAGATGGTAATGCCTATTAATTGTATCCCCCGGACTCCGTCGGGGGATACTATGGATTTGACAGCGCGCCGCGTCCGCGTCCGCGTCCGCCGCAGACACTTCTTGTCCGGAGCATAACTCGAACACCCTTTGGAATATTTTCATGAAACTTCACACATGCATAGACCACGACCCGAAGGTGTGTCGCGCACAAGAATGACAACTCTTGCATCGCTAATTTTTTTAGTTATCTCCCTTTTTTGTTTCGCGCACTGATTGACCATAACTCGACCACCCTTTGGAATATTTTTATGAAACTTAACACATTCAATTAGACCACGAACCGAAGGTGTGTCGTGCACAAGAATGACAACTCTTGCATAGCTAATTTTTGAGTTATCTCCCTTTTTTGTTTTCGCTCACTGATTTCCTGTCCGGAGCATAACTCGACCACCCTTTGGAATATTTTCATGAAACTTCACATATGCATAGACCACGACCCGGAGGTGTGTCGCGCACAAGAATGACAACTCTTGCGTAGCTAATTTTTCAGTTATCTCCCTTTTTTGTTTTGCGCACTCGACAAACTGGACAATAATGCATGAAGACCTGTTTTCTCGTCTGCTCTGTATACCTTTTCTCGTGTGCTCTGTACACCTTACCTGTAGAGAGAACAATAGAAACTGGGAGAACCATGTGCTAAGCATGGGCTAGCATGTGCAGATGTCCAGTGCTTGACCACTGCTGACCAGGTAATTTATACAGGTAAATCACTACATTGGGTACTGTGTTGAAAATATTGTGGCATTATGTGGACCTCTGCAGATATATGTAGATAAATATAGGACTATTAAAAAAAAATCTGGTCTCCAATAGCAAGCATTATTATTTTTAAACTTTTTTTTGTAATTTTTTTTTTTTTTTGTAATTTTTTTTTTCATTTTTTTTTTCAAATTATTTTTCAATTTGACTGGAAAAAAAATCTGGGCTCCAGTAGCAAGCATTGTTATTTTTAAACTTTTTTTTTTCATTTTTTTTTTCATTTTTTTTTTTTCATTTTTTTTTTCAAATTATTTTTCAATTTTTGTCCAGTAGCATAAGGTCGTAAGTGCTATATACAGACTATTCACCTGTGCATGTGCTAGCATGTGCAACTGACCACTGACCACTTACAGGTAATTTATACAGGTAAATGATTATATTACATTTCCGTAAACTGTTGAAAATATTGTGGCATTATGTGGACCTGTGCAGATATATGTAGATAAATATAGGACTATTCAAAAAAATTCTGGGCTCCAGTAGCAAGCATTATTATTTTTAATTTTTAAACTTTTTTTCCATTTTTTTTTTTCATTTTTTTTTTCAAATTCTTTTTCAATTTTTGTCTAGTAGCATAAGGTTAGTAAGTGCTATATACAGACTATTATCATATAATAAAACAATTATTGACTAGTGAGCCATAGAATATAATCTGATATTCTATGGTTCACTAGTCAATAATTGTATAATATGTTCGGGCCAGTGAAAATTGCTTTCGGGCCCCAGGCTCGAGGTCAAGGCGGGACAAGGCGAGGCATCTGATTCCGCGGAATTCTTGTTTACTTATCTCCCTTTGTTGTTTCGTGCTCTGATTTTGTATCCAGAGCATAACTCGAACACGCATATACGCATTGCTCTCTAATGGTCCTCTACCGCCCTGTGCCAAATCCACGTTCGTTTTCTGCCCCGTCAAGCCCAGGGTCAAGGTCACATACTTAGTGCTTCAAAAACATTAACGCTTGGGTAAATATCTTATACTTTCTGTTTTCTTTCATGGATCATGGATCATCTTCATATTTCATATACGCATTGCTCTAATGGTCCTCTACCGCCCTGTGCCAAATCCACGTTCGTCCTGCCCCACCAATCCCAGGGTCAAGGTCACATACTTGGTGCTTCAAAAACTTTAACGCTCAGGTAAATATCTTATAATTTTTATTTCCATTCACGGATCAACTTCATATTTCATATACGCGTTGCTCTAATGGTCGTCTACCGCCCTGTGCCAAATCCATGTTCGTCCTGCCCCCGCCAAGCCCAGGGTCAAGGTCACATACTTAGTGCTTCAAAAACTTTAACGCTCAGGTAAATATCTTATAATTTTTATTTCCATTCACAGATCAACTTCATATTTCATATACGCGTTGCTCTAATGGTCGTCTACCGCCCTGTGCCAAATCCACGTTCGTCCTGCCCCCGCCAAGCCCAGGGTCAAGGTCACATACTTAGTACTTCAAAAACTTTAACGCTCGGGTAAATATCTTATAATTTCTGTTTTCTTTCATGGATCATCTTCATATTTCATATACGCATTGCTCTAATGGTCCTCTACCTCCCTGTGCCAAATCCACGTTCGTCCTGCCCCCGCCAATCCCAAGGTCAAGGTCACATACTTGGTGCTTCAAAAACTTTAATGCTCAGGTAAATATCTTATAATTTTTCTTTCCATTCACGGATCAATTTCATATTTCATATATGCGTTGCTCTAATGGTCGGTCTACCGCCCTGTGCCAAATCCACGTTCGTCCCGCCCCCGCCAAGCCCCAGGGTTAACATCATATACTTAGTGCTTCAAAAACTTTAACGCTCAGGTAAATATCTTATAATTTCTGTTTTCTTTCACGGATCAGCTTCATATTTCATATATGCATTGCTCTAATGGTCCTCTACCGCCCTGTGCCAAATCCACGTTTGTCCTGCCCCCGCCCCAAGCCCTGGGTGAAGGTCACATACTTGGTGCTTCAAAAACTTACGCTCAGGTAAAAGAAAATTTTGACTTGCAATTTGGCCTCATTTATTATCAAAGCGATATGTGGGACATCCGTGTTCTATGAACACATTTTCTAGTTTATTAAACTTCACACTGCATAGAAAGACGACCCAAGGGTGTCATCGTAAGAATGGACAACTCTTGCGTCGTTAATTTCTTAGTTATCTCCCTTTGTTGTTTCGTTGCAATCTGATTTCGTGTCTGGAGCATAACTCGAACACCCTTTGGAATATTTTTATGAAACTTCACACATGCATAGACCACGACCCTAAAGGTGTGTCCCGCAAGAATGACAACTCTTGCATCACTAATTCTTTAGTTATCTCCCTTTGTTTTTCCGTCACTGATTTTGTCTCCGGAGCATAACTCGAACACCCTTTTTTCAAACTACTTGTGTATCTGGGGAGGGGGATACACATGCGCTTGTCGACAAGCGTCCATTTCTAGTTTGTTTGGAAAGCTTTAGGTGCGCAGAATTAGCCGACACCATTGTACCCTAGTGAAAATGTGAACGAAATCCCATTGAAATCCCAATGGGATTTCAGTGAAAGTGTGATTTCACTGAAAAATTTGGTTGAAATCCCAATGGGATTTCACTGAAATCCCATTGGGATCTCGGTGAAATCTCACTGGAATTTCAGTAAAATCCCACTGTGATCCTGGTGAGATCTTGTTAAAATCCCACTGAAAAATTTGGTCGATATCCCACTGGGATCTCGCCAGATTTCAGTGAAATCCCACTGAGATCTCATTGGGATTTCTCAAAATTTCACTTTCAGTGAAATCCCACTGGGATCTCGCCAGATTTCAGTGGGATCTCATCGGGATTTCTCAAAATTTTACTGGGATCTCACCAGATTACAGCGAGATCCCACTTTATTTCAGTGAAATCCCACTGGGATCTCGCCAGATTTCAGTGAAATTCCACTGAGATCTCATTGGGATTTCTCAAAATTTCATTTCATGGGTATCTCGCCAGATTACAGTGAGATCCCACTTTATTTCAGTGAAATCCCACTGGGATCTCGCCAGATTTCAGTGGGATCTCATCGGGATTTCTCAAAATTTTACTGGGATCTCACCAGATTACAGTGAGATCCCACTTTATTTCAGTGAAATAAAAATAACTCGAACTAGAATTAACTCTTAATGTAAATTTATCCAAGTTATGGATACATGTCTGCGGCCGGCTTCACTTTCATATTTCAGTTCATATTTCAGTTCATATTTCAGTTCATGTTTTTTTTAGCCTTTTTTTTCTCTGCATAAGTCTTCAGTCCATTTGACAAGGTTTTTATGTTTGTGAATGTCCTTGATGCAACGTCTTGTGTAGTCAGGTTCAGAGACTGGCAGTATGGGCCGGGATAATCCATGCTCGTCTTTCACTGCTGAAAAATATATGAAATTGTGTGGCAGAGCGACGGTAGTAGGGAAAGAAGGTGGGTTACAGGTATTAATGGCACCCCCTGGCCCCTCATAATTAGTGTCTGTGGCTGGAGAAATGGGCTTATGGGTTTTGTGTCTAGTGTAGATTCAGATGGGTGTCAGAGGTTCCGTCAACTAGAGGTTTCGTCAACTGAGAGGTTTCGTCAACTCGCCGTCCGGTTCGTCAAGTAGGCAATTAAGAGTAAAACTCGATAATGACCGGCACGTGCCATACAATTGATCAGATAATTGATGGTTATTAAGTGGACATTAATGACAGATATTTGTTACAATTTTAAAGTAGGTTTAGTTGTATATGGGCATTTAATGGCAAATATTTGCAAATATGTGTTGATATTTCAAAGTATGTTTAGTTGTATATGGGCATTTATGGCAGATATTTTATGTATATGGACATTTAATGGCATATATTTTAATAAACATTTTAAAGTATCTTTAGGTGTATATTTTGTGTATTTGTATAATCACCCGCTTCTGCAGCATTTGTCAGCCATCATTTTTCAGCCATCACCAGATACACAATCTGTTCAGGGCCGTAGCGGCCACCACGACAGCACGGCGCTGCTGTGGCATTATTTTGGCCTGTTTTTTTTCCCCGTCAGCTTCATGAATTGAACATCAATTAGCCGATTTGTGATAAATACCATTCAACTATAATCGCCTAATTGACGAACCGGTAACCAGTTGACGGAACCACTCGACTTTTCACTCTAGTTTGCCTAATTGACGAAACCTCCAGTTGACGGAACCTCCTGAATCTGATTCAGATCAGCCTGTGCATCCGCAGTCTGATCAGGATCTGCATTGCTCACAAATCCCATATGCCCCATTTCTCCATTCACAGCTACAAATGAGGATATATAATTGCAAGTTATTTTTTGTTACCTATGACAATGTTTCATTGCCTCCAAAATAAAACAGTTTGCTTTCAAAAATAAAATACATGTTTCAAAACAACATTTAATGAATGTCAATATTTTAGAAGAATAGTAAAGTAAACTTTAAATTCACTTAAAATACCCATTTGTGAACTTCGATGTGCATAAATTATGCATATTTAGTTAATACCCAAACTGAAATATCACGAAATTCGGGTTCCGGTAACATCGATTGGAAAAAGTTGCAAAAGGACGAAACTACGTAGGTACGAAATCGCGGAAATTCTCCAAGATATTTACGGATTTTGTTTACGTTTTTTTACAATAGAGTTAGCCAAATCAGATTGAAATAAATAATTAATAATGTAATAAACATTATTAGTTCTCGACATCAAAGGATTCCATCAGAATATATCGATTTCGTACGTAAATCGTGAAACAAAACTTTCGCACTTTTCGTCGAAGCAGAAAGTTGCAATCATCGGTCTTTCGGATGGCAATTTAATTATAATTTCAACCGTTTAAACATCATATTTGTGACAGAAAACATCAATAAACTACAGTTAAGATACTTACCTTAAATTTACAACATGTCTGGAACAATCAACGCTTTGTAGATCGAACTGTTGGTAGATTTTCTCAACCAGGTATACCGCGAATAGGATTTTGATTTTCCAAAATGGCGCCCGCGTGCGAGTGGACAGAATTTGCGCGGAAGGGTACATTTGAAAAATTGAATGCGAAGTTCAATATTAGGTTCCGAAACACAAATTTAGTATCAAATAAAAGATATTTCTTTGTAATTTTCATAAATATATGCATAATATGGATAATTTAATGATTTGATGGGCGACGAGGCCGTAACTTTTGGGATTATTTACGTCGCGTAGGCAAGTCCTATGTTAATTATGCAAATGTCTCGGTGTACGTCATTCAATTTTCTGTCAATCAAAATCCATCTCATGAGATATAAAACAGCCGCAAATCATTTCTAAGCCGGTAGCTGGTACCAAAGCACTCGCAGACATTGCACATTTTTATCAGTGGGATCGAGTTGGTTAATCCCCAGTTAATTATCCAATTAAGTTTAATACATGATAAAACAATATTTATGACACATAATTATAATACAGTGGCTTCGGAACGTGGGCAGCAGCAGGGCTGTACAAATCGGCACGCCCGACGCCGGGACAAGTCGGTTTTGGTCTCGGGCAAGTGGCTCTATGCTGAAAGTTAGTCCGGGCAAGTCACTATTTTCCGTTGAAACGTCCCGCCACAAGCCTGTTTTCTTCACTAGACTAATCCTAAATTGTAACATTTCATCGATCGATAACGCCTAGGGCGTGTGTCGGCTTCCCTGTGGCGATACGCACTTACACAGAAGCTGCTATACTGTGTATATAGCAAGAAAAGTGATATACTAGCTGTGACCCTGATTAGATTAATTTATTCGAATTTGAAAGCATAATCCCACCGACAATTCCGCATGAACTCTGAAGTTTGTGTCAACTTGTCAACACCATTTACGGAAAATATTTTGGAAATCGATATCGGCGAAATATGGCGATAGACCTTTCGGAATACACATTTACGGGTATGAAATTATTAAAAAAAAAAAAATTATTTTTGTTATTTCTCAATGAAAGTATTCGATGTGACCACTCATTTGAACGTCTCGACGAGACGGAATAAATGTTGGTCGCGGCATATACTTCTGAGTTCATAGAAGGAAAATATTTGTCCGCAAACATAAGCGTATCCTCAGCATGAAATGGGTTACTGCATGATTGCAGTGATGCGATGATGAAATGTCGCACGTTCGCGACGTCTGTGGGACATCAAAAGACGTGTTGACCAATCAGTAACATTTCATCATAGCCTAAAGGTCACACAGTTTACAGCCTCTTGTGCTGAATGAGGTCGTACAATAAACACTGTACACACAGCTGGGTGTATCGTTTTTTTTTGCACAAAGCATCACACAAATCTCGTCTGTGTAATATGTGTCGGGTGTAATCGCATCTGGATTTGGAATTCATATATCCCCTGGCACGGTTACTGCACTGTATGCATATTAACATGATTACCTGATTAAAGGTATTACATTTGCTAACATACTAATAATAATTATTTCATGTACTTTGAATGTCGTTGTTTGAATAAACTTACAGAAATCACGAATCAACTAATTACACGATGACTACGACGTCCGACGATTTTTATGCCCCCGCCACCGAATGGTGAGGGGGGCATATAGTGTTACCGGCGTCCGTACGTACGTACGTCCCGAAACCTTAACGCTGGGTAAATGGCTTATAATTTTCTTTGTCGATTCTGCTCGGATTGCTGCTTCACATCACACACGCATTGCTAAAACCAATGTCCTCTACGACCCTGTGACAAATATCCACATTCGTCCCGCCCCCGCTAAGCCAGGGTCAAGGTCACAGACTTGGGTGCTTTCAAAACCTAAACGCATTGGGTAAATATGCTATTAATTTCTGTTTCTTGCTCGGAAAATCTGCTTCACTATTTCACACACGCATTGCTCCAATGGTCCCTCTACCGCCCTGTGGACAAATCCACATTCGTCCGCCCCCGCTAAGCCCAGGGTCAAGGTCTCAGACTGGTGCTTTTGAAAACCTTAACGCTGGGTAAATGGATTATAATTTCTGTTTCCTTGCTCGGATCTGGCTTCACATTACACACACGCATTGCTCCAAATGTCTATACGCCTGTGGACAAATCACATTCTTGCTCCAGGTCCTCCCCCGCTAATGCCAGGGTCCAAAGGGTCACAGTCTTGGTGCTTTCGAAACCTTAACGCTGGGTAAATGGCTTATAATGTTTCCGTTTCTTGCTCGGATCTGCTTCACATTTCACACACGCATTGCTCCAATGGTCCTCTACCGCCCTGTGACAAAGCCACATTCGTTCCTGCCCCGCTAAGCCCAGGTCAAGGTCACAGACTTGGTGCTTTCAAAACCTTAACGCTGGGTAAATGGCTTATTTAATTTCTGTTTCCTTGTCGGATCTTGCTTCACATTTCACACACACGCATTGCTCCAATGGTCCTCTAACGCCCAAATGTGACAAATCCACATTCGTCCCGCCCCCAGCTAAGCCCAGGGTCAAGGTCACAGACTTGGTGCTTTTGAAACCTTAACGCTGGGTAAATGGCTTATAATTTCTGTTTCCTTGCTCGGATCTGCTTCACATTTCACACACGCATTGCTCCAATGGTCCTCTACCGCCCTGTGACATCCAATCCACATTCGTCCCGCCCCGCTAAGCCCAGGGTCAAGGTCACAGTATGGTGCTTTTCGACTTACGTGAAACCTTAACGTGGGTAAATGGCTTATAATTTCTGTTTCCTTGCTCGGATCTGCTTCACATTTCACACACGCATTGCTCCAATGGTCCGCCCCCTAACCGTCCCTGTGACAAAGCACATTCGTTCGCCCCCCGCTAAGCCCAGGGTCAAGGGTCACATAAGCTGGTGCTTTCAAAACCTTAACGCTGGGTAAATGGCTTATAATTTCTGTTTCCTTGCTCGGATCTGCTTCACATTTCACACACGCATTGCTCCAATGGTCCTCTACCACCCTGTGACAAAATCCACATTCGTCCCGCCCCGCTAAGCCCAGGGTCAAGGTCTTTAAAGACTTGGTGCTTTTGAAACCTTACGCTGGGTAATGGTGGCTTATATTTCTGTTCCCATTGCTCTTGGATTCTGCATTAACGTTTCCACACTTTCACACACGCATTGCTCCAATGGTCCTCTACCGCCCTGTGATAAATCCAACATTCGTCCCGCCCCCGCTAAGCCCAGGGTCAAGGTCACAGACTTGGTGCTTTTGAAACCTTAACGCTGGGTAAATGGCTTATAATTTCTGTTTCCTTGCTCGGATCTGCTTCACATTTCACACACGCATTGCTCCAATGGTCTCTACCGCCCTGTGATAAATCCACATTCGTCCCGCCCCCACCCCCGCTAATGCCCAGGGTCAAGGTCACAGACTTGGTGCTTTTGAAACCTTAACGCTGGGTAAATGGCTTATAATTTCTGTTTCCTTGCTCGGATCTGCTTCACATTTCACACGCATTGCTCCTAATGGTCCTCTACCGCCCTGTGACAAATCCACATTCGTCCGCCCCCGCTAAGCACTGGTCAGGGTCACTTAGATTGGTGCTTTCATACCTTACGCTGGGTCTAAATGGCTTATAATTTCTGTTTCCGCCCCCGCTTGCTCAAGGATTGGTGCTTCAAACTTCACACACGCATTGCTTCCAACAATGGTCCTCTACCGCCCTGTGACCAAATCCACATTCGTACCCGCCCCCGCTAAGCCTCCCAGGGTCAAGGTCACAGACTTGTGCTTTTGAAACCTTAACGCTGGGTAAAGGCTGGTTTTATAATTTCTGTTTCCTTGCTCGGATCTGCTTCACATTTCACACGCATTGCTCCAATTGGTCCTCTACCGCCCTGTGACAAATCCACATTCGTCCCGCCCCCGCTAATGCCCAGGGTCAGGTCACAGTTCTTGGTCTTTTCGAAACCTTAACGCTGGATAAATGGCTTATAATTTCTGTTTCTTGCTCGGATCTGCTTCACATTTCACACACGCATTGCTCCAATGGTCCTCTATACGCCCTGTGACAAATGCCACATTCGTCCCGCCCCCGCTAAGCCCATGGTCACGGTCACAGACTTGGTGCTTTCAAAACCTTAACGCTGGGTAAATGGCTTATAATTTCTGTTTCCTTGCTCGGATCTGCTTCACATTTCACACACGCATTGCTCCAATGGTCCTCTACCGCCCTGTGACAAATCCACATTCGTCCCGCCCCCGCTAAGCCAGGGTCAAGGTCACAGATCTTGGTGTCTTTTGAAACCTTAACGCTGGGTAAATGGCTTATAATTTCTGTTTCCTTGCTCGGATCTGCTTCACATTTCACACACGCATTGCTCCAATGGTCCTCTACCGCCCTGTGACAAATCCACATTCGTCCCGCCCCGCTAAGCCCAGGGTGGTCATTTGGTCACAAGTCTTGGTGCTTTCGAAACCTTAACGCTGAGGTAAATGGCTTATTATTATTTCTGTTTCCTTGCTCGGATTCTGCTTCACATTTCACACACGCATTTGCTCCAATGGTCCGCCTACCGCTGTGACAAAGCCACATTCGTTCCGCCCCCGCTAAGCCCAGGGTCAAGGTCACAGACTTGGTGCTTTCAAAACCTTAACGCTGGGTAAATGGCTTATAATTTCTGTTTCCTTGCTCGGATCTGCTTCACATTTCACACACGCATTGCTCAATGGTCCTAAAACTACCACCCTGTGACAATCCACATTCGTCCCGCCCCGGCTAAGCCCAGTCATAAGGACTCAGACTTGGTGCTTTTGACCTTAAACGCTGGGTAAATGGCTTATAATTTCTGTTTTCCTTGCTCGGATCTGCTTCTCTCACACGCATTGCTCCAATGGTCCTCTACCGCCCTGTGACAAATCCACATTGTCCCGCCCCCGCTAAGCCAGGGTCAAGGTCACAGACTTGGTGCTTTTGAAAACCTTAACGCTGGGTAATGGCTTATAATTTCTGTTTCCTTGCTCGGATCTGCTTCACATTTCACACACGCATTGCTCCAATGGGTCCTCTACGCCCTGTGCAAATCCACATTCGTTCCCGCCCCCGCTAGCCCAGGGTCAAGGTCACAGACTTGGTGCTTTCAAAACCTTAACGCTGGGTAAATGGCTTATAATTTTCTGTTTCTTGCTCGGATCTGCTTCACATTTCACACACGCATGACTCCAATGGTCCTCTACCGCCTGTGACATCCACATTCGTCCCAGCCCCGCTAAGCCCAGGGTCAAAGGGTCACAGACTTGGTGCTTTCGAAACTTAACGCTGGGTAAATGGCTTATTAATTTCTGTTTCCTTGCTCGGATCTGCTTCACATTTCACTCACGCATTGCTCCAATGGTCCTCTACGCCCTGTGACAAATCCACATTCGTCCCGCCCCCGCTAAGACCCAGGGTCAAGGTCACAGTCTTGGTGCTTTCGAAACCTTAACGCTGGGTAAATGGCTTATAATTTACTGTTTCCTTGCTGGATCTGCTTCACATTTCACACAGCATTGCTCCAATGGTCCTCTACGCCCTGTGACAAATCCACATTCGTCCCGCCCCCCGCTAAGCCCAGGGTCAAGGTCACAGTATTGGTGCTTTTGAAACCTTAACGCTGGGTAAATGCTTATAATTTCTGTTTCCTTGCTCGGATCTGCTTCACATTTCACACACGCATTGCTCCAATGGTCGCTACCGCCCTGTGACAAAGCCACATTCGTTCCCGCCCCGCTAAGCCCAGGGTCAAGGTCACAGGACTTGGTGCTTTCAAAAAACCTTAAACGCTGGGTAAATGGCTTTATAATTTCTGTTTCCTTGCTCGGATCTGCTTCACATTTCACACACGCATTGCTCATGGTCCTCTACCGCCCTGTGACAAATCCACATTCGTCCCGCCCCCGCTAAGCCCAGGGTCAAGGTCAGACTTGGTGCTTTTGAAACCTTAACGCTGGGTAAATGGCTTATAATTTTTCTGTTTCCTTGCTCGGATCTGCTTCACATTTCACACACGCATTGCTCCAATGGTCTTACCGCCCTGTGAAAATCCAAACATTCGTCCCGCCCCCGCTAAGCCCAGGGTCTAAAGGTACAGTCTTGGTGCTTCGAAACCTTAACGCTGGGTAAATGGCTTATAATTTCTGTTTCCTTGCTCGGAATCTGCTTCACATTTCACACACGCATTGCTCCAATGGTCCTCTACCGCCCTGCGACAAATCCACTTCGTTCCCGCCCCCGCTAAGCCCAGGGTCAAGGTCACAGCTTGGTTGCTTTTCGAAACTTAACGCTGGGTTAAATGGCTTATAATTTCTGTTTCCTTGCTCGGATCTGCTTCACATTTCACACACGCATTGCTCCAATGGTCCTCTACCGCCTGTGACAAATCCACATTCGTCCCGCCCCCCGCTAAGCCAGGGTCTAGGTCACAGACTTGGTGGCTTTTGAAACCTTTAAACCGCTTGGGGTAAAAAATTAAATGGCTTATAATTTCTGTTCCTTGGGCTGCGGAAATGGCTTCACATTTCAACACACGCATTTGCTCCTATGTTTCCTTCTTCCGCCTGTGACAAATCCCTCATTCGGTACCGCCCGCCGCTTAAGCCCAGGGTCAGGTCACACAGAATTTGGTGCTTTTGAAACCTTAACGCTGGGTTAAATGCTTATAATTTCTGTTTCCTTGCTCTCGGATCTGCTTCACATTTCACACACGCTTTGCTCAATTGGTCCTTCCTAACCGCCCTGGTGACCAAACACATTGTACCGCCCCGCTAAGCCCAGGGTCCAAAGGTCACTCTTGGTGCTTTCAAAACCTTAACGTGGGTAAATGGCCTTATATTTGTTTCCTTGCTCGGATTTCTGGCTTCCCACATTTCACACACGCCCCATTGCTCCAATGGTCCCTCTACCGGGCCCAGTGACAAATCCCATTCGGTCCGCCCCGCTAAGCCAGGGTCAAGGTCACAGTTCTTGGTGCTTTTCGAAACCTTAACGCTGGGTAAATGGATTATAATTTCCTTGTTTCCTTGCTCGGGAATCTGCTTCAATTTTCACACACGGGGCATTGAAACTCCAATGGTCCTTTATAACCGACCCTTTGTGGACAAATCCACATTCGTTTCCCGCCCCCGCAAAGCCCAGGGTTCAAGGTCACTGGGTCTTGGTGCTTTCGAAACCTTACGCTGGGTAAATGGCTTGATAATTTCTGTTTCCTTGCTCGGAATCTTTTGCTTCACATTACACATCACGCAATTGCTCCAATTGGGTCCGCTACCGCCCTGTGACAAATCCACCCATTTCGTCCCGCCCCCGCTAAGGCCAGGGTCAAGGTCAAACAGTTATTGTGGTTCGAAACCTTAACGCTGGGTAAATTGGCTTTTAATTTCTGGTTGCCCTTGCCCTCGGATCTGGCTTCAACATTTCACAACGCCCCATTGGGATTCCAATGGTTCCGCTACCGCCCTTGTGACAAAGCCACATTTCGGTTCCGCCCCCGCTAAGCCCAGGGTTTCAAGGTCAAACCAGACTTGGTGCTTTCAAAAACCTTTAACGCTGGGTAAATGGGTTTATTATTTCTTTTGTTTCCTTGCGCGGAATTCTGCTTCACAATTTCTCTCAAGCATTTGCTTCAATGGTCCTCTACACCATGGATTGTGACTAATATCAATTCGTCCGCCCCGCTAAGCCAGGGTTCTAGGTCAAGACTTTGGTGCTTTTGAAACCTTAACGCTGGGTAAACTTGGCTTATTTTTTTGTTTCCTTGCTCGGAATCTGGTTCCTTCATTTCACACAGATTGCCTCATGGTCTCTTACGCCCTGTGATAAATCCAAACATTTCGTTCCCGCCCCCGCTTAGGCCAGGGTTCAAGGTCCCACAGACCCCTTGGTGCTTTTGAAACCTTACGCTGGGTAATTGGTATAATTTCTGTTTCTTGCCTCGGATCTGCTTCACATTTCACCTCGCATTGCTCCAATGGTCCGCTACCGCCCTGTGATAAATCCCCACATCGTCCCGGCCCCGCTAAGCCCAGTGTCAAGGTCACAGACTTGGTGCTTTGAATAACTTACCGCTGGGGGTAAATGGCTTATATTTCGGTTTCCTTGCTCGGAGATATCTGCTTCACATTTCACCACACGCATTTGCTCAATGGTCCTCTACAGCCCTGTGAACAAATCACCATTGTCCCGCCCCCGCTAAGCCAGGGTCAACGGTCACAGACTTGGTGGCTTTCAAAACTTAACGCTGGGTAAATGGTTATAATTTCTGTTTCCTTGCTCGGATCGCTTTCACTTTCACACACGCTTTGCTCCAATGGTCCATCTAACGCCCTGTGGACAAAATCCACATTCGGTCCGCCCCCGATAAGCCAGGTCAAGGTCACAGACCTTGGTGCTTTTGAAACCTTTACGATGGGTAAATGTAAAAATCTGCTTTATATTTTCTGTTTCCTTGCTCGGATCTGCTTCACATTTTCACACCGCATTGCTCCAATGGTCCTCTACACGCCCTGTGGACAAATCCCACTTTCGTACCGACCACGCTTAAGTGCCAGGGTCAAGGTCCCAGTCTTGGTGCTTTCGAAACATTAACGATGGGTAAATGGATTTTAATTTCTGTTTTTCCTTGCTCGGATCTGCTTCACAATCACACACGCTTGCTCAATATGGTACTTACGCCTGTGACAAAGCCACATTCGTCCCGCCCCCGCTAAGCCCATGGTCACGGTCACAGACTTGGTGCTTTCAAAACCTTAACGCTGGGTAAATGGCTTATAATTTCTGTTTCCTTGCTCGGATCTGCTTCACATTTCACACACGCATTGCTCCAATGGTCCTCTACCGCCCTGTGACAAATCCACATTCGTCCCGCCCCCGCTAAGCCCAGGGTCAAGGTCACAGACTTGGTGCTTTTGAAACCTTAACGCTGGGTAAATGGCTTATAATTTCTGTTTCCTTGCTCGGATCTGCTTCACATTTCACACACGCATTGCTCCATTGCTCCAATGGGTCCTCTACCGCCCTGTGACAAATCCACATTCGTCCCGCCCCCGCTAAGCCCAGGGTCAAGGTGCTTTCGAAACCTTAACGCTGGGTAAATGGCTTATAATTTCTGTTTCCTTGCTCGGATCTGCTTCACATTTCACACACGCATTGCTCCAATGGTCCTCTCTACCACCCTGTGACAAATCCACATTCGTCCCGCCCCCGCTAAGCCCAGGGTCAAGGTCACAGACTTGGTGCTTTTGAAACCTTAACGCTGGTAAATGGCTTATAAGGATTTCTGTTTCCTTGCTCGATCTGCTTCACATTTCACACACGCATTGCTCCAATGGTCCGCCCTCTACCGCCCTGTGACAAATCCACATTCGTCCCGCCCCCGCTAAGGCCCAGGTCTAGGTCACAGACTTGGTGCTTTTGAAACCTTAACGCTGGGTAAATGGCTTATAATTTCTGTTTCCTTGCTCGATCTGCTTCACATTTCACACACGCATTGCTCCAATGGTCCTCTATCCGCCCTGTGACAATATCCACATTCGTCCCGCCCCCGCGTAAGCCCAGGGTCAAGGTCACAGACTTGGTGCTTTTGAAACCTTCTAACGCTGGGTAATGGCTTATAATTTCTGTTTCCTTGCTCGATCTGCATTCACATTTCACACACCATCCAGCATGCTCCAATGGTCCTCTAACCGCCCTGTGACAAATCCACATTCGTCCCGACCCCCGCGCAATAAGCCCAGGGTCAAGGTCACAGTCTTGGTGCTGCTTTCGAAACCTTAACGCTGGGTCAAATGGCTTATAATTTCTGTTTCCTTGCTCGGATCTGCTTCACAATTCACACACGCATTGCTCCAATGGTCCTCTACCACCGCCCACTGTGACAAATATCCACATTCGTCCCGCGCCCCCGCTAACTAAAGCCCAGGGTCAAGGTCACAGTCTTGGTGCTTCGAAACCTTAACGCTGGGTAAATATGGCTTATAATTTCTGTTTCCTTGCTCGGATCTGCTTCCACATTTCACACACGCATTGCTCCAATGGTCCTCTACCGCCCTGTGACAAATCCACATTCGTCCCGCCCCCGCTCAAGCCCACAGGGTCAAGGTCACAGTCTTGGTGCTTTCGAAACCTTAACGCTGGGTAAATGGCTTATAATTTCTGTTTCCATTGCTCGGATCTGCTTCACATTTCACACACGCATTGCTCCAATGGTCTCTACCCCTCTGACAAATCCACATCGTCGCCCCCGCTAAGCCCAGGGTCAAGGTCACAGTCACGTGCTTTCGACCTTAAACGCTGGGTAAATGGCTTATAATTTTCTGTTTCCTTGCTCGATCTGCTTCACTTTCACACACGCATTTGCTCCAATGGTCCGCTACCGCCCTGTGAACAAAGCCACATTCGTCCCGCCCCCCGCTAAGCCCAGGGTCAAGGTCACAGACTTGGTGCTTCTTTAAAACCTTAACGCTGGGTAAATGGCTTATAATTTCTGTGTTTCCTTGCTCGATCTGCTTCACATTTCACACACGCATTGCTCCAATGGTCCTCTACCACCCTGTGACAAATCCACATTCGTCCCGCCCCGCTAAGCCCAGGGTCAAGGTCACAGACTTGTGCTTTTTGAAACCTTAACGCTGGTAAATGGCTTATAAGTTTCTGTTTCCTTGCTCGGATCTGCTTCACATTTCACACACGAGAACGCATTGCCCTCCAATGGTCCTCTACAAAACTTACGCCACTCTTTTTCACTCTCCTCCGCCCTCTGACAAATCCACATTCGTCCCGCCCCCGCTAAGCCCAGGTTCAAGGTCACAGTCTTGGTGCTTTTGAAACCTTAACGCTGGGTAAATGGCTTATAATTTCTGTTTCCTTGCTCGGATCTGCTTCACATTTCACACAGCATTGCTCCAATGGTCCTCTACCGCCCTGTGACAAATCCACATTCGTCCCGCCCCCGCTAAGCCCAGGGTCAAGGTCACAGACTTGGTGCTTTTGAAACCTTAACGCTGGGTAAATGGCTTATAATTTCTGTTTCCTTGCTCGGATCTGCTTCACATTTCACACACGCATTGCTCCAATGGTCCTCTACCGCCCTGTGACAAATCCACATTCGTCCCGCCCCCGCTAAGCCCAGGGTCAAGGTCACAGTCTTGGTGCTTTCGAAACCTTAACGCTGGGTAAATGGCTTATAATTTCTGTTTCCTTGCTCGGATCTGCTTCACATTTCACACACGCATTGCTCCAATGGTCCTCTACCGCCCTGTGACAAAGCCACATTCGTCTCGCCCCCGCTAAGCCCAGGGTCAAGGTCACAGACTTGGTGCTTTCAAAACCTTAACGCTGGGTAAATGGCTTATAATTTCTGTTTCCTTGCTCGGATCTGCTTCACATTTCACACACGCATTGCTCCAATGGTCCTCTACCGCCCTGTGACAAATCCACATTCGTCCCGCCCCCGCTAAGCCCAGGGTCAAGGTCACAGACTTGGTGCTTTTGAAACCTTAACGCTGGGTAAATGGCTTATAATTTCTGTTTCCTTGCTCGGATCTGCTTCACATTTCACACACGCATTGCTCCAATGGTCCTCTACCGCCCTGTGACAAATCCACATTCGTCCCGCCCCCGCTAAGCCCAGGGTCAAGGTCACAGTCTTGGTGCTTTCGAAACCTTAACGCTGGGTAAATGGCTTATAATTTCTGTTTCCTTGCTCGGATCTGCTTCACATTTCACACACGCATTGCTCCAATGGTCCGCTACCGCCCTGTGACAAAGCCACATTCGTTCCGCCCCCGCTAAGCCCAGGGTCAAGGTCACAGACTTGGTGCTTTCAAAACCTTAACGCTGGGTAAATGGCTTATAATTTCTGTTTCCTTGCTCGGATCTGCTTCACATTTCACACACGCATTGCTCCAATGGTCCTCTACCACCCTGTGACAAATCCACATTCGTCCCGCCCCCGCTAAGCCCAGGGTCAAGGTCACAGACTTGGTGCTTTTGAAACCTTAACGCTGGGTAAATGGCTTATAATTTCTGTTTCCTTGCTCGGATCTGCTTCACATTTCACACACGCATTGCTCCAATGGTCCTCTACCGCCCTGTGACAAATCCACATTCGTCCCGCCCCCGCTAAGCCAGGGTCAAGGTCACGACTTGGTGCTTTCAAAACCTTAACGCTGGGTAAATGGCTTATAATTTCTGTTTCCTTGCTCGGATCTGCTTCACATTTCACACACGCATTGCTCCAATGGTCCTCTACCGCCCTGTGACAAATCCACATTCGTCCCGCCCCCGCTAAGCCCAAGGTCAAGGTCACAGACTTGGTGCTTTCGAAACCTTAACGCTGGGTAAATGGCTTATAATTTCTGTTTCCTTGCTCGGATCTGCTTCACATTTCACACACGCATTGCTCCAATGGTCCTCTACCGCCCTGTGACAAATCCACATTCGTCCCGCCCCCGCTAAGCCCAGGGTCAAGGTCACAGACTTGGTGCGTTCGAAACCTTAACGCTGGGTAAATGGCTTATAATTTCTGTTTCCTTGCTCGGATCTGCTTCACATTTCACACACGCATTGCTCCAATGGTCCTCTACCGCCCTGTGAAAAATCCACGTTCGTCCCGCCCCCGCTAAGCCCAGGGTCAAGGTCACAGACTTGGTGCTTTCGATACCTTAACGCTGGGTAAATGGCTTATAATTTCTGTTTCCTTGCTCGGATCTGCTTCACATTTCACACACGCATTGCTCCAATGGTCCTCTACCGCCCTGTGACAAATCCACAGTCGTCCCGCCCCCGCTAAGCCCAGGGTCAAGGTCACAGACTTGGTGCTTTCGAAACCTTAACGCTGGGTAAATGGCTTATAATTTCTGTTTCCTTGCTCGGATCTGCTTCACATTTCACACACGCATTGCTCCAATGGTCCTCTACCGCCCTGTGAAAATTCAACATTCGTCCCGCCCCCGCTAAGCCCAGGGTCAAGGTCACAGACTTGGTGCTTTCGAAACCTTAACGCTGGGTAAATGGCTTATAATTTCTGTTTCCTTGCTCGGATCTGCTTCACATTTCACACACGCATTGCTCCAATGGTCCTCTACCGCCCTGTGACAAATCCACATTCGTCCCGCCCCCGCTAAGCCCAGGGTCAAGGTCACAGACTTGGTGCGTTCGAAACCTTAACGCTCGGGTAAATGGCTTATAATCAAATATGCCTCGTTTTCTTTGGCTGCCAGCGGGGGCATTCGTGTGCCGATAGGCCACATTTCTAGTTTTTGATTTTTTTTCTTAGTTTTACTTTTTCTTTATTTTTTTAATATTTGTTTGGGATCCACGAGATACCCGCGTTATAATGGAGATCGCGCTATACGCTATACGCGATCGCGTTATAATGGAGCTGCAGTGTAATTAGCGAATTAACAGCTGTTGCCAACCAAAAAAAAATGAAATTTCAAAAAGTTTATTATTTACCGTTCCGCGAACATACTGATAGACATTAAATATTGTAAATATAGACGTGATTTCATCTTCGAGATGGTCAAATGAGTGGACTCCCCGGAATATGTATACGTAAATTATAATTTCCAGGACAAGTCACTTTTGTCAAGTCACTTGTCCGGGACAAGTGGCGACCGCCCTCAATATTTGGATACCAAAAAAAAAAGAAAACAAATTTTTTTTTGCTGCGAGTTTGGTATCGGGAAATGATCATTATTTCATTGAAATCTCGCTGAGATTCTAAGTGAAATTTCACTGAGATTCTCAGTGAAATTTTACTTGGAAGCTGAACCGGGAATTCACTGCGATTTCACTGAAATTCAGTGAGATTTCATCGAATTTCACTGAGATTTGGAAATAACACCGGGATATGATAATCTCAGTGAATTTCACTGGGATTTCAGTGAAATCTCAGTCACATTTTCACTAGGGAAAGCATTTGTTTTATAAACGTCATCAGTTTCTTTGACCCTTTTCGTAGTGTTTTCCCTTAATTTATTTTGTAACATGCAGGATCATATTTATTCATATGTACATGCAATCAACATTATATGCACTATGCAGCCTGCAACTCTGTGACCCTCCCATACCATACATCAGAGTTACAGTATAAACACTTGATTGAACCCTTGTTTACATTTACAAACATACACCAGCATTATATTGTTGATTTCAATACAATTTTTTGGTAAACATTTTTTTTCTGAGATATCCATGAATTTTGTCAATAAAAATGATTGTTTTATTGCTATAAACAATAAAAGCTTAAAATAGTTCACAACTACTATTTACATGCATATTGAAATAACCCACAAGTTATTTAATTTAAACATATGTAAATTTGATACTTTATCAGTTTTTGAAAATTCCACAGGAAAATTCCACTTTACAAGAGTAGGCCATCATGACTGTACATGTATATCAAGACAGTCATGAAGTCACGACTAATCAGTACCAGGCAAAACTCGCATGAAATATTTTTGTTGGACCTTAGTTTCTAAGTAGACGCAATTTTATTTAGAAGTATTACATGTAGTTTATATCAGATTTCAATTGAAAGATATTTTAAAAATGTCAATTACTTACTATCTAAAGTGCGAATCAGATCTGATTGGCTACTCTGCAGGGAAATGCCATGCGAGGAACTGTAACTCTGGTACGCACGGCACGGGAGGGTCACAGAGCTACAGGCTGCAACTATCCCGGTAATTAGTCAGTATATCCATGTACAGCTGGGTGGACTGAAGCAGAGTGGATAAAGTGTCTTGTTCAAGGACACCACGCACACTGCCGGTGCGGCTCGAGCCCACGACTGTTAGATTAGCATGAAGCAGAGTGGATAAAGTGTCTTGTTCAAGGACACCACGCACACTGCCGGTGCGGCTCGAGCCCACGACTGTTAGATTAGCATGAAGCAGAGTGGATAAAGTGTCTTGTTCAAGGACACCACGCACACTGCCGGTGCGGCTCGAGCCCACGACTGTTAGATTAGCAGTCCGATGTGCGCACCACTTGGTTATTGTGGTCCACTGTGTGTGTTTGTTAATCCTTTGAAACCGAAATCCCGCTATATCGGTTTATGCAAAAAGTGCAGATCCAGATGAGCCGGCTCGTAACGAGCCGTCTCATCAGGATCTGCACTTTTTGAAAGTAATTTTAATATTTTTGAGAACAAAAACACCCCCTTTTCATAAATGGACGAATCTGAAAATCATTTTGTGACCATTGGATTGGTCGGAACATTAGCATATCACAGTCCATTCCAGTTCCTTAGGGTTGAAAGTGTTAAACGTTAAAAACATTAAAAACAGAACTCGTCCAATAAAGAGCATAACCACCTTTGTCAGATGACAAAAAAATGGATTAAAAAAAAGTCTTCTGGTTGTCACTGAAAATACTGGCCAAACAGATGGACACATTTTATGTGATACATTTGAGTGACACTGGTCTACATGGCTTCATTTCAGAAGAGATAGTTTCATAAATGCACAAATTTTGTGATAAAACTGTTTAAATGAGTGAAAATATGTTTGTTAGATATAATGTTGATATAAATATGTATTTGTCTGTCCATTTATGTGCAAATGCGCACGGAAATATGAAAGAACAGGATAATTATTTGGTAAAAGAGCTTTTCTTATATTAATATGTGTACATGTATTAGGATTTTTTGTTGCACTATAAATAATATTCTAAAGATAAGGTCTTTTAACTGAAAATGACATGTTTACCTGTTTGTTGTGGTGGCTCTGTTTCGTGTTTTCCAAAATAGAGTGAATCTGGAATTATTAGTAGGTGCGTGATGACGCATTATTCTACCATTGATTTCAGCAATCGGAAAGCTCTTGGCTCATATAAGCTGAAACATTTTGCCAACTAGAGATCCAATGTATTTCAGTGGTGTCTTTGTGCCTGGCACGTAATGGCTGGGGGTTAGGACGACTGCGGCATGTTGGATCCACATTTGCCGTCCAAGCGGAGTCGACTGTGCCATGCCCTGACACGGAGCCGGCTCCTGCAGCTCATTCTGTGCCTGCCAGTGGTGCTGATCATCACTTCCCTCGTGGCTCACTACTACCTCTCCAACATTGGCGGCGAGACCCTCCACATTCACAGGTATAGTATTTATCTAATAGTAGCCTGCTCTCTATCAGAGGCCCCGCACCTATATTCTTAGTCCAAATCACTTATTTTCACATAGTAAAGACATTTTTATGCCCCCGCCTCCGAATGGTGAGGGGGACATATAGTGATACCGGCGTCCGTCCGTACGTCCGTTCCGAAACGTCAACGCTCGGGTAAATGGCTTATAATTTCTGTTTCCTTGTTCGCATCTGCTTCATATTTCACACACGCATTGCTCCAATGGTCCTCTACCGTCATGTGATAAATCCACATTCATCCCGCCCCCTCTAAACCCAGGGTCAAGGTCACAGACTTGGTGCGTTCGAAACCTTAACACCCGGGTAAATGGCTTAATTACAACCCCAGGGTCAAGGTCACAGACATATGATCCCTTCAGATGGATATGCAATCTATCATGTTGTGACAAACCCACGTTCATCAGCATGTTGTGTTTTCAAATGTGCCTTCGGTTATTTTGCTGCCAGCGGGGTCATTCATGTGCCAACAGGCCACATTTCTATTAAAATTTAAATTTCTGTGTTTTTATGCAATTGTAATACCAAAAATTACTTTTGCATTGCATTGCCCCGGGGGCATTTATTAGAATAATTACTGTAGTTAGCCCTTTTCACATATTATACTAGCTACAATAATTCGCCTACGATATGTCATCCACAGCTACAATTTGACCCATTCAAAAAAAAATGTGAGCAACCGAAGTGCATACCCAAACCTGTTGTTGTTAAATGTCAACATTTAGTAAACTGTACATTTTATACCTTTAAACAAATAATGTTGATGTAGAACTAGTAAATTGCCAAAAATAATAGAACAGGGAAATAATTTTCCCATGGAAGCCATCTTTTCTCTAGTTGTTGTTCAACATTCAACATAACGAATTGAAGCTTTAAAATTTTCAAAATATACATGTAAATGTCAGATAAACACCGTGACGTGGTAAAATAACCAATTTCTGCATGTGTATGTTCTTTATTAATAATTTATTGATACAGCTTTGACAGTTTTATATCGATAACATATCAAACACGCCGGATAACCAATTGAAAAAATCACTCTTCCATGCGTTACATGGGGTTAAATTGCTACCTTGCGAGATGTATGGAGCGGGGTAGCACTTTTGTTTCTAATATTATACCGCCTGCACTAATCTTTCCAAAATTTGTCAACGTCTTTCAATTTCTTTATTTGAGAAGTTGTACTACTCTTATGATCCAACTGGATTCCAAACCTTTCTAAGGAACACCATAGTTTTGCAATCATTTGGCACACAATCAATCGTATGGTGGATTTGTTCGAAATTTGTCGGCACCCGTACCCAGACTATCAAATGGCGCCCCCAAGGTGACTCAGCGTGGGTCCGACCTTAACCAGCCAAATTGAATGTATAGTGTTTTAGTGAGCAATTTGTACACTGACAACCCGTCTCGAGGAAGCCCGTTATTTACCGTATTCGTGACATTTCACAAGATTGCATCAGAACTGCATTCAATTTCTATGGCTATAGCTGGTTGAAACTAGTATTAATTATTAAACATGTCTGTGATACCAATTTGAACTCAGCTGTACAGGCTATTTCATTACACCATTGTAGCCTCGGATCAGACTCGGATCAGGGACTGCACTGGTGGCCGATCTGTCAATCAAATATTGTTTATACATCGTCATTGTTCACTAATTGTATGAGCAAACACAATGATCAAGATTTGATACACAGTGACACTGGTGCTGTACTCCGCACTGCCAAAAAATGCACTGCTTCCTGATGATATGCCAGGCACATACTTAGAACTGTTATATAAACACATTTTTCATGTAGTAACTGGCGCAAATTTATTGCGCTGGTTATTTGACGACTATGTGCATATGCAGTATGTTCTAAATGTAGCTGAATGCAAATTCATCAGGAATCTGACACCTATTACTGGTATTTATGACCAATGTAGCTGCTGATCAAATAGCACACTCCTGTAGCCTGAAAATGATCTGTATTGCTTGTTAGAACCATGGTGGCATTTTAATGATGAAATTACGAACAGTGCAGATGCTGATCTGGATCTACACTGGTCACAAAAGCCATATTAGCAAGCCCAATTTCTCCAGTCACAGACATGATTGCCCAGATGATTTTCAGACCTCGCTCACCACTGGAGCATCCCGATGAGCTGGACAATTTCCGAGTCAGTGACCTTAAAGATCAGATCGAGGAACTAAGGCGGATAAAAGCCTCAGTGAACAATGAACTTCGCGACCTGGAAAGCAAACAGCAGAGTCTACAGCTGGAGGTAGCGAGCTACAAGACAAACGTCAAGACATTCCGCCTTCAACAAGAGACAATTGAGAAGGAAATAGCTCAGTCCCGGCTCAGTCTTGATCAACTGAAGCTCGAACAGAATGAGTTGGCAAGCCGATTCATGCCACTGTTGAGGGCACCGGAAAACATAAACCTGAAAATAAGTCATGACGGTCACCGACAGCCACCTGGGTCTCCTATACACTGCCAGATGCATAATTGTTTTGATTATGCCAAGTGTTCCCTCTGGTCAGGCTTTCCTGTGTATGTGTATAAAATTAATGAGATTGTTCCGAGTGAGACGGAGAATGAGTTCTTAAGCTCTATAGCGCGGTCTGTGAGTGACAGTGGCTATGTGACGGGTGATGCGGCCAGTGCCTGTCTTTATGTGGTATTGCTGGCGGAGGCTAGTGTAGAGATGTCTGAGGAGAGCCTGACCGCAAAACTGCGACAGTTGCCGTACTGGCATGGTGATGGCACGAACCATGTGTTACTAAACGTTGCGAGAACACCAAACAATGTTGATAGGTTTCAGGCCATTGGCACTGACCGTGCCATCATAGTGCAATCCAGTTTCATAGAAACATTTTACAGAGACAAATTTGATATTGTTATTCCGCCAAGTTTAGGGAAATATTCCGGCCCTGTTTGGTCAGAGTTACAGCCCCTGTCTCCTGTGCGGCGGAAATATTTCCTCTCATTTTTAGGCCAGTTTAGTGATAGATTCCAGGCGGGTACTGGACCAGGAAATAACTTACCTGAAAAAGAAATACCTGGACAGCAAAAATTAGAAAATTTTAATTCAGATCAGAATTTCAGATCAAGAAAACTAAAAGCAATATCTACCAGTGATTCCTCGGCACTTGTAGATATAGAAATATCAATAGTCGCTAATCTCAAGGCCATAAAGAGTGATTCCAAAGAGAATGTTCATTTACAGTTTGTCTGTGATAACTACGGCGGGGTGGGGGTGAACGGAGAATGGGCTCTCTGTGATTCCGACTCTGTCCGAGCAGCATTATTAAAGCTGTCGACCTTCAGCATAATTATCTCCCCTGCTAATACATCAGTTATCTCCACAACTGTATTCCAGATACGGATTTACGAATCTCTGAAGTGTGGAGCTGTTCCTGTTATCTTGGGAGACTATTCACAGCTGCCATATGGCGAGCTTTTAGACTGGAGAAAAGCTGCGCTAATTTTACCAAAGTCCCGCGTGTCTGAGTTACACTTCGTCCTGCGAACTTTCACAGACAATGACGTGATGGAAATGAAACGCCATGGACGGCTAATCTGGGAAGCGTACTTCAGCACTACCAACTCAATAATATCCACAATGCTAGCAGTGTTAAGAACAAGACTACAGATCCCTGCAAAGCCGATTAGTAACGAACCAAGCCCGAATGCGATAGAAAATATTCCTTTGTCATACCCAAATATTATACAAGACCCAGCGGACGAGACCGATGAAATTCTGGGGCCAATCGAGCCACCGTTTCCATCGATAGCCTTCAAGCAAAACTTCACTAAGAACACGCTGACAGAGCCATTCCAACATCCTGGCGATCCATTCCACCTGTACCCATTCACACCATATGAAACGGTTCTACCATCGGAGGCGAAGTTCATTGGTAAGTTGCTAGAAGTCGAAGGTAGATACTAATAAGTCTTTCATCACTACAAATCTTTATAGCGGTGTTTGCAAACAGTGTAGATCCTGATGAGCCGGCTCGAGACGAGCCGTCTCATCAGGATCTGCACTTTTTGCAAGCAATCAGAGTTTTGAATAGCCTCCAGAATTCAAGGGTCAAAATGGCCGATCAAGACTAAATTTCAGTATAAAATGCAACTTCGGTACATGTATGTTTTACATGTATAAGCTCAGTCCTGGCCTATCCAACTGCCTGATTTTGAGTACTAACATGCTCAGAAAGTTCCATAACACAAGCCCTCAAGTGACATTCAACATTTTTGCTTTGCAAACTCTTGACTAAAACTCTAGCAAAGTGCTTGATTTAAAGTGTTAGATGTGAACGCATATTTGTAGATTTCATACCTCATGGAAACACTTTGTGAATATTTACATGCTTTCATGTCTGTACAATTACCATGCAAAATGGCAATTATGTTACCAATGATAGAAACTAAAGCTGATGCTTTTTGGTGTCCGAGAGATATATATTGTTGAAGAAAGTCAAGGTGTATGATCATGTGGTACTAACAACAACAACAACAAGTACCGATTCAAAGTATGTATTCTTTTATAGTGTCCTTATTACGTAACGGATTTTGATGTAATATGGCCCGTTAAACGCGTCTTGCTAAGCTGCATTTGGTGGTCTCTTTATTTTCGCCCAAACTTGTCGTTTTTGCGAAGAATATATTTCCGTGTCAAAGACACGGAAATCGATTCTTCACAAAAACGACATAAGTCTGTGCCAAACTCCCTAGACCACCAAATGCAGCTCATGAAGGCGCGTTTGCTGCGCCATATTTCATCAAAATTAAGGAAAATATCAAATAATACTTACTTTGGAGTGGGCGACGTTGTTGTTGTTGTAACCACGTGATCATGCACCTTGAAAATGAAAGTGTGAATGCCGGTAATCTAGATTTACTTGTCAACATCATATGCTGCACAAAATGTTATTACCACTGATACTAATAATAAGTATACTTGTACATTGTGTTTCATTCTAATTTACGTAGCAAGTGATCTGGTTTAGTAAGTGTGCCTGGCACCAGATCAGGACAATATTTTAGTGTTGATGGTTTTTTGTGTGTGATTTTAGTGCTTACGATAATAACAGTGCATCTCCCCCATACACATGATACAGGTGCATTCTAGCCTGTATATGACCTTGCTGTTGAAAGGACATCAGACCCAAATCAATCAATCAATCAAATTGACTTAGTCACTTGTGATGATTGCATGCAGGTTCAAGTAGAAGTATTGTTACGGATGCTACACTCTGTACCGGCGTAAAATGTTTCACAAACAAAATCCACTGATTTCCTGATGAGATTCCACTCGGCTCTATCTACTTAATATTGTATGCTATTGCATAAACATATTTTCCGTGTACTAACCGGGGCAAATGTCTTGCGCTGGATACAACATGAAAAATGCGGTTATGCAGTATCATCCGCATGTAGCTGAATGGGAGTTTGTTAGGAATACGTCGCCAATTTCGACGTGAAACATTTCACGCCGGCGTCCAGTGCAGCACCAGTGATTGTGTAATTATAGGGTCGGGTTACGGGTTCCGGCCAGTCAATAAGGGCGAGGGTGGGTCGGGCAAGGAGTTCAGTGAAGCCCTCGGGGGAAACCATCCACGGGAACAGTTTACAAGTAAGTCGTGGTTGGCAGTGGATTTTGTGGCCAGCATATGGTGTGCGTTACATTTCAGGGACTGAATCAAGTCAATGCGCAGGAATTCCATGGGTCGCAGATGATGTCCTACCACTTCCAAGTCGAGTCTGATAAACTTGATATCAAAATATTACCTGTAGGGTGTATGTGTTTTTTTGCGGACAGTGTAGATCCAGACCAGCCTGTGCATCCACACAGTGTGATCAGGCTTTGCATTCGCTATTCCATCATTGAAACACCCGTCATGCTTGTAGCAAACAATATAGATCTGTATCCAGTCACAGGAATGTGCTATTTGATATATTGGCCACATATATAGAGTAGTAGGGTATTTGTGTTTTTTTATGTGTCTGTAACTGGAGAAATGGGGCTTATGGGTTTTGTGACCAGTGTAGATCCAGGCGGGACATTTTGTCGACTTAGCCATTTTCAATGTTAAGTTTTCGCGTTTTCAATGTTAAGTTTTTGTGTTTAAGTCCATTTCTTTGGTACTGTACCACCTAGGACCACCAAACTTTCACAGCTTCATAATCAAGGGGTGCCCACCACAACAACTATCCAACATGTGACCATTTTTTTTACCTTGACCTATTATTTCTACGTAATTGACTTAGCCATTTTTAACGTACGTCTGGTTAAAGTTTTTTGGTTAAAGTTTTTTGCTATACTATATCTCTGCAACTGCTTCGCCCATTACCTTGAAACTTCACATGGGTGTTTATCATCAGCCATATTTTCATTCTACCCCCCCAACCGTGCGGCCCCTGTGCCCAATGTCAAGGTCAAATTACTTTGAATTTTTTTCTTAAAGTTTTTTTGTGTACTATATCTCTGCAACTGCTTCACCCATTACCTTGATACTTCACATGGGTGTTTATCATCATTGTCGCGCCCGCTTGCGGAAAGCGCGATATAGTCGGCATTTTGGCATACTTCTGTCCGTCCGTACGTCTGTGTGTCCGGTTAAAGTTTTTTGGTTAAAGTTTTTCCATCTACTATATCTCTTTTTTTTAGTGTCCATGCCTCGCCCCAAGGCGCGACATGCAGGCCGCGGCCATCTAGTCTACAAAAAGTGGGTATAATTATGTTATACAAGTTTTGGCTGTGATAATGTAATAAATTCAGTATAATAATTCTGCATACTTTTAATCATCAAATATATGCAGTTGTTAGTTCTATATGAAATAATGCATTTCAGGAAAAAATAAATGATTACTCCCTCAAAGTATACTTACATTGTAGCTAGAAAAGTATACTTTGCAATGTTGGTGAAATCGGCTACTGGTTCACGGCTTCAATATAGACATCACGTAGCAGTGGCAGTATATATGGACAGATATATGGACAGTATATATGGACAGATATGGGCGTCTATTAGAATCACCACTGGCTCCGAAGTCCAGGGTGGGCGTTTAATAGAGGCAAGTGTTATTCAGCAAAGGGAAAATGATAAAAAAATATACGATGTTCTGCTATCTCAACAAAAACATAACTAAGGGACGTTACTCTCAAACGCCAGATTGTACTGTCAGTTTATAAACATTTGGGCCAAGACGTTTCGGCCCACTCTGGTCATTATGGTACAGTCGGTAGAAATGTTAAATTTAATGGTAATGCATATCAAGACAGCGTCAATCATTAATGCTGATCAGATTTACTACAGCGTTTCGGATCTGTCGGGTTTGAGATGCTTTGAAAATGGTGTCTCCGTAACCGTGTAAATTCTGATCACCTTGTGTCCGTGCAAATAGATACTGCTGATGAGGAATTTACTGTGACAACGGAAACAGTCGAATTTCGCTTCCGCTTTTGAAAGTGAAAGTAGCAATTATGTTTTTTCCCCGATTTTAAAGGAAGTTGCTTTCGAAATAATGGAAAGAAAGAAAATCTAATTGGACAATTAGCTCCGATTTTGTTTCAAGTCGGTACTGGGCGTTTATTAGAGGCACTAATTTCGTGAAAATCGGCCAAAAAATGTGTCATTTTCAACGTAAAAAGTGGGGGGTGGGCGTCTATTAGAGCATGGGCGTCTATTAGAATCTTTACGGTACATGTATTTCCCAATTCTGATATTTTTCTGCGATAATTATGAAGGGGCCTCAACATTCTGCAAAAAAGAAATGTGATTTTCGCCAGCAATTTGAAAACAAATGTGAATTTATTGCAAAAATTGCATGAAATTCCCACGATCTTGGACAGAATAGTTAACAATGATATTGATTTTCCAAATTTGTTTTTCCAATTTGTTTTTCCAATTGAAAAAGGGCCCTTTACAAGCTCAACTACATCACAGGTGGAAGACTCGGACCTATGACACCAAAGAAAATGCCTATTAAAAAAATCCCATTACCCCACCCACTTGGTCTCGTATAGTACCATCTTCTTTTTTTTTTACCAAATGGTTTATTTTCAATTATTAGAGAAGAAGATGGTACTGTACGAGACCAAGTTGGTGGGGTAATGGGATTTTTTGAATAGGCATTTTTGTTGGTGTCATAGGTCCGAGTCTTCCACCTGTGAACTACATAGGGGGGATTGTTTTCTTTCTACAGTGGAACCTCTATAAACCGGACACCCTGGGAGGTCCCCAGGGTGTCCGGTTTAGAGAGGTACCACTGGAAAACAGGCATATGCCTACTTCAAGACACACGTGGGTGCTTTGCGATCATGAACAGGCAGTATCATCGGAGATAAATGGCAATGAAACCTATGAAAATTAAGCACCACTCACTTGTAACTATGTCCGGTTTAGTGAGGTTCCACTGTATCTCATTACATCTGTAACCATCAGTGGTGATGCTGACATATGAGCGGGAACAAGTCCTGATCCAAGCCGTGTCTCGTCTGAAGGGCCTGCCCTATCTGAACAAGGTGATCGTCGTGTGGAACAACCCGTCTCCCCCCACCAAGGAAATGGGGTGGCCCGATATCGGAGTACCTGTGATTGTGAGTACCATAATAACCCTAAATATTACGACAGGCATTGTTATAGTGATATAAGAGTATAACCGTACTAATGCTAAGTATTGGGACACTTTTTGTTGTGGGAAATCCTATACAAGTATTCCCCGAATAAATTGTGTCCAAATATTTAGTGTTATTATGGTTTCATTGTTCTCAGTATTGGCAGAGCTTGAATAGCTCCATTGAAAATGGATGTTTCCTACCCCCATTTCATGTGGGATGCCCATTCGCAGGTAGCTAAATTTACAAAAAGAATTTGTGTATCCCGAAATGTTTTTGTCGTGCCCGCTTGCGGACAGTGTGATATAGTCGGAACATTGGCCTACGTATATCCGTCCGTAAGTAAGTATGTAAGTAAGTATGTGCAGGGATTCCGCTGGCGATCTCCACTTTCGCAATTGGCGATAAAAATAAACAATTGGCGATAAAAAATTACAATTTCCTAAAAAAAATCCCCAAAAAAGAAATCTTTTTTTTTCTTTCGAAATTTTTTTGTCGCCAATTGTTTTATTTTTTTTGAAGTGGCGATTTTTTTATTTTCCCCAGAGGAATCCCTGTATGTGCATCTGAGTTTGCGTTATTGGTTACATTTTTTCGGCATTCTTTCAAAACCTCCGCAGGAGCGACATGTGGGCTGCGACCATCTAGTATTACATGTACAATATTACATGTACCGGTATTATTCCGTCAACACAGTGCGTATGTGCTGTGAAACACGGTCACGTGAAACATTTTTGATATCCTGCGACCTAATCACCACATATGAATATGTGCGGTGGCTGGGGTTATTTTTATTGCATTTTAAAGCTATTTGTAGGTGTTGGCGGGATAAGTAGAATAGTAGGTTAGTGACGTGAATGGAAAAAAATATCTGGCGCGGCATGGAAACGGGATGTGCTCGGCAGAGCCTCGCCCATCCCGTTTCCTGAGCCTTGACAGAGTTTTTTTTCTGTTGTACAATCAAGCTTCACAGGAAACATAGACTGCAGAAATTTGAATCGGACAGAATCAAACGTTGTTTAATTTTGGTCCTAATCAAATGTCTCTGCAGGATGTTCAGACTAACTACATAAGTAATGCTGCTAATTGTATCCCCCGGACTCCGTCGGGGGATACTATGTATTTGACAGCGGGCCATGTCAGCGTCCGCCGCAGACACTTCTTGTCCGGAGCATAACTCGAACACCCTTTGGAATATTTTCATGAAACTTCACACATGCATAGACCACGACCCGAAGGTGTGTCGCGCACAAGAATGACAACTCTTGCATAGCTAATTTTTGAGTTATCTCCCTTTTTTGTTTCTCGCACTGATTTCGTGTCCGGAGCATAACTCCACCACCCTTTGGAATATTTTCATGAAACTTCACACATGCATAGACCACAACCCGAAGGTGTGTCGCGCACAAGAATGACAACTCTTGCATAGCTAATTTTGAGTTATCTCCCTTTTTTGTTTCGCGCACTGATTGACCATAACTCGACCACCCTTTGGAATATTTTTATGAAACTTCACACATTCAATTCGACCACGAACCGAAGGTGTGTCGTGCACAAGAATGACAACTGATTTCCTGTCCAGAGCATAACTCGACCACCCTTTGGAATATTTTCATGAAACTTCACACATGCATAGACAGACCACGACCCGGAGGTGTGTCGCGCACAAGAATGACAACAATTTTTTAGTTATCTCCCTTTTTTGTTTTGCGAACTCTACAAACTGGACAATAATGCATGAAGACCCGTTTTCTCGTCTGCTCTGTACACCTTTTCTTGTGTGCTCTGTACACCTTACCTGTAGAGAGAACAATAGAGACTGGGAGAACCATTCACCTGTCCATGTGCTAGCATGTGCAAATGTCCAGTCTTGACCACTATATCTGACCACAGGTAATTTATACAGGTAAATTACTACATTGTATATTACATTTCCGTAAACTGTGTTGAAAATATTGTGGCATAATGTGGACCTTTGCAGATATATGTAGATAAATATAGGACTATTAAAAAAAAAATTCTGGGCTCCAGTAGCAAGCCTTATTATTTTTAATTTTTAAACTTTTTTCTCCATTTTTTGTTTTATTTATTTTTTCAAATTCTTTTTCAATTTTTGTCTAGTAGCATAAGGTCGTAAGTGCTATATACAGACTATTCACCTGTGCATGTGCTAGCATGTGCAACTGACCACTGACCACTTACAGGTAATTTATACAGGTAAATGATTATATTACATTTCTGTAAACTGTGTTGAAAATATTGTGGTAATATGTGGACCTGTGCATATATGATATGTAGATAAATATAGGACTATTAAAAAACATTCTGGGCTCCAGTAGGGAGCATTATTTTTTTATTTTTTTTAAATTTATTTTTTTTTTCCGTTTTTTTTTTACTTTCTTTTTCAATTTTTTAACTGACCACTAACTTATTACAGGTAATTTATACAGGTACATTATTACATTTCCGTAAACTGTGTTGACAATATTGTGGCAGTATGTGGACTTGTGCAGATATATGTAGATAAATATAGGACTATTAACAAAAATTCTGGGCTCCAGTAGCGAGCATTATTTTTTTTATTTTTTTTTTGTGTATTACATTTCCGTAAACTGTGTTGAAAATATTGTGGCATTATGTGGACCTGTGCAGATATATGTAGATAAATATAGGACTATTAAAAAAAAATTCTGGGCTCCATTAGCAAGCATTATTATGTTTGATTTTTAAATATTTTTTTTCCATTTCTTTTTTTTCATTTTTTTTCTTCAAATTCTTTTTCAATTTTTAGCCAGGTTTTTTGAAAAAAAATCCAGGCTATTGGATTGGCGAAAGCCGGGCGGGCGGGCGGGCGGGCGGGCGGCGGGCGGCGGGCGGCGGGCGGGCGGCGTCCACAATCAATGTTAAGTTTTCGTGTTTGAGTCCATTTCTTTGTTACTGTACCACCTAGGACCACCAAACTTTCACAGCTTCATAATCAAGGGGTGCCCACCACATATCACTATCCAACATGTTGCTTTTTTTTTAACTTCACCCATTTTTTCCGCGTAATCGACTTAGCCATTTTCAATGTTAAGTTTTCGCGTTTACAATGTTAAGTTTTCGTGTTTAAGTCCATTTCTTTCGTACTGTACCACCTAGGACCACCAAACTTTCACAGCTTCATAATCAAGGGGTGCCCACCACATATCACTATACAACATGTTACTTTTTTTTTTAACTTCACCCATTTTTTCCGCGCAGTCGACTTAGCCATTTTTAATGTTAAGTTTTCGCGTTTACAATGTTAAGTTTTCGTGTTTAAGTCCATTTCTTTGGTACTGTACCACCTACGACCACCAAACTTTCACAGCTTCATAATCAAGGGGTACCCACCACATATCACTATCCAACATGTGACCATTTTTTTACCTTCACCTATTATTTCTACGTAATTGACTTAGCCATTTTCAACGTTAACTTTTTAACGTACGTCTGGTTCAAGTTTTTTGGTTAAAACTTTTTCGTTATACTATATCTCTGCAACTGCTTCGCCCATTACCTTGAAACTTCACATGGGTGTTTATCATCATCCATATTTTCATTCTAACCCCCAACCGTGCGGCCCCTGTGCCCAATGTCAAGGTCAAATTACTTTGATTTTTTTTTGTTAAAGTTTTTTCGTGTACTATATCTCTGCAACTGCTTCACCCAATACCTTGATACTTCACATGGGTGTTTATCATCATTGTCGCACCTGCTTGCGGAAAGCGCGATCTGTGCCCAATGTCAAGGTCAAATTACTTTGAATTTTTTTGTTAAAGTTTTTTCGTGTACTATATCTCTGCACTGCTTCACCCAATACCTTGATACTTCACATGGGTGTTTATCATCATTGTCGCACCTGCTTGCGGAAAGCGCGATCCTGTGCCCAATGTCAAGGTCAAATTACTTTGAATTTTTTTTGTTAAAGTTTTTTCGTGTACTATATCTCTGCAACTGCTTCACCCAATACCTTCATACTTCACATGGGTGCTTATCATCATTGTCGCACCTGCTTGCGGAAAGGGAAAGCGCGATCCTGTGCCCAATGTCAAGGTCAAATTACTTTGAATTTTTTTGTTAATGTTTTTTCGTGTACTATATCTCTGCAACTGCTTCACCCAATACCTTGATACTTCACATGGGTGCTTATCATCATTGTCGCACCTGCTTGCGGAAAGCGCGATCCTGTGCCCAATGTCAAGGTCAAATTACTTTGAATTTTTTTGTTAAAGTTTTTTCGTGTACTATATCTCTGCAACTGCTTCACCCAATACCTTCATACTTCACATGGGTGCTTATCATCATTGTCGCACCTGCTTGCGGAAAGCGCGATCCTGTGCCCAATGTCAAATTACTTTGAATGTTTTTGTTAAAGTTTTTTCGTGTACTATATCTCTGCAACTGCTTCACCCAATACCTTGATACTTCACATGGGTGTTTATCATCATTGTCACACCTGCTTGTGGAAAGCGCGATATCGTCAGCATTTTGGCATACGTCCGTCCGTTCGTCCGTGTGTCCGGTTAAAGTTTTTTGGTTAAAGTTTTTCCATGTACTATATCTATTTTTTTAGTGTCCATGCCTCGCCCCAAGGCGCGACATGCAGGCCACGGCCATCTAGTCTACAAAAAGTGGGTATAATTATGTTATCCAAGTGTCTATGCTTGGAAAAAACCTGGCCTTCGTGGCTTTGCCTCGTTTCTTGTTGTCTAGTAGCATAAGGTCATAAGTGCTATATACAGACTATTATCATATAATAAAACAATTATTGACTAGTGAGCCATAGAATATAATCTGATATTCTATGGCTCACTAGTCAATTATTGTATAATATGTTCGGGCCAGTGAAAATTGCTTTCAGGCCCAGGCTCGAGGTCAAGGCTGGACAAGGCGAGGCATTTGATTCCGCGGAATTATTGTTTACTTATCTCCCTTTGTTGTTTCGTGCTCTGATTTTGTATCCAGCGCATAACTCGAACACCCTTTGCAATATTTGTATGCCCCACCATGATAGTGGAAGGGGCATTTAGTGTTAACCTTGTCCATCCGTCCGTCCGTCCGTCCGTCCGCACACACGAATGGGTACTTGTTGTAAGCGTACGGGGATCTTATTGGGTAGGGTTAGGATAGTGTTGGGTACTCTTGTTGGGTAGTTTTATAGAGTAAAAACCCAACAAGTATTCATTCGTAGGAATGTGCGTCCCGTCCTCCCGTCGTCTCGTCCGTCCGTCACAAAACTTTAACACTCGGGTAAATGTCTCATAATTTCTTCATCCTTCGACCGATCTCCTTCATATTTCATATACACATTGCTCTAATGGTCCTCTACCGCCCTGTGCCACGTTCGTCCTGCCCCCGCCAAGCCCAGGGTTAAGATCACATACTTAGTGCTTCAAAAAATTTAACGCTCAGGTAAATATCTTATAATTTCTGTTTTCTTTCACGGATCAGCTTCATATTTCACATATGCATTGCTCTAATGGTCCTCTACCGCCCTGTGCCAAATCCACGTTCGTCCTGCCTCCGCCAAGCCCAGGGTCAAGGTCACATACTTGGCGCTTCAAAATCTTTTGACTTGGAATTTGGCCTCATTTATTATCAAAGCGATATGTGGGACATCCGTGTTCTATGAACACATTTTCTAGTTTATTAAACTTCACACATGCATAGAAGACGACCCAAAGGTGTGTCGCACGTAAGAATGACAACTCTTGCGTCGTTAATTTTTTGGTTATATCTCCCTTTGTTGTTTCGTGCACTGATTTCGTGTCTGGAGCATAACTCGAACACCCTTTGGAATATTTTCATGAAACTTCACACATGCATAGACCACGACCCTAAAGGTGTGTCACGCAAGAATGACAACTCTTGCATCACTAATTTTTTAGTTATCTCCCTTTGTTTTTCCGTCACTGATTTTGTCTCCGGAGCATAACTCGAACACCCTTTTTTCAAACTACTTGTGTATCTGGGGAGGGGGATACACATGCGCTTGTCGACAAGCGTCCATTTCTAGTTTCTTTTGGTATTGGCGGATTCTTAGTGTTAACGACTGGAACATGGTCATCATTAAAAGGAAGAAACCGTAGTCGTATTAATGAAAAATAAGATTTACCTTAGACCTCATAGGCACCACCATTAGACCAGTCTAAACAATAGACCACGTGATCCTATACCCTGGCTAGTGTGGTGGCTAGAGTGGTGGCTAGTGTGGCTAGAGTGGTGGCTAGTGTGGCTAGTGTGGCTAGTGTGGTGGCTAGTGTGGTGGCTAGAGTGGTGGCTAGTGTGGTGGCTAGAGTGGTGGCTAGTGTGGTGGCTAGTGTGGTGGCTAGAGTGGTGGCTAGTGTGGTGGCTAGAGTGGTGGCTAGTGTGGTGGCTAGAGTGGTGGCTAGTCTGGTGGCTAGAGTGGTGGCTAGTGTGGCTAGTGTGGCTAGTGTGGTGGCTAGTGTGGTGGCTAGTATGGTGGCTAGTGTGGTGGCTAGAATGGTGGCTAGTGTGGTGGCTAGAGTGGTGGCTAGAGTGGTGGCTAGTGTGGCTAGTGTGGTGGCTAGTGTGGTGGCTAGTGTGGTGGCTAGTGTGGTGGCTAGTGTGGTGGCTAGAGTGGTGGCTAGTGTGGTGGCTAGAGTGGTGGCTAGTGTGGTGGCTAGTGTGGTGGCTAGTGTGGTGGCTAGTGTGGTGGCTAGAGTGGTGGCTAGTGTGGTGGCTAGAGTGGTGGCTAGAGTGGTGGCTAGTGTGGCTAGTGTGGTGGCTAGTGTGGTGGCTAGTGTGGTGGCTAGTGTGGTGGCTAGAGTGGTGGCTAGTGTGGTGGCTAGAGTGGTGGCTAGTGTGGTGGCTAGTGTGGTGGCTAGTGTGGTGGCTAGTGTGGTGGCTAGTGTGGTGGCTAGAGTGGTGGCTAGTGTGGTGGCTAGTGTGGTGGCTAGAGTGGTGGCTAGTGTGGCTAGAGTGGTGGCTAGTGTGGCTAGTGTGGCTAGAGTGGTGGCTAGTGTGGTGGCTAGTGTGGTGGCTAGTGTGGTGGCTAGTGTGGTGGCTAGAGTGGTGGCTAGTGTGGCTAGTGTGGTGGCTAGAGTGGTGGCTAGTGTGGCTAGTGTGGTAGCTAGAGTGGTGGCTAGTGTGGCTAGAGTGGTGGTTAGTGTGGCTAGATTGGTGGCTAGTGTGGCTAGAGTGGTGGCTAGTGTGGCTAGAGTGGTGGCTAGAGTGGTGGCTAGTGTGGCTAGTGTGGTGGCTAGAGTGGTGGCTAGTGTGGCTAGTGTGGTGGCTAGTGTGGCTCGATATCGGACTGCAGTTCCATGCTGGCCAATATTTGTGTACACAATTCGCTGATGACCTATACTGTAACTGAACCGAATCTTGTGTATTCCTACGCCAGGTGGTGAAGATGAAGAAGAACAGCCTGAATAACCGCTTCCTGCCATTCGCGTCAATAGACACAGAGGCTGTTCTTAGTATCGACGACGATGTACACCTCCGACACGACGAAATTGTCTTCGGGTTTAGGTTAGACAAATTAGACCCTGATTCAGGATTATCAGTGTGTGGCTGTGACTGGAGAAATGGGGCTCATTGGATTTGTGACCAGTGTAACTCTTGATCAAATAGCATGCTCCAGTAGTGTGATAACAATCTATATTGCTTGTTTGAAGCATGGCAGGTGGTTCATTGATGAAATAGCGAATGGGGCTTATGGGCTTTGCGACCAGTGTAGATCCAGATCAGCCTGTGCATCTGCACAGGCTGATCTGTATCTACACTGGTCGCAAACGCTCCATTTCTCCAGTCACAGCCACATTTGATGACAAAGGACCCTCACTTTTCACTTGTGCTCAGGGATAGTCTAGAGGTGCAGCATTGAGTTCAATACCAGAGGTCGATAGTTCACGCTGTTCAAGTCGTCTGTCCCACTCGCACTTGTATTTTGGTTTGTCTTGAAACCGAATTCCCATCTGTATATTACCTTAGCTGTTGCTGGGATGTTAAACCGTTCACCTTTTCTTTCGGGATGGGTTGTGGCATAGTGGTTGGAACACCTGTAGCCTATTTCATCAACATTGCAAAGTATACTTTACTAGCAAAGTATACTTTGAGGGAGAAATTTTCAATTTTATGATAAATTTATTAATTTTTATTATACTGAATTTATTACATTATCACAGCCAATTTGGCTGTGATAATGTAATAAATTCAGTATAATAATTCTGCATACTTCTAATCATGAAATATATGCATTTGTTAGTTCTATATGAAATAATGTATTTCAGGAAAAATAAATGATTACTCCCTCAAAGTAATCTGCAAGTCATGTGTTCAAACCTCGCATTAGGCATCAACAATGGTCTGCCGGATGAGACTTTAAAGGTGCATGCACGCTCAGTAGGCACACTCGGTTCTTTACAGGAATTGTATATAATTGTGTCGCTATTCTGCCAGTTCTAAAAATTACGAGTGCTCGTTATACTGTGTAGCGGGCACTCGTAATTTTTAGAACTGGTGGAATAGCGACTGTCAGTAAAATAAATATTACTAAATGATTATATCTGTATAATACAAATATAATCACTTAGTAATATTTATTTTGCTGACAGTGACTCGCGGTGGTATCAGGTTATTTTCATATGCAGAGGCATGATATGTTTTAATTATTTATACTAATTAAATGCGTCACCTGAAAAAATAATATTTTCGACAGATTATAAAGTATCATCATTGCACATCAAAAAATAAATACAGAGAATAAATAGTAATGTCTGTTACCATTTCAAGGAAACACGGTTATCACCACTGATATCAGTGTGGAAATTTACGTCTGATATAAAATTTAAAATAATGCCAATCAATACGTGGGGTAATGGTGAATGAATGTTTATTTTGCCATAAAATGTCTCTGAGATGATGTCTTTGATATAAGGAACATGTTGTGCCTACTGAGTGGGCATGTACCTTTAAACTGTGGTCCCATCCCATATGACCTATATAGCTGTTGCTGGGATGTTAAACCCATTCACTTTCACCTTTTCTTTTTGGTATCATTATATTTCAAGTATAAGCCGCTACTTCAAATAATCAGAAGTCAGTTTATATACCTGATTTGGTGTGATGAAGATATATGTACCTGGCATCAGGTCAGGATACTCCATTCAATCAATCAATTGTTCATGTTGTTTGGCGTACAGGGTGTGGCGGGAGGAGAGAGACCGGGTGGTGGGGTTCCCGGGGCGCTACCACGCCTGGGACGTGGACCACAGGTCCTGGCTCTACAACTCGAACTACTCCTGCGAGATGTCCATGGTGCTCACCGGGGCCGCCTTCTTCCACAAGGTCACTTTAGCTCATATATGTGACTGGAGAAATAGGGCTTATGGGCTTTGCGACCAGTGTAGATCCAGATCAGCTTGTGCATCCGCACAGTCTGATCAGGATCTGCACTGTTCGCCATTCCATCAATGAAACACCCGTCTTGCTCCTAACAAGCAATAAAGATTGTTATCAGGCTATAGCAGTGTGATATATGATCAGAAGCTACACTGGTCATAAATCCCATAAACCCCATTTCTCAAGTCACAGCCACATATGAGACGACCTGTGTGGTTTTATACCAAAGAGCGATTCCGGAATTGATTATATGGGGGGAGTGAATTTTTAGCTCACCTGAGCGAAGCTCATGTGAGCTATTGTTACCGCAATGTGTCCGTCGTCCGTCGTCGTCGTCGTCGTCGTCGTCGTCGTCCGTGAACATTTTCAAACGTCTTCTCCTCGGAAACCATTGGGCCTATGGTCACCAAACTTCATGGTCATGGTCCTTAGGTAGGGGGATTACAAAATTGTTAAAATGATGTCATTACGTAATCCAAGATGGCCGCCGTCTAAAAATAGCACAAATTCTTAAAAAATCTTCTTCTCAAGAACCGCCAACCGGATTTCGACAAAACTTGGTAGGAATGATCGATGTACATTGCTCTTTCAAAGTTGTTAAAATGGTGACTCTGGGGTTAAAAATGGGCGTGGCCCGTGGGGTCAAATTGGGGTCAAATTTTATTTTTGACAGAATATGGTCATTTCATATATCAAATTGAAGGTATCAATGAGGCGATCACTCTGGTGCATTTTTTATCTAAATCGGATTGTTATGTCATCCGCCGAAAGGTCAAAAGGTCGTTCTTTTATTAGAGATTTCAAAATTCTTCTTCACATGAACCGCTTGGCCCATGGTAGCCAAACTTAAAAGTTATGGTCCATGGGTGAAGCCTTTTCAGATTTGTTAAAATGGAGGTCATCGCTAATCCAAGATGGCCGCCGTCTAAAAATAGCATAAATTCTTAAAAAATCTTCTTCTCATGAACTGCTTGCCGGATTTCGACGAAACTTGGTAGGAATGATCGATGTACATTGCTCTTTCAAAGTTGTTAAAATGGTGACCCCGGGGTCAAAAATGGGCGTGGCCTGTGGGGTCAAATTGGGGTCAAATTTTATTTTTGACCAATATGGTCATGTCATATATCAAATTGAAGGTATCAATGAGGCGATCACTCTGGTGCATTTTCTGTCGAATCGGATTGTTATGTCATCCAAGATGGCCGCCGAAAGGTCAAAAGGTCGTTCTTTTATTAGAGATTTCAAAATTCTTCTTCACATGAACCGCTTGGCCCATGGTAGCCAAACTTAAAAGTTATGGTCCATGGGTGAAGCCTTTTCAGATTTGTTAAAATAGAGGTCATCGCTAATCGAAGATGGCCGCCGTCTAAAAATAGCATAAATTCTTAAAAAATCTTTTCTTCATGAACCGCTTGCCGGATTTCGACGAAACTTGGTAGGAATGATCGATGTACATTGCTCTTTCAAAGTTGTTAAAATGGTGACCCCGGGGTCAAAAATGCGCGTGGCCCATGGGGTCAAATTGGGGTCAAATTTTATTTTTGACCGAATATGGTCATGTCATATATCAAATTGAATGTATCAATGAGGCGATCACTCTGGTGCATTTTCTGTCGAAATCGGATTGTTATGTCATCCAAGATGGCCGCCGAAAGGTCAAAAGGTCGTTCTTTTATTAGAGATTTCAAAATTCTTCTTCACATGAACCGCATGGCCCATGGTAGCCAAACTTAAAAGTTATGGTCCATGTGTGAAGCCTTTTCAGATTTGTTAAAATGGAGGTCATCGCTAATCCAAGATGGCCGCCGTCTCTAAAAATGCATAAATTCTTAAAAAAATCTTCTCATGAACCGCTAGCCGGATTTCGACGAAACTTGGTAGGAATGATCGATGTACATTGCTCTTTCAAAGTTGTTAAAATGGTGACCCCGGGGTCAAAAATGGGCGTGGCCCGTGGGGTCAAATTGGGGTCAAATTTTATTTTTAACTGAATATGGTCATGTCATATATCAAATTGAAGGTATCAATGAGGCGATCACTCTGGAGCAATATTTGTCGGAATCGGATGATTATGTCATCCATGATGGCCACCAAAAGGTCCATTTATTCAAGATTTTTAACATCTTTTTCTCAGGAACCACATGGCCGATGCTGGGTGAAGCATTTTCAGATTTTGTAAAATGAGTCATCGCTTAATCCAAGATGACCGCCATCTAAAAATAGCACAATTTTTTTAAAACACATGAACTCAATGTCACATTCTCCTCTGGTGTTCATGGAGTCAGGTGAGCGAATTAGGGCCATCATGGCCCTCTTGTTTATACCCCCCGCAATGAGTTGTCGGGGGGTGGTATACTGGAGTCAGGTTGTCCGTCCGTCCGAGCTTACAAATGGATACATCCTTTGATTTATTCCGTATGGCCCCTTATTCTATTCATTACAAGGGGCCATCTCTTTGATCTAGAACAATGGAAATGGCCCCTTATTCACTATTGGTGGGCCGTGCATCCGTGCGTCAGTCCGTCCGGGCACACATTAGGGTACTTATGTGGCTAGCCCCACAGGGTTATGGACTTAGTAAAGGATAGGGTTGGTTACAATTAGCCACCTAATAAATCGTTTTATGTGGCTAAAAATCGTTTTATGTGGCTAATATTTAACATGTGATAAGCCACATAAGTATAGTACTGTAAGAACGTCCGTCCGTCCGTCCGTCACTAAACTTAACATCAGAGAAATATTGTTATAACTTCTATTTCCTTCATCTAAAATGCTTAATATTTCACACATGCATTCCTGTAAGGCTCTACTACCATGCTGTGCCAAATCCACGACTGTCCAACCCCCACTGATCCCAAGGTCAAGGTCAAATACTTAGTCACTTTACAAAACTTAACATCAGAGAAATATTGTTATAACTTCTATTTCCTTCATCTAAAATGCTTAATATTTCACACATGCATTCCTGTAAGGCTCTACTACCATGCTGTGCCAAATCCATGACCGTCCAACCCCCGCTGATCACAAGGTCAAGGTCAAATACTTAAGTCTTTTTACAAAACTTAACATTAGAGAAATATTTTATAACTTCTGTTTCCTTCATCTAAAATGCTCAATATTTCACACATGCATTCCTGTAAGGCTCTACTACCATGCTGTGCCAAATCCATGACCGTCCAACCCCCGCTGATCCCAAGGTCAAGATCAAATACTTAGTCTCTTTACAAAACTTAACATCAGAGAAATATGTTGTAACTTCTATTTCCTTCATCTAAAATGCTTAATATTTCACTTGTGCATTCCTGTAAGGTTCTACTACCATGCTGTGGCAATTCCACGACCGTCCAACCCCCGCTGATCCCAAGGTCAAGGCCAAATACTTAGTCTCTTTACAAAACTTAACATCACAGAAATATGTTATAACTTCTATTTCCTTCATCTAAAATGCTTAATATTTCACACATGCATTCCTGTAAGGCTCTACTACCATGCTGTGCCAAATCCACGACCATCCAACCCCCGCTGATCCCAAGGTCAAGGTCAAATACTTGGTCTCTTTACGAAACTTAACATCAGAGAAATAAGTTATAACTTCTATTTCCTTCTTTGAAAATTCTTAATATTTCACTTGTGCATTCCTCTAAGGTTGTACTCTAAGGCTCTACTATCATGCTGTGACAAATCCCCGCTGATCTCGAGGTCAAGGTCACATACTTAGTCTCTTTACAAAACTTAACATGAGACAAATTGGTTATAACTTTCATTTCCTTCCACGGATCTGCTTCACATTTCACACACGCATTGCTCCAATGGACCTCTACCACCGTGTGACAAATTCATGTTCGTGCCTAGAGTCAAGGTGGAGTCCTTAAAAAAAATCATATTAAGGAGGTTAGTTTAATTACATGGGTAGTTGGAAGTTGGTGAAATGTTGAGAGAAAATGCTATGAACATTTCGTCAACTTTCTTCGTCATTTACAGAAAATGTCAGTTTCTGTTGATATTTTTCATGCAAAATCCCATATCTTGTTAGGTACCAAATCATATGGCTTGTCTTGTGTATATCCCTATTTATATCAGATGATTAAAGTTTATTTGATACTCTAGTATTAAACGTTAGGATTTCATTTGCCTACATATGAAAAGAAAAATACGTCCTTCAACACGAGACATGGCGAACACTGCATTTGTTTTTATTTCTGTAAGCAAATGGGATAAATCTGTATAAGGGAAATAGCTATTAACCCATTTCAGGCTGGATACACTTTAATACAGTAATATGAAAATTTGGAGATTTTTTGGCTATTTTCTCTATTTCTGTGTGAAAGTGCATGTTGTTACCACTCAATTGAACCGTCTCGTTGAGTGGTAACAACATATACTTTTATGGAGAAGTAAAGAAAATAATCAGACCTTTTCAATAAAAAGTGTTGTATCCACAGACTTCAATTATTAATTACAAATGAACTGGGTTATTAATTATAATGTTGTTTCAGCGAACACAATGCTACTGACATATATAATATGTAAAATAGTTTGAATGAGTGCGGGAAACATTTAGCGTTATATTTCATTTACCAGACTTCCAATCTGGATGTTGTGGATTCACACCTCGCCCATATTTCCATCCCACTGGTTTTTTGGATAAGACTAAACTGAGGTCCTGTCTCTATATGACCATAGCTGATGTTGATGCGACGCCAAACCCATTCACTTTCATGTTTTTTTGCTGTTGAATTGATTTAAACCCCAATCAATCAATCATTCAATCAGTGAATTGATTGATTACCCATGTTTGCAACATAGCAAACCTACATGTATATTGCTGGTGCTGCCCTCTGCACCAGTGTAACATGTTTCACATTGAATTATGCGCCAGATTCCTGAAGAATTCCCATTCAACGACAGTCGAGCACCGGTATCTCGAATATCAGTATCTCGATGATATCCCCTATATCGATGATTCACTAAAGTCCAGAATTATGTCCTTATTTGTTTAATATAAATTTCCTCGGCTATCTCGTGTCTGTTCTATATCTCGACTGTTCATGCTGTCCCCACCGTATAAAATATGTTAAAAATCTCTTCGCTATCTCGATCCCATAAATGCATGGATAAATCGCGTAAGCGCATGGCTGCCAAGATTGATTTGGTTGACATTAATTTTCAAAACCTATTATCAAACAAAACAAAACAAATTCACACCTATCTCAGGTTGTTTGCTTAATTGGTCCACCTGGATATATTTGAGTGTTTGACATGGTTCATCATGCTGGTCACTAAAGCAATTCACTGTGAGACGTCAACCTTGTAATGTTGATTAGTTTACTACCTTTGGTCATTAGTTAATTGGTGATTGTTTACCCGTGGTGTAATGGGTAATATGATTTTATATTTTTCGCGAAAAGATTTGACCATGTCACTTCATCGCTATCTCGAACCTAGTCTCGACTATATGGGCGATCTCCGACTTTGAGATGCTGGTGCTCGACTGTACATGCAAAACATACTGCATAAACACATTTTCTTGCACAAAAAATTACTAGACGAAAATGTGTTTATGCATAACTCTATGTTGAGCTGATCGTCATCTCGTCATGAAACCTGTGCATTTTTCGACATTAAACATTTTATACCGGTAGAGAGCGCAGCACCTGTGTATACATACTAAATGTTCTGTGTATGACCTAATCACTTTTTTGCAGTTGAATGGACATAAACCCCAAACAATCCATCAATCATAGCCTATATGAGACATGCTATGTGATTTTGTACCTTCGGACATCTGCGTAATTTCATGAAATACGTTTACAAAATTTACAATATTTTCCGTAAATGGCGTCAAAAGTTGACAAAATTTTCAAAGTACATGCAGAATTATATTCCGCATGTACTCTGAAAATGTTGTAGACTTTTGACTTTATTTATGAAAAATATTGTAAATTTTGTATTAAAATGTATTTAATGAAATTACGCAGATGTCCGAAGGTACAAAATCACATGGCGTGTCTCATATTTACAACATGTGCCATAAAGCGTGTTGTGTCATTGCAGTATTATGCGTACCTGTACAGCTACGTGATGCCACAGGCTATACGTGACAAGGTGGATGAGTATGTGAACTGCGAGGACATCGCCATGAACTTCCTCGTGTCACACGTCACCCGGAAACCACCCGTCAAGGTTTGCCTGCCTTCTACTTACATCTACTTATTATAATATACCTGTGCTGTATTTGCAGGGTGTTCTACGTGACAATCGTAAGCAAGTCCGGCATACATGTTTTATCATGCAGGGATTCCGCTGGCGATCGCCACTTTCGCAATTGGCGATGAAAATAATCAATTGGCGATAAACAATTATAATTTTCGAAAACAAAACAAAAAAAAATAAATATTTAGCGGAATCCCTGATCATGGCAAGATGAAAATCCAAAATTGATGGATGACATTATCTCCCCTTGATGGCCATGTTTACTTTTCACCTTCTGTATCCTTGTCTGCACAATAACTTGAGTTTTACTTGACGGATCGTAACCAACTTCGATACACATGTTTAACATGGCAAGAGAAAGAACCCTATTGATTTTGAAAATGTTCGGATGATTTCCATATTAGTATTCGTGCTTATAACTCCTCTGCTCCAAATATTGCAGATATATATAGAAAAACGTGGGCTGAAGCATTTCTAAATAGGAGTAATTATCAAAAGTTGGAGTACAAAATACTCACAGTAGTGTAAAATGCGCATTGATTTTCAAATTGACTAGTGAAAATATGGTAATAAAGTTGAAAATTTACTTAGTTGAGCTGCAAAAAGTAAACAGTGTTTTTTTTATCATTTAGAACAAATAATAAGGAAGAAAATCAATGACACATTTGTAAAAGTAAAATACTCACAAATTTGAAATATGGGCGTACAATACTGTTTAAATACTTATCTGGAGCACTGTATATATAGGAAAGAAAACGTAGGCTGAAGCATTTCTAAATCAGAGTAATTCATTACCCACAGAGTATAAACATCACATACCCAATGCTCCAGATAAGGTGCGTATTGGCATATTTTACGCACTTATTTTAGCAGAATACGCATTGATTATCAAAAGTTGGTGTACAAAATACTCACAGCAATGTGAAAATGAGCTGCATTATGAGCTGCATTTGGTGGTCCAGGGAGTTTGGCACAGATTTATGTAGTTTTTGCGAAGAATCGAGAGACGGAGACACGGAAATTGATTCTTCGCAAAAACGACAGAAGTTTGGGCGAAAATACAGAGACCACCAAATGGAGCTTAACAAGACGCGTTAAATGCGCCATATTTCATCAAAATCCGTTACGTAATAAGGACACTATAAAAGAATACGTACTTTGAATCAGATGGATTCTGGAAGTTTCAGTACTTGTTGTTGTTTGTACCACGTGATCATACACCGTGAAGTCGCACAAATATAAATCATGTGGCTGCTACTAGACGGTCAGACAAGCCACACATTCAACACATTATTTACAAATAAATAAATTCACAACTATAAAAGAATACGTACTTTGAATCAGATGGATTCTGGAAATTTCAGTACATGTTGTTGTTGTTAGTACCACGTGATCATACACCTTGATGTATATTATAGGAATTAATGGCCTTTTTGTGGAATTTATCGGGGTATAAATTTGGAAAAGTCGCGGGAATACTGGACGAAGGCCGGAAGGCCTCGTCCAGTATTCCCGCGACTTTTCCAAGTTTATATCCCCGATAAATTCCACAAAAAGGCCATTCATTCCTTATAATTACAGCATTTGAAATAAATTCATCAAGAAAATGTGTTTATTTTCCGTTTTCTTAAGAATTATTTTAACTGCGCCTCACGGTTACGGAAAATAGTTCGGCGTGGGAGTTTACTGGGATATAAATTTTGGACGGAGACTTGCAACGGACCAATCAAATTTTAGGGAATTGTGTAAATATTTTTGTGCTGGAATTATAGGATAAAACAGACTATAAACGTCAAATACCTTTTCTGATTTTCAGGTTACATCCAGATGGACATTCCGCTGCCCGGACTGCGAATCGACACTGACCAATGACATGACCCATTTTGATGAACGTCACAAGTGTATTAACTTCTTCGTCGAGGTGTATGGCTATATGCCACTTTTATACACACAATTCAGGGTTGACTCGATATTATTCAAGACAAGAATTTCTCATACGAAACAGAAATGTTTCAAGTTTATATGATATATTCATTTATACCTACTGTCTGTTTCATGAAAGCTGCCCAAATTTTACGGCCATATAAACAATTCAAAAACCATATTTTTTTCGATAATATTAAATTAAAGGAAAATTTAAGAATGAGCCTTCTTTTTATTTCGTTAAATTTGGTGAAATATTGATTTTATTGCGAAAACAAAATTTCCCCATGTTAAATCCCCATAGCCATCTTCACGGAGTGAAGATGTCTGGGGATTTAACATGGGGAATTTTTTTTAGAATTTCAGTAATCCTGGACCGATTTTCAAAATTTAACTTTTGTTTTCTTAGTTAGATCATATCCAAGCTATCTAGCTAGGTTTCGGAGTCAATTTCCAAAAAAAACCTCCTCCCACAAGTCCTCTACCTCTTTCTTTTCCCCCCATGTTAAATTCCCAGAGAAATCAATTTTTCGTAATAAAACCATTATTTGACCAAATTTCACGAAATAAAAAGAAGGCTCATTCTTAAATTTTCCTTTAATTTAATACTATCGAAAAAAATATTGTTTTTGAATTGTTTATATGGCCGTAAAATTTGGGCAGCTTTCGTGAAACAGACTATAGTGATGTTACTGCATTAACCTAAAGTATGCGGACACCATTTGTTTGGGAAACCCAAAGAAATTGTATTCAAATACATTGTGATTATGATAAATAAGTACAACCATACTAATAACCGTAAATAATTAGACATTCTTTGCTGTGTGAAACTATATATTAATGTTTGTTTCCTAGCATAAATTGTGACTGAATATTTTCTCTGTTAATCATTCATTTAGCAAACTATATTTGTGGCTGTGACTGGAGAAATGGGGCTTATGGGTTTTGCGACCAGTGTAGATCCATATCAGCATGTGCATCCGCACAGTCTGATCAGGATCTGCACTGTTCGCAATTCCATCAATAAACACCGGTCACGTGTTGAACAAGCAATATTATAGGAATGAATGGCCTTTTTGTGGAATTTATAGGGGTATAAACTTGGAAAAGTCGCGGGAATACTGGACGAAGGCCTTCCGGCCTTCATCCAGTATTCCCGCGACTTTTCCAAGTTTATATTCCCGATAAATTCCACAAAAAGGCCATTCATTGCTTATAATTCCAGCATTTGAAATAAAATTCATCAAGAAAATGTGTTTATTTTCCATTTTTTAGCCAGGTTTTTTGAGGATCCGGATCCATTGGCGAAAGTTGGTTGGCGGGAAAGCGGGGCGGGCGTGGGCGGGCGGTCGCGGGTCGGAAAGCGGGCGGCGTCCACAATCAATGTTAAGTTTTCGTGTTCGAGTCCATTTCTTTGGTACTGTACCACCTAGGACCACCAAACTTCCACAGCTTCATAATCATGGGGTGCCCACCACATATCACTATCCAACATGTTACCTTTTTAGCCAGGTTTTTTGAAAAAAAATCCAGGCTATTGGATTGGCGAAAGCCGGGCGGGCGCGGGCGGTTGGCGGCGCGGCGGCGGGCGGGCGGGCGGGCGGCGGGCGGCGTCCACAATCAATGTTAAGTTTTCGTGTTTGAGTCCATTTCTTTGTTACTGTACCACCTAGGACCACCAAACTTTCAGAACTTCATAATCAAAGGGTGCCCACCACATATCACTATCCAACATGTTACTTTTTTTTTAACTTGACCCATTTTTTCCGCGTAGTCGACTTAGCCATTTTCAATGTTAAGTTTTCGTGTTTGAGTCCATTTCTTTGTTACTTTACCACCTAGGACCACCAAACTTTCACAGCTTCATAATCAAGGGGTGCCCACCACATATCACTATCCAACATGTTACTAACAACTTCACCCATTTTTTCCGCGCAGTCGACTTAGCCATTTTCAATGTTAAGTTTTCGCGTTTTCAATGTTAAGTTTTCGTGTTTAAGCCCATTTCTTTGGTACTGTACCACCTAGGACCACCAAACTTTCACAGCTTCATAATCAAGGGGTGCCCACCACATATCACTATCCATCATGTTACCTTTTTTTTAACTTGACCCATTTTTTCCGCGCAGTCGACTTAGCCATTTTCAATGTTAAGTTTTCGCGTTTACAATGTTAAGTTTTCGTGTTTAAGTCCATTTCTTTGGTACTGTACCACCTAGGACCACCAAACTTTCACAGCTTCATAACCAAGGGGTACCTACCACATACAACTATCCAACATGTGACCATTGTTTTACCTTCACCTATTATTTCTACGTAATTGACTTAGCCATTTTCAATGTTAACTTTTTAACGTACGTCTGGTTAAATTTTTTGGTTAAAACTTTTTTGTTATACTATATCTCTGCAACTGCTTCGCCCATTACCTTGAAACTTCACATGGGTGTTTATCATCGTCCATAATTTCATTCTAACCCCCAACCGTGCGGCCCCTGTGATCAATGTCAAGGTCAAATTACTTTGAATTTATTTGTTAAAGTTTTTTTGTGTACTATATCTCTGCAACTGCTTCACCTATTACCTTGATACTTCACATGGGTGTTTATCATCATTGTCGCACCCGCTTGCACCCGCTTGCACCTTACTCAAAGGTCAAGGTCACAAACTTAGCATGTTCATAAACTTAACGTTGGGGTAAATGTTGTGTAACTTCTGTTTCGTTACAGGGAACGCTTTGGTATTTCATACATGCATTCATCTGATGATCCTCTATTGTGCTACAGCAAATCCATGACCCCCCCACCCCACCCCTTTCCCCAAGATCAACATCATAAACTTAACGTTGGAGTAAATGTCTTTTTATAACTTCTGTTTCTTTACAGGGAATGCCTTGATATGTCATACATGCATTCATCTGATGATACTCTATCGTGCTATAGCAAATCCATGACCCACCCCCACCCCTTTCCTCAAGGTCAAGATCACAAACGTAGCACATTCATAAACTTAACGTTGGGGTAAATGTCTTATAACATCTGTTTCCTTTCTTGGAACGCCTTGATATTTCATACATGCATTCATCTGATGATACTCTATCGTGCTATAGCAAATCCATGACCCACCGCCCACCCCTTACCCCAGGATCAAGGTCACAAACTTAGCACATTCATAAATTTAACGTTGGGGTAAATGTCTTATAACATCGGTTTCCTTTCATGGAACGCCTTGATATTTCATACATGCATTCCTCAGATTACCCTCTATCATGCTGTAGCAAATCCACAACCCACGACCCAACCCTCACCCCAAGGTCAAGGTCACAAACTTAGCATGTTCATAAACTTAACGTTGGGGTAAATGTTGTGTACTTCTGTTTCTTTACAGGGAACGCTTTGATATTTCATACATGCATTCATGTGATGATCCTCTATTGTGCTACAGCAAATCCATGACCCACCCCCACCCCCACCTCTTTCCCCAAGGTGAAGAACACAAACTTGGCACATTCATACATGCATTTCTCATGTGAATAGCTATCATGCTGTAGAAAATCACCAACTTAGTGCGTTCATAAACTTAACGTTGGGTTAAATTTTGTTTTACTTCTGTTTTCAGGGAGCGCATTGATATTTCATACATGCATTCATCTTAATATGCTATATTATGCTAGAGCAAACCCACGACCCACATTGCACCACTGACCCCAATGTCAAGGTCCACCGCACGCCCCTGAACCCAAGGTCAAGTTATATAATATTCATGTTTTTTTATGCAACTGTGCCAAGTTTGAGTGAAGGCTGCCAACAGGCGAGCTTCGTTGTCTTCTGACAACTCTTGTTGCAATCTTATCTGGGTCTACTCTGTTCGCAAAACTCGCCGCCGATCACCTTGTCTGTAGTAGGTCATATTTATTGTACATATAATTCAAGAAAGCAAGTTATATTTTTGCTTATATATAATTGTATCTGTTTACATGTATATTTTATTTAATCCTTAGAATGCGGGAACCGAAAATTGTCATCTGCTGTTGTTTCATATTTTGTCTTGTTTCTGAATAAAAACATGGTTTCACAGCACTTTAGAATCATTTCCATTGGAAAATATCAATAAGTGAGAAAAAAAATAAGCTATAAAAAATTCTTTACTCCCTCTTGTGTAGGAGGAGTAAAGACATTTTTAGCCTACTTTTTTCTCACTTATTTATGCTTTTTGGTATATTTAATGTATTTATATACCATGGCCCGTTACTTTAACCTTTTGATACATGTGGGCAAACATTATTTAATGTGTAAATTGCTAGCATTGCCAGGTGCCAAGTTTTGCTTCCATTTGTGTCACTGGTGCTGCACTCTGCACTACTGTCTGTTCCACGTTTTTCTGCCAACAAACTTTTGGCTATTACACACATTAAATCTAAAAAAATTTATGGAATTTCTTCAAATAATTATTTTTGGGGAGGGTGACTTTTTTGCTGTTTATGAAAAACTACATACATTTATATATTTTTAAGATTTAATGTGGTTAATTGCCAAATGTTTGTCGGCAGCAGGACGTGGAACAGACAGTAGTGTAAAATGGTTCACGCCAAAAAATGCACCGGTTTCCTGACGAGAGGCCACTCAGCTGTACCTAAAGCTATTAAAAAATTAATTCTTTTTCATTTAGTAACCGGGGCAAAAACCTTGCGCTGGTTACTAGACTAAAATGTGTTTATGCAGTATCTCCTGAATGAGAATGTCAGAATTCCAGTACCTATTTTGACGTGAAACACTAGAAACCTGTAGCCTATTTCACCAACATTGCAAAGTATACTTTTCTAGCAAAGTATGCTTTGAGGGAGAAATTTTCAATTTTAGGATAAATTTATTAATTTTCATTATACTGAATTTATTACATTATCACAGCCATTTTGGCTGTGATAATGTAATAAATTCAGTAGAATAAGTCTGCATACTTTTAAACATCAAATATATGCAGTCGTTTGTTCTATATGAAATAATGCATTTCGGGAAAAATAAATGATTACTCCCTCAAAGTATACTTTGCTAGAAAAGTATACTTTGCAATGTTGATGAAATCGGCTACTGGTTTGGCCATCATGTACTTCTTTGGCTTTCTTGTATGTGAAAATTGAATCTGGTTATACCGCTTTTACTTTTAAGGGAAGGGGCCAAGTTACATTGGTGTGGTATGGACCTGGCACCAGGTCGGGTTATTCTAATTTCAGGGCTGAATATATATTTATTTCGATGTAAATATACTGCTCTGATTTTAGGATTCCCCCCCCCCCCCCCCCCCCCACCCCCCCCCCCCCCCCCCCCCCCCCCCCCCCCCCCCCCCCCCCCCCCCCCCCCCCCCCCCCCCCCCCCCCCCCCCCCCCCCCCCCCCCCCCCCCCCCCAATGCAGCAGGTTGAATATGGGATTTGAACCCGTTGGCCCAACCTTAAATGACCTTAGCTGTTGATAGGCCATTAAACACCAACAACCACAACGTTTTACGCCAGCACAGAGTGCATCACCAGTGTATATGGTGAACAGTACAGGATCTCACCTGATCTCACTGCACAATGGACAGCTGATCAATCACCAGGGCCCGTTTCACTAAACTTCGTACGTCTAAAATTTTTCGTAAGTGCAAATTTAGGATTGTCTGGAAATTTCAATTAATGGATTTACATTTATTGACCATAGGCTGCATGCAGCCTATGATCAATAAATGTAATTCCAATAATTGTTTACAAGAAAACATTATTAATGTGTCGCGTCTCTATATGACCGTAGCTGTTGGTGAGACGTTAAACCCTTTCACTTTCACTTTTATTAATGTGAAATTTACAGACTCTCATAATTTTGCACTTACAAACATTTTAGTCCTACAAAGTTTAGTGAAACAGCCCCAGTCTCTCCTGTGCTCGCAATTATTTCAAGGTACTTTTTGTCAGCTGGTGTATTTCATCTTTTGCTGGTGCTATTTGCATGAAGTTTGCTTGATGTGTATTGCTTCTATATCTGCTAGGCTGTAATTGTATGTACATGTAACAATACTATTAGACGGTCATGCTTTAATAGATGATAACCGCCAGTTTTGACACAGAAAATGACTGATATTGTCGCTGATTCTATCCAAATAATTTCCAGTAATAAAAGCCTTGTGTCTACTTGGAAACAATATGAACTGCATTTCAAGCTGGATTTTTTTTCTTAAATTCCTTGGAAATCAGACCCGACAGTATCTACAGTGAAATCGCGATGGCTCGAAATGCGATGGCTCGTAATGACGGGCTCGCTCGAAATAGCATCCCGATAATTTTCCCTATATGTTTAATGTAATTTAAATGCGATGGTTCAAAATGCAACTCCTCGAAAAATGCGATCCCTCGAAACATTTTCCAAGTCCCGCGAACTCATTTCTCGCTATTTTGCTATACGATAGTCATGTCGAAGGGGGTATTTTTGTTCTCAAAAATATGAAAATTGCTTAATACAAAAAGTGCAGATCCTGATGAGACGGCTCGTCACGAGCCGGCTCATCTGGATCTACACTGTTTGCCAATACGATTATACAGGCCTGCAGTGTTTCGGCTGTATGTACTGTGTATGTATTGATGTTCTGGTCACAGGCATTCTGCGTGTTTTGGCTTTCATCGGTATAACTATACAGTCGAGCACCAGTATCTCGAAGTCGAAGGGAGCTCGTCCATATAGTCGAGATAGGACTAGGTTCGAGATAGCGATGAAGTGACATGGTCGAATGTTTTCGCGAAAAATATGAAATCATTTTACCCATTACACCACGAGTAATCTCACAAATTAACTAATGACCAAAGGTAGTAAGATAATCAACATTACAAGGTGGCGTAATGACTCTCAGTGTCTTGCGTAAATGACCAGCTTGATATGCTTAATGAATCGTGACAAACAATCAAATATATCTAGGTAGACTAATTAAGCAAACAACCTGAGGTAGGTGTGAATTTATTTTGTTTGATAATTTGTTTGGAAAATTAGTGTCAACCAAATCGATATTGGCAGCCAGGCACTTAAGCTTTTTATTCAAGCGTTTATGTGATCGAGATAGCGAAGAGATTTTTAACGTATTTATATACGGAGGGGACAGAATGATTAGTTGCATTGGTCCCCGTTAGCTGTTCGATCACAGCTCTTCACCTCTACACCGACGTATGTGAAGTTGTCATTACTTGCCGGAGGAGGTGGTTTTCCCCGGTTTCCCCACCATTCATCTCACGGAGTAATGCAGAATAGACCGGAATTGGCCGCCCGCATTACTCTTATTAAACATTATTGACTGTAATATGCATCGTCTGAAATCAAATTTAACATGTTGGACCATGACCGGCGGTATGGTATGGGCCACTCACTAATATATGGGCAATTGCTATACCGCCGTGTATTATCTTCTCTTTTTCTTTCGTCTTCAGAATATGTGAAACACATTGTCATATAACCAAATAGTAACAGATAAACGCCACACCTGAACTCGAATAATTGCAAATCGTATATAACGATAAGCCGCGAAACGACAGTAGCTGGGCCCGAAAACATATTACATCATACTTTGCATAACCAAATATCGATCATTCCCGGCCTGATATGTTATGCCCTGACCAATCGTCAAATATCATCAATATATAGGATAACACTGTTACGGCTGAGTCTCCATATATCACATGCACTCACACTCAGCCTTTTTCACGGTCTTACATACCGGCTTCGTGCGATAGGAGAATGAACTAGCTAGGTTAAATTAACCGCCTCATTGTCTCCTTCATTTAATGCACATATTTCGACTGTATTGCAGATATTAGTAAATTCGGAAACAAACGGGCCAACGGTCATTGACCTGCCATTTTTGGGTTCAAATGCCCGGGTTTGGAAGGTCCTCGAGCCAATTCCTACCCTTAAATATAAGATAAAAAAGAAAAGAAAAAAAAAAGGAATGATTAGTTGAGATAGAGAACATATACGAGATAGGGCAAGGTCGAGATAGCCGAGGAAATTTATATTAAACAAATTGGGATATAATTCGGGACTGTAGTAAATCATCGAGATAGGGGATATCATCGAGATACTGATTTGAACAACTTCTAGCTTTGGTCGGACACGACCTCGTATCATAACAAATTCCGCAGTTTCATTAACGCTAATGTAAACATTTTGGCGGAAAGTACACCTGTTCATTTGAGAATTATTATTGTTATCTTGCTGAAATAGTATAGTTAGAATTGAATTATGCAAAGAATATCAGTGGGTGGCAGGTGAGAGAATGCGATGGGTAATTTAACGATTGGTATTTATCTTTAACGGTATCCCGAACGGAGACTTGGTTTGGCCCTCAGGTACGTCTGGCATTCTTGTATGTGACAGTTGAATCTGGTTATAGCCCTTATGCGAGTATTACGATTATTCGTGAACCTATTTTAGGGGAAGGGGCCAAGTGACTTTGGTGTGGTATGAACCTGGCACCAGGTCAGGTTATTCTAATTTCAGGGCTGGATACATATTTTTTTTTATGTAAATACTCCGTTCTGATTGGCCCCCTCCCAATGCAGCAGGTTGAATACCGTTGGCCCGGCCTTAAATGACCTTACCTGTTGATAGGCCGTTAAACATCAACAGCCAATAAACACTAACTCATAATCTATATATCGGTTTTACATTTGTGGCTGGGCTTTTGGGATTTGTGACCAGTGTAGCTCGGGGGCCGTTTCACTAAACTTTGTTGGACTAACATGTTCGTAAGTGCAAATTTGGGATCGTCTGGAAATTTCAATTGATAGATTTACATTTATTGAACATAGGCTGCATATAAATGTAAATCCAATAATTGTTTACAAGAAGACAGTGTTAATGTCTTACTTACGAACATTTTAGTCGTACGAAGTTTAGTGAAACGGCCCCCTGACATCTAATAACACTCCTGTAGCAATACAGATCTAAATTTATACTGCACGAGTGTGTATTTAGGGGTGAAGCGTATTACGACAATCAGATTAGAATGCAATCGTTTTGCTGTTGGCAGTAAGCATACTTCATTGACTGAACCGCAATCAGCATAGGCCCTGATCAGACTGCGCATCATGGGGTACATTTAAATCAAATCGACTGTGAACAATAACAGTATACATTGTATATATCTATATCTGAATGCAGGGGTTTGGTAGTTATCCCCTCGTCGATACGCAGGATGAGATATACTTGTAGCGATAGTCCATGTATGTAACCTCTTTCATTTCTTGTGGGTGGTTTGCCGTGCGCACGCAACGGCGTAAATTAATGGTAGAATTCCTCCTTATAGGAATCACGATTTGCCTGGTTTTGTCCTCGGGTACGTTTTTATCTTTGGCTCTTTTGTTACCTGGGAGTTAACTTGGGTTATTGCCCATTATAAAAGTAGTAAGATTATTACTGATCCTACTGCTTTTGGGAGTGGCCAAGTGATTCTGGTGATTCGAGGACCTGGCATCAGATCAGGATTATTCTGATTTCAGGGCTGAATATATAATTTTGTAAATATGATTTTGGGATTCCCCCCCCCCCCATTTGTACATGTACTTGTACAGGTAATATATAGGATTTAGTACTAAACCCATTGACCCGGCCTTAAATGACCTTAGCTGCTGATAGGCCGTTATACCCCAACAAACAAATAAAACTTTCATTCCTTAAAATCAATCTATGAACCAATTCACGGATTTTTGTCGTACCCACTTTCGGGCAGTGCAATATATATTTTTTTTGGTTAAAGTTTTTCGGTATACTATCAAAGCCTCGGTGGGCACAGGTGGAAGACTCGGACCTATGAAATAAAAAAAATGCCTATTAAAAAAATCCCATTACCGTCATAGGTCCGAGTCTTCCACCTGTGCCGGTGGGCACGACATGCACCCGAAGGTGTTCTAAGGGAAGATTACTTACGATTTTCCCCAGTGACATTATTGAACCTAGTAATACTGCATATGATTAATACATGTATATTGTAATGCTAGATATGAGACAAGCCATGTTATTTTCTACGTAAGATTATGTGCGATGTCTCTTGAAACATATTGACAAAAATTATATGTTCCGTAAATGACATCAGAATTTTACAATATGTTCAGAGGAAATGTAACATTTTGTCAACTTTTGAAATCATTGACAGAAAATATCACCGTAAATATTTTTCCTGAAAAATAACATCGTGTTAGGTACAAAATGACATGGCTTGTCTCATGTGACAATTAATTGTACTTGCATTATGTATTGACATACTGTCTTATTCAGAAGAGTAGATCTCATAACTGGTTTACCATGTACCCAGAGCTCCAGTTAAGATGCGTAATTTGACCAAATATTCGAGGTATTTTTCTTTGTTCTTCACCAAAAATGGAAAATTTGGAGTTCTTTAGAATCGTCTGAATAAGACGATTCTAAAGCACTCCCAACTTGCCATTTTTGGTGAAGAAATAACAAAATTCCCCCAAAGGGGATCAAATTACGCACCTTAACTGGAGCTCTGCATGTACCCCTGTATTTGATTGTAATAAATATATCCAATATGACATTTTGATTTTAACCCTTTCAACAATACACACCTCAAAAGTGGTGTTGGGCGGTTGATTGGGAGTATGTGAAGGATAAATTTAATGATGGGTTTCATCCTCACCGGAATCCCGATATCCCTGAGTTGACCCTCATGTATATTTTTGGCTTTCTGGTAAGTGAGAGTTGAATCCGGTTATACCTATTAGTACTAATCCTATTACTTTTGGGGAGTGGGGCTAAGTGAATGGTATGGTGAGGACCTGGCACTAGGTCTGGTTATTCTAATTTTTTGAAGTTTTGCTTTTTGCAAGTAATTTTTTTCTCACCCACGATAGTTGAAAGTAAGACATAGCGGTCACAATCCAGTCGTCGGCGTTGTCGTCGTCAACAATTTTGGGTCGTAAATTTTGAACGTAGTAAAATTTCACATATTTCGGGTGACCATGACCTTTTCCTTGTGACCTTAACCTTTGTGGGACTTACATTTCGGACATACCGGTAGTCCAAATTTGGTGACATTGACCGTCACCTAATTGGTGACCTCGACTTTCGTGTCAATAACCAAACTTCATCAATAGCTTTTTCACATTGATTGCTATCCACCCACTGTCGGTCAGGCGAACGCGACGGTGTAAATTAACGATAGGGGTTCCTCCGTATACAAATCACGATTTGCCTGGTTTGCTTCTCAGGTACGTTTTGTCGCACCTGCTTTAGCAGAGGCGCGACTATAGTCGGCGCTTTTTCCGTCGTCATCGTCGTCCGCGTCGTCCGCGTCGTCCGCGTCGTCGGCGTCGTCGGCGTCGTGCGTTTTTTTTGTAAGGCAAATGCGTTTCAAAGTTATTGTTTTTTCACAACATCTCTTTAACCCGTTGCCAGACTTTCATAATATTTCACATCAATGTTTGTCTAGGATGATGCTTCATTACGACCACCCCCACATCCAAATTCTGAAGGTCAAGGTCATTTATTTACTTTTAATGTTCACCGGTTTTGTAACAGAAATACATTAAAGTTATAGTTTTTTCACAATATCTCTTTAACCCCTTGCCAAACTTTGATAATATTTCACATCAATGTTTGTCTAGGGATGATGCTTCATTACGACCACCCCCACATCCAAATTCTCAAGGTCAAGGTTATTTATTTACTTTTAATGTTCACCGGTTTTGTAATAGAAATGCGTTAAAGTTATTGTTTTTTCACAATATCTCTTTCACCCCTTGCCAGACTTTGATAATATTTCACATCAATGTTTGTCTATGGATGATGCTTCATTACGCACACCCCCACATACAAATTCTGAAGGTCAAGGTCATTTATTTACTTTTAATGTTCACCGGTTTTGTAATAGAAATGAGTTAAAGTTATTGTTTTTTCACAATATCTCTTTAACCCCTTGCCAGACATTGATAATATTTCACATTAATGTTTGTCTACGGATGATGCTTCATTACGCACACCCCCACATCCAAATTATGAAGGTCAAGGTCATTTATGTACTTGTAATCTTCACCGGCTTTGTAACAGAAATGCGTTAAAGTTATTGTTTTTTCACAATATCTCTTTAACCCCTTGCCAGACATTGATAATATTTCACATTAATGTTTGTCTACGGATGATGCTTCATTACGCACACCCCCACATCCAAATTATGAAGGTCAAGGTCATTTATGTACTTGTAATCTTCACCGGTTTTGTAACAGAAATGCGTTTAAAGTTATTGTTTTTTCACAATATCTCTTTAACCCCTTGCCAGACTTTGATAATATTTCACATCAATGTTTATCTATGGATGATGTTTGATTACGTACACCCCCTCATCCAAATTCTGAAGGTCGATGTCATTTATTTACTAGTAATGTTCACCAGTTTTTTAACAGAAATGCGTTAAACTTATTGTTTTTTTCACAATATCTCTTTAACCCCTTGCCAGACTTTGATAATATTTCACATCAATGTTTGTCTACGGATGATGCTTCATTACGCACACCCCCACATCCAAATTCTCAAGGTCAAGGTCATTTATTTATTTGTAATGTTCACGGTCAAATGCCTCGGCAGGCGCGATACAGCTTCCGTGGCGGAATTCTTGTTATAGTTGGCTATTTTGTTACCTGGGAGTTGAAGTGGGTTATTGCCCATTATAAAAGTAGTAAGATTATTACAGAACCTACTGCTTTTGGGAGGGTGCAAAGTGATTCTGATGTGGCGAGGACCTGGCATCAGGTCAGGATTATTCTGATTTCAGCGCTGAATATATAGATTTTTATTGTAAATATTCAGTTCTGATTTTGAGACCCCCCATTTATACAGGTAATATATGGGATTTAGTATTAAACCCATTGACCCGGCCTTAAATGACCTCAGCTGTTGATAGGCCGTTAAACCCCAACAAACAAACAAACAAACAAACCACCCACTGTCATTCGGGTGACATTGATATTCACCTTTCACCTTGGTGACCTTAAACTTTGAGTCAATACTTGTGTACATGTTCGAATGTTGATCCGTTTTGCAAACATCATCCCCCATTTGTACAGGTAATGTATGGGATTTAATACTAAACCCATTGACCCGGCCTTAAATGACCGTAGCTGTTGATAGGACGTTAAGCCCCAACAAACAAACAAACGCACGGTCACAACGTATGTGTGGATAAGTAAGAAAATATGGCTATCAGAAAAAAGGGCATATACACAACAAGACTATCAGATATTGTTTCAGTATTCATGCAATCTTTGTACATACACTCATGTTGCGGGAATTGGTCTAGAAGTACGGAGCCCCGCAGGGGAAATGGATTTTTTTATTAATTCGTTCCCACGAAATAACAATTCGTTCCCTCAATTTAACAATTCGTTCCCTCGAAATAAAAATTCGTTCCCACGATACAACAATTCGTTCCCTCGAATTAATAATTAGTTCCCACGAAATGACAATTCGTTCCCTCAATTTAACAATTGGTTCCCTCGAATTAACAATTCATTCCCACGATATAACAATTCGTTCCCACGAATTAACAATTCGTTCCCATGGGAACGAATTGTTAAATTGAGGGAACGAATTGTTATTTCGTGGGAAGTAATTGTTATTTCGTGGGAACTAATTAATAAAAAAGAAAGAATTCTACGTCCCCTGCGGGGCTCCGTATGGAAGATCCTGGTAGGGTATAGACAAATAATATTTTGTTATGTTACTCGACTGTTCTCGTATATACCAACTCTTGAACTTGGCATATCCGTTTTTAACACATACACTGTTGAAATTCCGTAATTGTCGTCTGCTATTTCTCATATTTTTGTTTTTCTCGTCCAAAAATATGGGGAAATGATTCTGATGTGCTTTCAAACCATGCTTTATTGAGACCGAATGCAAAATATAAAACATAATATAAAATAGCAGCAGGCGACAGTGTTTATTTCCGGGGGTCAAAGGGTTAAGCACGTGATTATGGAATGGAAATGGAAATTTTCCAAGCTGTGGTCCATCCCTAATCGTGAGAATTGTTTGTAATAACATAATTATCGTCGTCTCCAAATTCATGGAAGTGTCGAGTTACCCGCAACACAATATTTGTTACAGCCTAGTATGAACTCGGAACAATAAGTTGAACAAATTGCTTGACGTCAAGCATGAGATTCCATCTAATGAGAATGGGAAGAACTGCTTCAAGAACTGCTTGAATATCTTCGCTACGCTCTCCAGTGTCAATGCCAATGCAAATGCCTAAAGCTCTTTCTTTCACTGCGCTTCCTGAAAAACACGTCAATAGTGAACTATTACTAGCGAAATCAGAAAGTTTAATTGGTCGAGACTGAGTCTCGGCCAGTCAAATTGTCTGACATCGAGTATGAATGTGGGTGGCATGCAATGCAAAACGTTTGAACTCAGTTCTTATGTTCATATGGACGCGTCATGGTGCCAGATGATGAAATATCTTTGAGAAATAGGAACTCGTAATTAACAGATACAAAGTCACAATTAGGACATATGTTGTTGTTTTCTTTGTGAGGGTGGCGGTAATCTCGACTAATCACACTGCCTAATTTGGAATACAAACTTACGAACTTGCACAGAGATTTCAGGTCTAATGACAATTATAATGTATGCTTCACAGTCATCATGAACCACCACCACTGCCACAATCATCATCAGCATCAACATCAATATCATCATCATCATCACCGTGTTCATCATTGTATGTGCATAATGATTTGTGACCAGTGCAGCTTCTGATCAAGTAACGCACTTATGTAGCCTGATAACGATCCATATTCCTTGTTACAAGCGTATTTCGTTGATGGAATAGCGATCAGTGCAGATCCTGATCAGACTGCGAATACACAGGCTGATCTGGATCTACATTGGTCGCAAAACCTACAAGCCCCATTTCGCAGTCACAGCCACATAATATAGAGACACAGTGCATTTAAAATGTCTACTGAAATCGAAGAAATAAGACATAATAATATCCATATATATAGGCCTACCTCTCATCGCACGGGCACACGTGGTTTGAGATAATTTCCCCACCCTTTAAAGGCCATGGGTTTCAGATATGGGTTAAATGGGAGCAAAACAGCTGGTAAAAGAGCATTTAACGGTAGATTTGTTTCCGAACATTTATGGCTATATTGGTGACGTGAAAAAAAGAAGAAAGAAGAAACAAAATATTATTGAAAAAATAACTACAATTGCAAACGCTAGCTTTGTTCAATATAGCACTCATATTTCCCGCGGATGCGCTCACGATAAGTAGTTACGTGGTAAATCTGGAGGGGGCGGGTTCCGGGGTTGCTGTATTGCGCTACGTAAAGCACTCAGATAAAAAGGTGTGGGAGCGGTATAATACGCGGACCGCATCATTCTCGTAAATTTTACCAAATGTTTTTGAATTAAAAAAAAAAGTAAAAATATATATATAATTTTTAGTTTTTAAATAAAAAACCCTTGGGCGGGCCGTTTTATTAGGGGCGGGCGGGTATGAGAATCTAAACATTAATTTTGTGTAGCCTTGTATAGCAGTGTGCAATGCTGGACATATTTCGTGATAAAGCTTTTGAAAATAGTTTCAAGCGGCTTTTTATTTGTGTAGTATACTCTAGAAAACGGTTGTCAGTGGTAACGATGAATCGGTGAAAGGAATTACGTGAATACTCGCGGGTTTTGCGCAATGCGGCCAACTTAAACATAACATGGACTATCTTCGACTTGATGTTTACGACATCGAAACTGTCACGCAAATGCTATAATTAACCGACAAACGCTCGTTTATGATCAAGAACAAGTTGCGAATGTATTCATACAATGTTCATCGAGTAGGGAAAGTCCATACATAGTGACCATTATCGTTATAACTGTCACTTGACCAGTATCGTTGTAACTACTCATCCAACTTGAATACAATTTGGCACATGCTTTCACGAGAAACTACCAACCCTGACAGAATATAGTACGCTAGTTTAGCCATACATTTAAAGCTACGTACCATGTACACTACTTATTGACCAACCCTCGTATATCAACAGCTTTTGTGAAATACGAATTCTGAAGTACCATCTGAGACAAGGTCACTTTATTAAGCTAACTAACTACGTCTGTTTCGCGAAACTTGCCCAAATTGTATGGCCATTTAAATAATGCAAAACTAATATTTGTTTTCGATAATATTACATTTTATCAAAATTTGAGAATGAGCATTCTTTTTTTTCCGTAAAATGTGGTCAAATATTGATTTTATTACGAACAATTGATTTTTCTGGGAATATAACATGGGAGGAAAGGAGGTAGAGGAGCTGTAGAGGAGTCAAAAAACGAAAAAAAAAAATGGAAATGGACTCCGAAACTTGGTTAGATAGCTTGCAAATGATCTAACTAACAAAACAAAGGTTAAATTTTGAAAATCGGTCAACTATTTCTGAAATTCTAAAAATTTCCCATGTTAAATCCCCATAGACATCTTCACTCTGTGAATGTGTCTATGGGGATTTAACATGGGGAAATTGTTTTTAGCCAGGTTTTTTTAAAAAAAAATCCAGGCTATTGGATTGGCGAAAGCCGGGCGGGCGGGCGGCGGGTGGCGTCCACAATCAATGTTAAGTTTTCGTGTTTCAGTCCATTTCTTTGTTACTGTACCACCTAGGACCACCAAACTGTCACAGCTTCATAATCAAGGGGTGCCCACCACATATCACTATCCAACGTGTTACTTTTTTTTTAACTTGACCCATTTTTTCCGCGCAGTCGACTTCAATGTTAAGTTTTCGCGTTTTCAATGTTATGTTTTCGTGTTTAAGTCCATTTCTTTGGTACTGTACCACCTAGGACCACCAAACTTTCACAGCTTCATAACCAAGGGGTGCCTACCACATACAACTATCCAACATGTGACCATTTTTTTACCTTCACCTATTATTTCTACGTAATTGACTTAGCCATTTTCAACGTTAACTTTTTAACGTACGTCAGGTTAAATGTTTTCGCTAAAACTTTTTCATTATACTATATCTCTGCAACTGCTTCGCCCATTACCTTGAAACTTCACATGCGTGTTTATCATCGTCCATATTTTCATTCTAACCCCTAACCGTGCGGCCCCTGTGCGCAATGTCAAGGTCAAATTACTTTGAATTTATTTGTTAAAGTTTTTCGTGTACTATATCTCTGCAACTGCTTCACCCATTACCTTGATACTTCACATGGGTGTTTATCATCATTGTCGCACCCGCTTGCGGAAAGCGCGATATCGTCGGCATTTTGGCATACGTCCGTCCGTCCGTCCGTACGTCCGTGTGTCCGGTTAAAGTTTTTTCGTTAAAGTTTTTCCATCTACTATATCTATTTTGTTGTGTCCATGCCTCGCCCCATGGCGCGACATGCAGGCCACGACCATCTAGTCTACAACAAGTGGGTATAATTATGTTATCCAAGTGTCCATGCTTGGAAAAAACCTGGCCTTCGTGGCTTTGCCTCGTTTCTTGTTTCGTAATAAAATCAATATTGGACCAACTTTTCACAAAATAAAAAGGTTCATTCTTAAATTTTGATACAATTTAGTATTATAAAAAAAAAGAGAAAGTTTTTGCATTGTTTATATAGCCGTACAATTTGGACCGCTTTCGTGAAACAGACAGTAATACAGTCAGCCAGAAATGGAAACCCTCCCTCCACCCTGTGGGATTTTTCCAGACATATCTTTTTCTGAAACTACATTCAATTACGAGTGCTATGCCTGCGCTCTGTAGCAAGCTGGGTGAATGTTTGGCACCATTTTGAAGTATACCACCCTCGGACTTTTCGCAATTGTGAAAAATCACATTTTTTTCATTGAAAATCGACAGTTTTTTATCTTTAGAAACAACTGATATGGCTGTTTTGTATGTTTTCCGATGTGTTCATAACTATACAATGGAATAATGTTGACTTAAATAGTATCTGCTAATTCAGATGAAACATTTAGCACGTTTTGTTACCCCACCCACTGAATTTCAATGGCAAAACACCTACCTAAATAACTCCATAAAAGTATGGTACTTTTGTATTTTGATTGTGCCAATGGTACCTAGTAGTGTTCATTAGACATGTTAATTGCATACATGCCGATTATCTTATGTCTGCAGTCTATGATACAATGTTAAAATAAAGTATTTTTCACCATTCCCCAACCACACATTTTACAATGGGAATTTTACATGTAATGAATTTCATTCATGTTATGAACTGTCATTTACTTATAAATGCTTTAACTGCATATACAACTACTAATAGCTATCCATGCACACGTTCGATACAGTGTGTCTGAGTGTTGGTTCGTCTGTCCGTCCGCTTTGCATTTACTTAATGATGGTAACTAACTACGCTATATGTCTAATTATGCAAATCTCTCTCGGTGTCTATTAATTGTATCAATGGTAATTGTACTTACTAGTGTTTGTAATATATAGTGAATGCCCATATTCTGATTACATAATGTCTACAGCAGATGATGCAATGTTAAAACAAAGTAGTTTTAACTATATATTCCCCACCCAATGAATTTACAATGACCATTTTACGTGTAATAATTGTTCTTTCTTTATACGCTGCCAGATACTTATGAAAGGTTGATATGAACGTGCTTCTAACAAGCATAATATATCGTTATCAGGGTACATGAGTGTGCTATTTAATCAGGAGCCACACTTGTCGCAAATCCCATAAGCACACATTTTTCCAGTCACAGCCACATATTGGTTATCCACATACATTTCAGATACAGAATGCATGTCTGTTCGTCTCTCTATATGTGCATTTCATATTTATGCAACCATGACAATTACCACGATTATTATTTGGTGTATTCTAATATGAACATCTCTGATACATATAGTTATTACTCTCAGCTGTTGACAGGGCTTTAAACACCATTAAGTAAAATAAATAAATAAATATAATTAGTACTGTTAATGATATAGGTCATAGGTACTAATTTGAAAATTGGATATAGAAAATATACATTTTCTAACATGCGGAATTGATGATTTGTAGCACATATTACTCCATGTATGACACAGTAAATACTAAAATACAGAACATTAAGATGGCTGTGAAGAATACGAGCAAGCTGAGCTGGAGCAAAACAGGACACATACATTGTTATACACTTTCAAGATGACAGCCAGCAAGTAAATGAGTTTGTGTGACATAAACATAAAATTAGGTAGTAGAACCGATGAAACTGAGATATATCCCGGTTCCACATAATGTACACACTATTTATCGTGCATTCCAATAACATTCCCTCAACCCATTCCGAGTCATCAGGAGGAACAGGATTACAATGTGTAGTTGGCACCTGTACTTATTAAATCATGTATATATTAAAAATGTATAACTTGTTTGACTACTGAAATACACTATGTGTCTTACGAGAACATGACTGTGTGTTCCAATGTGTATGACTGTCATCCATTACCAGTGTAAGTGCACACCAGTGCATGCATCATGGCCATTGCCTAATACATGCAGGTACATGTATATTGCTCCATTAGTCTTATTTGAGAGGCACCCATGACGATATTGTATTTTGTAAGTGAGGCGTTGTAAGTAAATATTTAATCATGATTTCATAATAGTGACATTTGATAACATGTAAGGTTGATATACCATTTCATAATTTTCATATAAACAAAGACATTGAAGGTGCATGATATTTCTAAAAGCATGCATATGCTTTTCAAATATATCCGCTATATTCATATAGCTGTTACGTACACACGCATACATAAACTATTTTGTCAAATATGTTTCAACATTCGGTGTTCTTACTTATAGCACACGTGTTATTCTACACCTGTTGTGTCAAATTACCAAAAAGCAAAAAGGATGTAGGTTTGTAATCAACTTGTAATAGTTCCGATTGGCATATACCTGCATAACATTCGGATAATAGCATCATTACATATTTCATATATACAAATACATCGCTTAAATGTAGTGTTTGCATTTCATACTGTGCCGAAATAAATATTTGATACATATGGCTAAACGTATGTATAACTTCTGAAAATATATATATGTCCTCCAAGCTCATGTATATAATTATATAACTATATATACAAGCCAATATTAGTATGTATGTAGTCTGAAAAAGCCATTCGGGGGTATTCAAACATCAATATAGTCCAGCTTAAGAAGTATGCACATCTACCACGTGTAGCCACACACACTCATAGGACCATCAATATACGGTTAAATCCCCATGAATGATAACGTATCTCCATAACATATTGTGCAATGTATCAAAATGTTCATGGAAACAATATCACATAGCCTCTATCGAGACACATTAAATTTTGGATTTTACTATGCAATTGAACCCTTGTCTACATGTCATTCAATTATTTACGCAGGCGGTAAGGATCAGGTTTGTGGAAGGCGTTTTCTGCCGTATTGTTCCACAGTTGTGTATTTTGCTGACTCTTTGGTGTTGTCGGAATATATATTTCTCTATTTGACAACAAGTAATGTCATTCTAATGATCAAACAACTCTATAGCCATGTACCATATGTACATTTATTTACTGAATGCAGAATTATGTTTACATTGTACCTGTTTAGCACAAACATACCACACGTAGTTTGTAGCTAATAGACACGTCTTTGTCTCCATATATCCCTATGTGGCATTGAATCCGCTTAAGCATTCCTATGGTTGTCTGTCAAATGTATTATACCGCAGATGGACAATCATATTCCACTAGTATAGCAACCAGAGACATGTATTCGAGCATATGTCATGGGCTAGCAGAGTTTGGTGTCATCGCTAGATGTGGGACCTCCTCGGGCTATGGGTATTATCAACTATTTTTAGAAATTTAAGCTGTATTAAAAGTGTACATATAGATCCGTAAATATCACATATCCTAATTTCAAAAGCGACCATGTTGATGGTCATCTTGAAACTGATCGACAAGGTGACACTGTATATGATTAGGTTTTTGGTGTATTAGTTTCAATACTGTTTAATTAGAAAAATGAATACAGCACCTGTAGTTGTTAATGTAGAACTGATTACACCAGTGACTGTATGAAATATATATCATTACCATGTATTGTATTTATTTTCCAATGCAACTCACGACCAAGGGTTAATTTAAATTAATGTCACATGTGAAGACATATGCGGTATGCTTAATCTGGGAGAAAGCCGTGCATGTTTGCAATAAGCATCCTCATACCATTCAGCATACCATACTACATACTGCCTTGGCCAATGATCATCATGCTCGCTTAATTGTGAGATATGTGCTCGTTAACAATAATAACATTGTATTCCTTGTCAACACTCAATCCATTTTGGACACAATTTGAAACAGTGTTTCAATACTCAAACTGATTGAAATACATCCGTATTTGTCTTTGAAAATAAGCAGAATATCACACTCTATACACAACAATGTTAGAGTTGTTTAATTACTGAAAAGTGCAGCTTCATCATCAATAGTATTGAACATATAATCATTTTGGCGGCAATTTTGAATATATAATTATAGCATTGTATACCTGGATATGTATATGTTATCAAATTATTTGATTTGTGTACCTCATACTGGTATGTATACATGTAGTAGGTGCATGAAATGCTGTTTATAACAACTCTATACAGTAAAGAATAGAACAAAACAAGAACGTTTTGGCGGCCATTTTGACTGTTCTGACAATTGTGGAAGGACATTGCATCACTATATCATGTATTTTCCATTTAGTTGTGAGGGAAAGCAATGTATATGGCTTTCAACTTTATGAATGTCACGACACGACTCACAGAAACAATGTTGTAAAACAGCCTATTTCGGCAGTCATTTTGAAATATATTGCAATTTACGGATGTAATTAAATGTAAGATGTATTCTAAATCATTTTACATTCAAATTGTGACTTAATTATAGCAATTTACCCGGTTAATATTGATCATAGTGAAAGTTAACAGTCCTTAATACAACAATATAATAATGTTCTGCGGCCATCTTGTAAAATGACCGCAATTTGTTCATCCAGCGGCTTTTTGAGCGCAGACAGCCAGAATTGATAGACAATAGGCTACTGAATCCCGAAAATCATACTCACCAAAAATCCCACATGAGGGGGGGGGGGGGGGGGTATTGTTGGTCTATAACTAACTAACCTATCATCAGCATTGTCGTCTTTAACACCACCAGCCTTCAGTATTGCAGCATGGATCATCTCCAAGCATTCTGGGTCATCTAGATCACACGGAGGTCCATCATCGTCGTCGTCGTCATCTCCCTGACGGTTCGCTGTTTCCGCTCTCTCCAATGCGCGTTCCAGCACCGCTAGCTCCGCGTCAACTTCATCTTGGGACACCGGGGCTAGTGGGTTTTATAATTGAGACCAGAAATGTGATTTTGTAGCTAAGAAGATGCGCGATATCTCATGAAAATATTACAAATTTACGACATTTTCCGTAAAGGACGTCAAATGTTGATGACATTTTCACATGCGGAATGCTTTTCCACATTTGCTCTGTTATGGTTGGTTGGGAGCATGCGATGTGTAATTTAACGATCGGGATTCATACATACCGGAATCCAGACCGGAGACCTGGTTTGGCCCTCAGATACGTATTTGGCATTCTTGTATCGGAGAGTTGAATCTGGTTGTACCCCTAATATGAGTAATATGATTATTCATAATCCTATTACTTTTATGGGACGGGGTCAACTGACTTTGGTATGGTATGGACCTGTCACTAGGTCAGGCTATACTAATTTCAGGGCTGAATATATTTCTTTTCAATGTAATATTCCGTTTTGATTTTGGGATTTCCCCACAAATCAACCGATTCAATTCGGGATCGAACCCGTTGGTCCGGTCTTAAATGACATTAGCTGTTGATAAGCTGTTAAATACCAATACATCAAATCCACATTTTGTCAACATTCGACAGAAACATTTACAGAAAATATCACAATTTCTGAAAACATTGTTCATGAAAAATCGCACATCTTCTTGCTCTTAGGTACAAAATCGCGTGGCTCGTCTCATATACGGACCAACATGCGATTATTTGGGACTAGCTGACTGGGGAGTACGGCTTTTGTGATCAGCCCAGCCCAGCCTGTGCTCACGGGCAGTAGGATCAGGGTCTGCACTGTTGGTATATATGGTTCAATATCCGACTATTTGGGACTGGCGGAATAGTGAGTACGACTTTTGCGACCAGTGTAGACCCAGATCAGCATGCGCATACGATCAATGCCTGCACTGTTGGTATTCAGTCAGTGAGTGAAACACACGTGCTCAGGTTCTACAAAACAGTTTCGTCCAATTTTATGCAGAAAAAGAGGCATATCAATGAGATTGTCATAACCCGTCATGTGAGATGGGTCACGATAGAGGTGGATACAAACTTCAGTAGCCTATTTCATCAACATGGCAAAGAATACTTCGCTAGCAAAGTATACTTTGAGAGAGAACTTTTCAATTTAAGGTTCAGTTTATTAATTTTTCATGAATACATGATAATGTAATACATTCAGTATAATAATTCTGCATACTTTTAATCATCAACTATATGCAATATTTAAGTTCTATATGACATAATGCATTTCGGGAAAAATAAAGAATTACTCCCTCAAACTATACTTTACTAGATAAGTATACTTTGCAATTTTGATGAAATCGCCTACTGAGCAGAGATATTCAAGATGACCACCAAATATTATAAATCCATATTCTATTTCCCCTTAACTGCGTCATTCCGAATCACATGCATAATATCACTGTGAAACAATCATGATATTTTCAGATGTTTTTTTTCTTCACACTTGTTTGCAAATTAAGAGAGAGTTCTTGCGGATGAACTGGTTGACATCTCCTATATCCTGGTATTTTCAATTCATACAAAATATGATATTTACTGTATGTTTCACGAAACCTTCCCAATTTTTACGGCCATATACACAATGCAAAAACAACAATTTTTAGATAATATCAAATTTTATCAAATTTTAAGAATGTGCCTTCTTTTCATTTCGAAAAATGAGTTCTCTATGGAAATTTAACATGGGGAAAAAGAGATGGAGAACATGGAGGAGGAATCTTGGACATTTATTCTGAAACCTAGCTAGATAGCTTGGAAATGATCCAACAAAGAAAAAAAGTTACATTTGGAAAATCGGTCAATTATTTCTGAAATTAGAAAAATAAATTTCCCATGTTAATTTAACATGTGAAAATTGTTTTGTTTGCAAGAAATCAATATTGGACCAAATTTCATGAAATAAAAAGCAGGCTCATTCTTAAATTTTGCTATAATTTAATATTATCGAAAAATATATTGTTTTTGCCTTGTTTATATAGCCGTAAAACGCGTTTAAGTTATATTTAACAAATTGATTAGTTCACCGTCAGATAGCCACCCATTATAATAATATGTTAATCATAGAAACGACTACATGAGTTATGTATATGAATATGCATTGTATTAATATTAGTATTACACGGTTGTATTAATATTGCACGTTTCTCCATAATAATGATAATAATATTAATAATAATAATACACGTAATAATAATAATAATAATAACGTGTCACCCAAAAGTTGAGGACATATTCTCGTGTTTGAAACAAATAGGCAATGCTATATTGTCGGTACTTACATTTAGCAGAGACGAGAACGACAAGCACAAGCACAAGACAGGCGCAAACGAACATGCACAACCTCGCCATGTTGGTCAATGTATGACAACTCACGGCCCGTACCCGGGTTTTATATCGTCATCAACCGGATTTGCTGTGGGCGTTGTTACCCAGCACACAGGAGAAATCATTCGTAGCCCTTACAGCGCTTGACTAAGTATTGTCGTGTGCTGTTTATTTTCTACTTTCCATTTTTCTCATCAAAACATGGTATGACAGCACTTTAGAATCATTTCTAACGGAAATGATTCTATAGTGCTTTCGAACCAAGTTTGTATTGAGAAAGAAGACAACATAAAACAACTTGCAGACGACAATTGTTTTCATTTCCCGCATATGTCGACTGTTGTTTATTAGTTAATTTCCATTTTTCTCATTAAAACAGACTTTGACAGAACATTACAATTATTTTCAATGGAAATATTTCTATAGTGCTGTCGAACCATGTTTTATTTAGAAAGAAGACAAAATAAAAATAATTCTTAACCCTTACAATGCTTGATTAAATGTTGTTGTCTAATGTTTATTTTCTAATTACGGTATTATTCAACATATCGGTGATAACGCTTCAGTTTCAGTATAACTTATCTAACCCGAACACCCATCAGGTTTTCTCCGATATACGTAGGCCAATGGTTGTAAACACACAGGCGTCATTGGCGCAGCCAGTGGGGGTGCAAAGGGTGCGAACGTACCCGTTAAAACTTGACCAGGCGTGTATTGTTACTGTGATATGTAGGGAAAATATTACAGTGGCAGAGAGTTGAATGTAGAAATCAATATTGGTTTCTAGGGAAGGTAGTGGTGGGCAGTAGCGGGACGGTACGGGAGTTTTGCAGAGTTATTGCTTGTAACTATGAGTAAGGTTGCTCCCGTATCCCTTCCCAACTCGATCCACAATTCTCACCAACTTGTTTAAAGAACTTGGCTACGCCACTGGGTATGTCTTGTGGTGTATGAATGCCAGAGGACACACACACACACACACTCTCACACTCTCACTCTCTCTCTCTCTCTCTCTCTCTCTCTGTCTAACATTGACCTTTAAAATCGGGTAGCCCTCCTAAAAAAAAAAAAAAAAAAGCAGTCAGTCACGATCACGTCAATTTCTGGGGCTAAGGATTATGAATTCACGTTGTTCGTGCCATGGTCCGCATTTGTTGTAGCAAGACGAGCCGCATTTCTCTATCTTTACAATCTATGTTCTTTGCTATGCTTATTATGTTAGCTGCCGGCTCGCTGGTACGATAGGTCTCAATATGCATTAACTCATAGAACCCGGATCTTCCCACGTCATCACTGAAGACACGCCATGAGAACACGCCATGTGATTTTGTACCTAAGAACATGTGCGATATCTCATGAAAATATTTACAAAATTTACGATAATTTCTATAAATTACGGAGCCCCGCAGGGGATATGGATTTTTTTTATGAATTCGTTCCCACGAAATAACAATTCGTTCCCTCAATTTAGCAATTCGTTCCCACGAATTAACAATTCCTTCCCTCGAATTAATAGTTCGTTCCCACGAATTGTTTTGGCGCCCAGGTGCGCGCTGAACACCTTTGTGCGCGCGCAGCTGGGCGCCAAAACAATTCCTGGGAACGAATCGTTAATTCGTGGGAACGAATTGCTAAATTGAGGGAACGAATTGTTATTTCGTGGGAACGAATTCATAAAAAAAATCCATATCGTGGTGGTATCAGGCTATTTCCATATGCAAATGCGGGATGATATTTTTTAATTATTTATACTAATTAAATGCGCCACCTGAAAAAAGAATATTTTCGACAGATTATAAAGTATAATCATTGCACATCAACAATAAAATACAGAAAATATATAGTAATGTCCGTTAACATTTTAAGGAAACACGGTTATCGCCGCTGATATCATTGTGGAAATTTACACCTGATATAACTGTATAATAATGCCAATCAATACGTGGGGTAATGGTGAGGAATGTTTAATTTGCCAGAAAATGTCTCAGATGATCTCTCTGATATAATAACAGTTTGTGCCTACTGAGTGCATGTACCTTTAAAGTCCAGAAAGTGTCTAGATTGGGTTTCATGTAGCAGTTTGTGCTTGTTAACATGCTTTTCAAATGGTCATGGCTGTGGAAATAATACAGATGATTAGTGTGTCTGATTTTCATGTTAATTTCAACTAAAAATAGTTTCTTCCATTCATCATGTTAATATATTGCTAAACGATATTATGCATACAACAATGGACATAGAAATCTGTATTCATTTTGTCTCGCCCAGCTGGGCCCCTGTCACTAAACTTCTTACGACTAAAATGTTCGTAAATGCAAACTTATGATAGTCTGTAAATTTCGCATTAACAATGGTTTCTTGTAAACAATGATTGGATTTACATTTATTGAGCATAGGCAGCCTATGCTCAATAAATGTAAATCCATGAGTTTAAATTTCTAGACGATCCTAAATTTGCACTTACGAACATTTTAGTCGTACGAAGTTTAATGAAACGGGCCCCAGGTGACCTGAGACAAGGATATCGGTATAGTCACGCGGGGGCTGAATGGTGATGACATTAATTTAATAATAATTTGTAAACGATCCACTGAACTGGTATTAGCATCCAATTCGTGGGTTAAAACAAAGTTTTGACGTTTTGTTGACATGGCGAGCACGTTGGACATATCAAAAGTCGCATAAATTCAACGAATTAAAAGTTGATTATTAATCTGGGTCAGATAAATATTTTGAGATTCGAAAATATGTTCTATATAGGAGCGAGAAAAAGTATCTATCATATGCACTGGTTGGGACAAGGATATTCCACCCTCGTGATCAAAATATGTCGTCAGAAACTCGGCAAAGCCTCTGACCACATGTTCTGACATTCGGGTGGAATATCCTTTTCTCGCATACCCAGAGTCCATTTCAATGTTATTTCCGAAGCCACGCCCATGTGGGATTTTTCTGTCTCACACGGCTGACATGTCACACACTGCCGGAACTACTTTTTGTGTATTGGCTTCCAAATGTCGTCTGCATTGTTTACAAACACACGCTCTCTACACAGTACTGTCAGTAGACAACAATGTCAACAACGTCGCTCTGGATTTGTTATGTAGGCTATTATTTATTTCAAATGTTATCCAGTTTTATCAAATTTGCGTAAATTTGTGGGACGAGTTGTGTAAGGGGCGTCTGTAAATCAGTTGGCCGAACATTATTATTAAAAAAAAACACATGTAATTGACAGCAAACTATTTACCTCGTATGTTGTTGATTCTTCCCCAAACATATGTATAGTGACAGTTGATAGTGATTGGAATATTTGTTTAATAATCCAGTGATCAAGAATTTCTTGAAAACTGCAACGTGTTGAAACGACAAATGTCCGTCGGAGTGAAACTTTCGGCGGACTGATATTTGCGTAATTGAAGACAGCGTCTCGGAATTGCAATAAATACTCAAAATAAAAACATAAAATGATTCTGTAAACATTATTGTACAAATTTGAATCGAGGATATATGGTCTATTTTCAATATTTATATGAGTTTGTCTCGTACTACGTCCTATTTATTTTGTGTATGTAGTAATTGGGTTTACACATGATGTCATGGGCATCTTCAGACCGTATTTTCATTGGGCCGTTATGTGTTAAATGTTTCGATCCAATGTAGGAGACTCTAATTTGTTGGTGTAAACTGTAAACTGTGTTAATGCCGAACATTATTATTAAAAAAAAACACATGTAATTGACAGCAAACTATTTACCTCGTATGTTGTTGATTCTTCCCCAAACATATGTATAGTGACAGTTGATAGTGATTGGAATATTTGTTTAATAATCCAGTGAGCAAGAATTTCTTGAAAACGGCAATGTGTTGAAATGACAAATGTCCGTCGGAGTGAAACTTTCGGCGGACTGATATTTGCGTAATTGAAGACAGCGTCTCGGAATTGCAATAAATACTTAAAATAAAAACATAAAATGATTCTGTAAACATTATTGTACAAATTTGAATCGAGGATATATGGTCTATTTTCAATATTTATATGAGTTTGTCTCATACTACGTCCTATTTATTTTGTGTATGTAGTAATTGGGTTTACACATGATGTCATGGGCGTCTTCAGACCGTATTTTTAGTGGGCCGTTATGTGTTAAATGTTTCGATCCAATGTAGGAGACTCTAATTTGTTGGTGTAAACTTTGTTTAAACTTTGTTTACACCCATTTCTTGATACGGGTAATGCGATTGAGTGGTTGTATTGGAGATAGCATATAAAGAAAAAAAGTTAGTATTATACTATGGTGGTTCGTTGATGGCGTATTATGGCTAAACATGATTCTGGACTTAGTAGGTATGCGAGAAAAAGTATTCCAGATATACTCCGGTGTGTGACTAAGGATATTCCACCCTCGTGGTCAGAATATGTCGTCAGAAACTCGGCAAAGCCTCGTTTCTGACAACATATTCTGACCACTCGGGTGGAATATCCTTGTCACACACCGGAGTATATATGGAATACTCTTAGTCACACACCGGAGTATATATGGAATACTCTTAGTCCCACACCAGTGCATATGATGGATACTGTTAATATAATATGTGCTTATATGTAGGACATTATAAGATATATTAAGTATTATGCCCCACGTTGCTCTTGAGGTTCCGTACGTCCTTCCGTCCATATGTCCGTGCGTCCGTCCGTGTACATTTACGTCCAAACGTTTATAAGAGTTATTCCAACATGTAATATCGTCAATACTACGATAAAGCATTGCTTCAATACTTGGTCACTTGAATCACCTGAACATTTGTCACACACCCGCGCCACCATTAAGACGACCTTCACATTTGTCACCTTCAAACTATCACTGAAACACTTAGCCATTTTGTTACGTCGAAAATCAATCACATCACGAATGACATGACATTTTTTACCTTCAAAATGGTGCTGAAACAATTAGCCACTTTCTTACGTAAAAAAAGTGTGTAGGACTTTCTCAAATGACTTTGAAATTTATGTATGTTAAAAAAATCGTTTGACACACAATTAGTATGCTCAATAAATGTAAATCCATGAATTGTTTGCAAGAAGACAGTGTTAATGTCAAAGTCACAGACTCATAATTATGGACTTACAAATATTTTAGTCGTACGAAGTTTAGTGAAACGGCCCCCTGACATCTAATAGCACACTCCTGTAGCAATACAGATCTAAATTTATACTGCACGAGTGTGTATTTAGGGGTGAAGCGTATTCCGACAATAAGATTAGAATGCAATCGTTTTGCTGTCGGCAGTAAGTGCGGATGCGCATATGGTGTACGAACGGGGTCAAAACTAAACTTACAGGTGCAGCTATAAAAATATACAGGTGCACCTGTAAAGATACAATTTGGTTTTGACCCCGTTCGTACACCATATGTACGAACTGGGTCAAAACTAAACTTACATGTGCAGCTATAAAAATATACAGGTGCACCTGTAAATGTATAGCTGCACCTGTAAAATGTACAGCTGCAGCTGTAAATATATAGCTGCAGCTGTATTTTTATAGCTGCAGCTATAAACCTATTTTACAGGTGCAGCTATACATTTACAGGTGCAGCTGTAAAAAATGCAGGTGCACCTGTATATTTTATAGCTGCACCTGTAAGTTTAGTTTTGACCCCGTTCGTACATATGGTGTACGAACGGAGTCAAAACTAAATTGTATTTTTACAGGTGCAGCTGTATTTTTTACAGGTGCAGCTGTATTTTTACAGGTGCAGCTGTATTTTGTACAGCTGCACCTGTATATTTACAGCTGCACCTGTATTTTTTATAGCTGCACCTGTAAATTTACAGGTGCACCTGTATATTTTTATAGCTGCACCTGTAAATTTAGTTTTGACCCCGTTCGTACACCATATGCGCAGGCTGATCTGGGACTATGCTGATTGCGTTCATCACGGGGTACACTCACATCAAATCGACTGTGAACAATAACAGTATACATTGTATATATCTATATCTGAATGCAGGGGTTTGGTAGTTATCCCCTCGCCGATAGGCAGGAGGGGATATACTTGTAGCGATAGTCCATGTATGTAACCTCTTTCATTTCTTGTGGGTGGTTTGCCAGGCGCACGCGACGGCGTAAATTAATGGTAGGGATTCCTCCTTATAGGAATCACGATTTGCCTGGTTTTGCCCTCGGGTACGTTTTTATCTTTGGCACTTTTGTTACCTGGGAGTTAACTTGGGTTATTGCCCATTATAAAAGTAGTAAGATTATTACTGATCCGACTGCTTTTGGGAGGGGCCAAGTGATTCTGGTGTGTCAAGGACCTGGCATCAGATCAGGATTATTCTGATTTCAGGGCTGAACATATAATTTTTGTATTGTAAATATGATTTTGGGATTTTCCCCCCATTTGTACATGTACTTGTACAGGTAATATATGGGATTTAGTACTAAACCCATTGACGCACCTTAAATGACATTAGCTGCTGATAGGCCGTTATACCCCAACAAACAAACAAAACTTTCATTCCTTAACAACTATGAACCAATTCACCCATTTTTGTCGTGCCCACTTTCGGACAGTGCGATGCCAAGTTTTTCGGTATACTATCAAAGCCTCGATGGGCACAGGTGGAAGACTCGGACCTATGACACCAAAATAATGCCTATTAAAATATCCCATTACCCCACCCACTTGGTCTCGTACAGTGCCATCTTCTATATAGAAAGGTGATAAAACAATATGGCTATTATAGAAAGGGCCCTCTCTTTTCCGACTCGTACAAACACAATAAACATCGATTAAATGTATGACTTCTGTCTCTCATCGCACAGGCACACATGGTTTGAGATAATGTTCCCACCCTTTAAAGGCCATGGGTTTCAGATATGGGTTAAATGGGAGCAAAACAGTTGATAAAAGAGCATTTAACGGTAGATTTGTTTCGGAACATTTTTGGCTATATTGGTGACGTGAAAAAAAGAAGAAAGAAGAAACAAAATATTATTAAAAAAATAACTACAATTGCAAACGCTAGCTTTGTTCAATGTAGCACTCATATTTCCCGCTAAATAGTTACGTAGCAAATCTGGAGGGGGCGGGTTCCGGAGTTGCTGTATTGCGCTACGTAAAGCACTCAGATAAAAAGCTGTGGGAGCGGTATAATACGCGGGCCGCATCATTCTCGTAAATGTTACCAAATGTTTTTGAATTTAAAAAAAAGTAAAAATATATATATCATTTTTTGTTTTTTGAATAAAAAACCCTTGGGCGGGCTGTTTTATTAGGGGCGGGCGAGTATTAGAATCTAAACATTAATTGTGTGTAGCCTTATATAGCAGTGTGCAATGCTGAACATATTTCGTGATATAGCTTTTGAAAATAGTTTCAAGCGGGTTTTTATTTGTGTAGTATACTCTAGAAAACGGTTGTCAGTGGTAACAATGAATCGGTGAAAGGAATTACGTGAATACTCGCGGGTTTCGCGCAATGCGGCCAACTTAAACATAACATGGAAATGCTATAATTAACCGACAAACGCTCGTTTATGACCAAGAAAAAGTTGCGAATGTATTCATACAATGTTCATCGAGTAGGGAAAGTCCATACATAGTGACCATTATCGTTATAACTGTCACTTGACCAGTATCGTTGTAACTACTCATCCAACTTGAATACAATTTGGCACATGCTTTCACGAGAAACTACCAACCCTGACAGAATATAGTACGCTAGTTTAGCCATACATTTAAAGCTACGTACCATGTACACTACTTATTGACCAACCCTCGTATATCAACAGCTTTTGTGAAATACGAATTCTGAAATACCATCTGAGACAAGGTCACTTTATTAAGCTAACTAACTACGTCTGTTTCGCGAAACTTGCCCAAATTGTATGGCCATTTACATAATGCAAAACTAATATTTTTTTCGATAATATTACATTTTATCAAAATTTGAGAATGAGCATTCTTTTGTTTTCGTAAAATGTGGTCAAATATTGATTTTATTACGAACAATTGATTTTTCTGGGAATATAGCATGGGAGGAAAGGAGGTAGAAGAGCTGTGGAGGAGTCAAAAAAGGAAACAAAAAATGGAAATTGGCTCCGAAACTTGGCTAGATAGCTTGCAAATGATCTAAGAAAACAAAAGTTAAATTTTGAAAATCGGTCCACTATTTCTGAAATTCTAAAAAATTCCCCATGCAATTTAGTATTATAAAAAAAAAGAAAAAGGTTTTGCATTGTTTATATAGCCGAAACATTTGGACCGCTTTCGTGAAACAGACAGTAATACAGTCAGCCAGAAATGGAAACCCTCCCTCCACCCTCCATTTGTGCAGACATATTTTTTTCTGAGACTACATTCAATTACGAGTGCTATGCCGTATGTCTGCGCTCTGTAACCAGCTGGATGAATGTTTGGACCCATTTTGTTTGAGTATACCACCCTCGGACTTTTCGCAATTGTGAAAAATCACATTTTTCATTGAAAATCGACAGTTTTTTATCATTAGAAACAACTGATATGGCAGTTTTATATGTTTTCCGATGTGTTTATAACTATACAATCGAATAATGTTCACTTAAATAGTATCTGCTAATTCAGATGAAAAAAATAGCACGTTTTGTTACCCCACCCACTGAATTTCAATGGCAAAACACCTACCTAAATAACTCCATAAAAGTATGGTACTTTTGTATTTTCATTGTGCCAATGGTACCTAGTAGTATTCATTAGACATGTTAATTGCATACATGCCGATTATCTTATGTCTGCAGTCTATGATACAATGTTAAAAACAAAGTATTATTCACCATTCCCCAACCACACATTTTACAATGGTGACATTTGACATTCATAGTGACATTTGATAACATGTAAGATTGATATACCATTTCATAATTTTCATATAAACAAAGACATTGAAGGTGCATGATATTTCTAAAAGCATGCATATGCTCTTCAAATATATCCACTATATTCATATAGCTGTTATGTACGCACGCATACATAAACTATTTTGTCCAATATGTTTCAACATTCGATGTTCTTACTTATAGCACACGTGTTATTCTACACCTGTTGTGTCAAATTACCAAAAAGCAAAAAGGATGTAGGTTTGTAATCAACTTGTAATAGTTCCGATTGGCATATACCTGCATAACATTCGGATAACAGCATCATTACATATTTCATATATACAAATGCATCGCTTAAATGTAGTGTTTGCATTTCATACTGTGCCGAAATAAATATTTGATACATGTGGCTAAACGTATGTATGACTTCTGAAAAGATATATATGTCATCCAAGCTCATGTATATAATTATATAACTATATATATTAGTATGTATGTAGTCTGGAAAAGCCATTCGGGGGTATTCAATCTAGTCCAGCTTAAGAAGTATGCACATCTACCACGTGTAGCCACACACACTCATAGGACCATCAATATACGGTTAAATCCCCATGAATGATAACGTATCTCCATAACATATTGTGCAATGTATCAAAATGTTCATCTAAACAATATCACATAGCCTCTATCGAGACACATTACATTTTGGATTTTACTATGCAATTGCACTCTTGTCTACATGTCATTCAATTATTTACGAAGGCGGTAAGGATCAGGTTTGTGGAAGGCGTTTTCTGCCGCATTGTACCACATTTGTGTATTTTGATGACTCTTTGGTGTTGTCGGAATATATACTTTTCTATTTGACAACAAGTAATGCCATTCTAATGATCAAACAGCTCTATAGCCATGTACCATATGTACATTTATTTACTGAATGCAGAATTATGCTTACATTGTACCTGTTTAGCACAAACATACCTCACGTAGTTTGTAGCTAATAGACACGTCTTTGTCTCCATATATCCCTATGTGGCATTGAATCCCCTTAAGAATTCCTATGGCTGTCTGTCAAATTTATTACACCGCAGATGGACAATCACGACCATGTTGATGGTCATCTTGAAACTGATCGACAAGGTGACACTGTATATGAGTATGTTTTTGGTGTATTAGTTTCAATACTGTTTAATTAGAAAAATGAATACAGCACCTGTAGTTGTTAATGTAGAACTGATTACATCAGTGACTGTATGAAATATATATCATTACCATGTATTGTATTTATTTTCCAATGCAACTCACGACCAAGGGTTAATTTAAATTAATGTCACATGTGAAGACATATGCGGTATGCTTAATCTGGGAGAAAGCCGTGCATGTTTGCAATAAGCATATTCATACCATTCAGCATACCATACTACATACTGCCTTGGCCAATGATCATCATGCTTGCTTAATTGTGAGATGTGTGCTCGTTAACAATAATAACATTGTATTCGTTGTAAACACTCAATCCATTTTTGTCACAATTTGAAACAGTTTTTCAATACTCAAACTGATTGAAATACATCCGTATTTGTCTTTGAAAATATGCAGACATTTAACGTTGTGTATAGAGTTGTTTAATTACTGAAAAGTGTAGCTTCATCATCAATAGTATTGAACATATGATCATTTTGGCGGCCATTTGGATATATAATTATATAATTGTATACCTGGATATGTATATGTTATCAAATGATTTGATGTGTGTACCTCAAACTGGTATGTATACATGTAGTAGGTGCATGAAATGCTGTTTATAACAACTCTATACGGTAAAGAATAGAACAAAACAAGAACGTTTTGGCGGCCATTTTGACTGTTCTGACAATTGTGGAAGGATATTGCATCACTATATCATGTTTTTCCATTTAGTTGTGAGGGAAAGTAATGTATATGGGTTTCAACTTTATGAATGTCAGTATGTGTTCGTAACAACACACGACTCACAGAAAAATGTTGTAAAACAGCCTATTTCGGCAGCCATTTTGAAATATATTGCCATTTACGGATGTAATTAAATGTAAGATGTATTCTAAATCATTTTACATTCAAATTATGACTTAATTATAGCAATTTACCCGGTTAATACAACAATATAATACTGTTCGGCGGCCATCTTGTAAACTGGCCGCGATTTGTTCATCCATGGGTTTTTGAGCGCAGACAACCAGTATTGATAGAAAATAGGCTACTGAATCCGAAAATCATACTCACCAAAAATCCCACATGGGGGAGGGTGGGGGGTTATTGTCGGTCTATAACTAACTAACCTATCATCAGCATTGTCATCGTTAACACCACCAGCCTTCAGTATTGCGTGGATCATCGCAAAGCATTCTGGTTCATCTAGATCACACGGAGGTCCATCATCGCCGTCGTCGTCGTCGTCATATCCCTGACTGTTCGCCGTTTCCACTGTCTTCAATGCGCGTTCCAGCGCCGCTAGCTCCGCGTCATCTTAATCTTGGGACACCGTGGCTAGTGGGTTTTATAATTGAAACCAGAAATGTGATTGTGTAGCTAAGAAGATGCGCGATATCTCATGAAAATATTACAAATTTACGATATTTTCCGTAAAGGACGTCAAATGTTGATGACATTTTCACAGCACATGCGGAATGCCTTTCCACATTTGCTCTCTTGTGGTTGATTGGGAGCATGCGATGTGTAATTTAACGATCGGGATTCATACATACCGGAATCCAGACCGGAGACCTGGAGAGAGAGAGAGAGAGAGAGAGAGAGAGAGAGAGAGTGTGTGTGTGTGTGTGTGTGTGTGTGTGTGTGTGTGTGTGTGTGCGTGCGAGTATAGACGCTATCTGCATACAATGTAGAAACAAATACAGTGACAATTGTCTAAGCCGGACACACTGGAGGTCACCTCAGGTTAGGTTATCAGATGTAGAGAAAGTTCCACGGATCCTCTGGCATTCATGCACCTCAAGACATACCCAGTGGCGTAGCCAAGTTATTTAAACAAGTTGGTGCGACTTGTGGATCGAGTTGGGAAGGGATACGGGAGCAACCTTACTCATAGTTACAAGCAGTAACTCTGCAAAAATCCCGTACAGTTCCGCTACTGACCACCACTACTTTCCCTAGAAACCAATATTGATGTCTACATTCAACTCTGTGCCACCGTAATATTTTCCCTACATATCACAGTAACAATACACGCCTGGTCAAGTTTTAACGGGTACGTTCGCACCCTTTGCACCCCCACTGGCTGCGCCACTGACGCCTGTGTGTTTACAACCATTGGCCTACGTATATCGGAGAAAACCTGATGGGTGTTCGGGTTAGATAAGTTATACTGAAACTGAAGCGTTATCACAGATATGTTGAATAATATCGTAATTAGAAAATAAACATCAGACGACAACATTTAATCAAGCATTGTAAGGGTTAAGAATTATTTTTATTTTGTCTTCTTTCTCAATAAAACATGGTTCGACAGCACTATAGAAATATTTATATTGAAAATAATTGTAAAGTTCTGTCAAAGTCTGTTTTAATGAGAACAATGGAAATTAACTAATAAACAACAGTCGACATATGCGGGAAATGAAAACAATTGTCGTTTGTTATTTTTTTTTATTTATCTTCTTTATCAATAAAAACATGGTTCGAAAGCACTATAGAATCATTTCCGTTGGAAATGATTATAAAGTGCTGTCATACCATGTGTTGATGAGAAAAATGGAAAGTAGAAAATAAACAGTAGACAACAATACTTAATCAAGCGCTGTAAGGGCTAAGAATGATTGCTACTGTGTGCTGGGTAACAACGCTCACAGCAAATCCGGTTGATGACGATATAAAACCCGGGTACGGGCCGTGAGTTGTCATACATTGACCAACATGGGGAGGTTGTGCATGTTCGTTTGCGCCTGTCTTGTGCTTGTGCTTGTCGTTCTCGTTCCCGCTAAATGTAAGTACCGACAATATAGCATTGCCCATTTGTTTCAAAATCGAGAATATGTCCTCAACGTTATTATTATTATTATTATTATTACGTGTATTATTAGTATTAATATTATTATTATTATTATGGAGAAACGTGCAATATTAATACAACCGTGTAATATTAATATTAATACAGTGCATGTTCATTTACATAACTCATGTAGTCGTTTCTATGATTAACATATTATTATAATCGGTGGCTACTTGACGGTAAACTAATCAATTTGTTAAATATAACTTAAACGCGTTTTACGGCTATATAAATAAGGCAAAAACAATACACTTTTCGATAATATTAAATTATAGCAAAATTTCAGAACGAGCCTGCTTTTTATTTCGTGAAATTTGGTCCAATATTGATTTTCTTGCAAACAAAACAATTTCCACATGTTAAATTAACATGGGAATTTTTTTTTTCTTATTTCAGAAATAGTGGACCGATTATCAAAATGTAATTTTTTTTCTTTGTTAGATCTTTTCCACGCTATCAAGCTAGGTTTCAGAATCAATTTCCAAGATTCCTCCTCCATGTTCTCCACCTCTTTTTCCCCATGTTAAATTTCCATAGAGAACTCATTTTTCGAAATGAAAAGAAGGCACATTCTTAAAATTTGATATTATCTAATACAACTGTTGTACAACAAGCCACGCGATTTTGTACAAGTGTGAAGAAAAAAACATCTGAAAATATCATGATTGTTTCACAGTGATATTATGCATGTGATTCGGAATGACGCAGTTAAGGGGAAATAGAATATGGATTTATAATATTTGGCGGCCATCTTGAATATCTCTGCTCAGTAGTCGATTTCATCAAAATTGCAAAGTATACTTATCTAGTAAAGTATAGTTTGAGGGAGTAATCATTTATTCTTCCCGAAATGCATTATGTCATATAGTTGATGATTAAAAGTATGCAGAATTATTATACTGAATTTATTACATTATAATGTAATGTAATAAATTCAGTATAAGAAAAATTAATAAATTTAACCTTAAATTGAAAATTTCGTCCTCAAAGTATACTTTGCCAACGAAGTATACTTTGCCATGTTGATGAAATAGGCTACTGAAGTTTGTATCCACCTCTATCGTGACCCATCTCACATGACGGGTTATGACAATCTCATTGATATGCCTCTTTTTCTGCATACAATTAGACGAAACTGTTTTGTAGAACCTGAGCACGTATGTTTCACTCACTGACTGAATACCACCAGTGCAGGCATTGATCGTATGCGCATGCTGATCTGGGTCTACACTGGTCGCAAAAGTCGTACTCACCATTCCGCCAGTCCCAAATAGTCGGATATTGAACCATATATACCAACAGTGCAGACCCTGATCCTACTGCCCGTGAGCACAAAAGCCGTACTCCCCAGTCATCTAGTCCCAAATAATCGCATATTGGTCCGTATATGAGACAAGCCCCGCGATTTTGTACAAGTGTGAATAAAAAAACATCTGAAAATATCATGATTGTTTCACAGTGATATTATGCATGTGATTCGGAATGACGCAGTTAAGGGGAAATAGAATATGGATTTATAATAGTTGGTGGTCATCTTGAATATCTCTGCTCAGTAGGCGATTTCATCAAAATTGCAAAGTATACTTATCTAGTAAAGTATAGTTTGAGGGAGTAATCTTTATTTTTCCCGAAATGCATTATGTCATATAGAACTTAAATATTGCATATAGTTGATGATTAAAAGTATGCAGAATTATTATACTGAATGTATTACATTATCATGTAATGTAATAAATTCAGTATAATAAAAATTAATAAACTGAACCTTAAATTGAAAAGTTCTCTCTCAAAGTATACTTTGCTAGCGAAGTATTCTTTGCCATGTTGATGAAATAGGCTACTGAAGTTTGTATCCACCTCTATCGTGACCCATCTCACATGACGGGTTATGACAATCTCATTGATATGCCTCTTTTTCTGCATAAAATTGGACGAAACTGTTTTGTAGAACCTGCGCACGTGTGTTTCACTCACTGACTGAATACCAACAGTGCAGGCACTGATCGTATGCGCATGCTGATCTGGGTCTACACTGGTCGCAAAAGTCGTACTCACCATTCCGCCCCAGTCCCAAATAGTCGGATATTGAACCATATATACCAACAGTGCAGACCCTGATCCTACTGCCCGTGAGCACAGGCTGGGCTGGGCTGATCACAAAAGCCGTACTCCCCAGTCAGCTAGTCCCAAATAATCACATGTTGGTCCGTATATGAGACGAGCCACGCGATTTTGTACCTAAGAGCAAGAAGATGTGAGATTTTTCAAGAAAAATGTTTTCAGAATTTGTGATATTTTCTGTAAATGTTTCTGTCGAATGTTGACAAAATGTGGATTTGCTGTATTGGTATTTAACGGCTTATCAACAGCTAATGTCATTTAAGACCGAACCAACGGGTTCGATCCCGCATTGAATCGGTTGATTTGTGGGGAAATACCAAAATCAAAACGGAATATTACATCGAAAAGAAATATATTCAGCCCTGAAATTTGTATAACCTGACCTAGTGACAGGTCCATACCACACCCGTACCATAAAAGTAATAGGATTATGAATAATCATATTACTCATATTACGGGTATAACCAGATTCAACTCTCCGATACAAGAATGCCAAATACGTATCTGAGGGCCAACCTTCTCTCTCTCTCTCTCGTGTTGCAAATTAGCATTATTGAATTTTGACATTGAGCTGACATTGACCTTGACCTTTAAAATCGGGTAGCCTCCAAATAATAGTTTTTTGCTGATCACGATCACGTCCCACGTCTGGGGCTAATGAACTTCACTATTAGCAGTTCACGTTGTTCGTGTCATGTTCTGCATTTGTTGCAGCAAGACGAGTCGCATTTCCCCTATCTTTACAATCTATTGTTGTTTGTTATGCTTATTATGTTGGGCTCGCTGTTACGATAGATCTCCATATCCATTTAGTCATAAAACCCGGATCTTCCCACGCCATCACCATAGGAGACACTCCATGTGATTTTGTACCTAAGAACATATGCAATATCTCATGAAAAATATTTACAAAATTTACAATAATTTCTGTAAATTACGGAGCCCCGCAAAGGACTTGATTTTTTTTTATTAATTCGTAACCACGAAATGACAATTCGTTCCCTCAATTTAACAATTCGTTCCCACGAATTAACAATTAGTTCCCACGAAATGCCATACCCTCGAATAAACAATTCGTTCCCTTTGTGCGCGCGCAGCTGGGCGCCTAACCAATTCGTGGGAAAGAATTGTTAATTCGTGGGAATGAATTGTTAATTCGTGGGAAAGAATTGTTAAATTGAGGGAACGAATTGTTAATTCGAAGGAACGAATTGTTAATTCGTGGGAACGAATTGTCAAATTGAGGTAACGAATCGTTATTTCTTTAGATCAAATTATTATTTCGTGGGAACGAATTAATAAAAAAGAAGTCTACGTACTCTGCGGGGCTCCGTAGTAAAGCGTACGGTCATGTATGCAATTAATTGAATGGTCAAATATGTATGTTAATACACAAGAAGCCAGTGCAGCATATGATGTCTTCGAGTGTATGCTTGATAGTTTCTTATATCAACATGTCAATGAGCCTACAAGATTCCGTGATAACCAGTGTTGTAATACATTATACCTTATATTTACAAATGAAGAGAATATGCTAGACTCGCTGCAAATAGACAGTCCCGTAGGAGCTAGTGATCATTCTCTTCTGAAATTTGAATTCATCTGCTATATGGATACAGATAATGATACATTTATTCCCAAATACAAATATTACAAGGGAAATTACCATAATATATAAAATGAGATGGACATTTGTGATTGGGATAATTTACTCTGTAATATTGACATGAATGTGAATTGGAACTAATTCGGTACGAAACTAACAAGCCTTATGGAGAAACATATTCCTAAACCAAAGGAAAGTAAAAAGTTTGTAGATAAACCACTTTGGATGAATGAGCAAGTGTGTAATACAAATACTGTAAAACGACAGTGAATATATTCAATATGTTATAGCAAGAAATGAATGTACAAATACAGTTCGTTTAGCTAAACGTGAATATGAACGGAAAATTGCCAATGAGGTGAAGACGGATCCAAACTCTTTTTGGAAGTATGTGCAATCAAAGACAAAGACACGTTCAGGTGTGAGTGATTTATATAAAGAAGATGGATCATTAACTAATGGTGACCAGGAAAAGGTGAATGAGCTAAATAACTTTTTATCTTGTGTGTTTACTAGATCCGCGGACATGGACAGCGAGGCACCAAACTCAGATGGGCTTTTTGATACGTCACTTGATGATATTCATATTACCCGTGAACAAATAAGTACACTATTGGCCAATCTGAAGACGAGCAAATCGGCTGGGCCAGTTGAACTCCGCCCAAAGGTTTTATTTAAAATCAGGAATGCTCTAGTAGATCCATTATATATTTTATTCAATCAGTCACTTGCAACTGGTACAGTGCCATTTGGATGAAAGGATGCTCATGTTTCGTCCATATTTAAAAAATGAGATAAGAAAGTTGCCGGCAATTACAGACGTGTGAGTTTGACATCAATTGTTTGTAAGATTCTTAAATCAATAATAAGAGACAATATCATGGATTATATGAAGTTAAATAACATATTTTCCGAATGTCAATATGGTTTCAAACCAGGTCGTTCTTGCGTAAGTCGTTCTTGCGTAACTCAGCTTATAGATGTCATGGATAAATGGATGGAATATATAGATAACTCGGTACCGGTTGATGTAATATACTTAGATTTCAGTAAGGCGGTTGACTCGGTTTCACATCAAAGATTATGCATAAAGCTTTACCGATATAGTATCAGAGGACCAGTTCTTGCTTGGATCAAAGACTTTCTTAATGGGAGAAGACACCGCGTTGTATATAAATCAGCAACATCTGATTGACTCGATGCTATTTCTGGAGTCCCACAGGGCAGCGTACTTGGTCATGTTCTCTTCGTGATATGTATAACAATAACTGTCATACGTTCATATGTGTGATAATAATGGACAATCCGATATTTCATCCGTAACTGAGGAGAAGTTTCTCGGTGTGACATTTCAACCAAACCTGAAGTTTGACAAGCATATTGACAATATTGTACTCAAAGCAAATATAGTTCTTGGTGTAATTAAGAATAGTTTTGAATATCTGGAAAAAGATACATTCCTTACATTATACAAATCCTTAATCCGACCACGACTTGAAGATGGAACATCTGTTTGGAATCCACACTTAAAGAAAGACATAAGACATAAGACGGATTGAAAGAGTACAGCGTCGAGCAACCAAAATAGTTCGCGGATTTCATAACAGAACATATACTGAACGCATGATCCAACTTGCGCTTCCTACGTTAGAGTACAGACGGGCGAGATACGATATGCTTCAAGTGTACAAATGTATGCATAGTATTGACGATACTGCTGAGAATCTTTTTTCATTGAATGAGTCTATCACTCGCGGCCAGTGTCGACTAAAAATTAGAGAGAATTCATTTGAATTGAGAGTAACTGATACATGGAATCGGAGTCCTGCTCGATCAACAGTTTCAAATCCCTGCTGAACGAGACGATCTGGAACCGTAACAAGTTTATACCAACATAATAAGATATCATGCGCAGTCCTATAAACGTTATTAATAAGTACAAATACGAAGGGTCTAAGAAGATATAAACTTATAACCAACTGATCATCGAAGGTATGAAAGGTATCAAAGGTATCAAAGCACACACGAGAGGAAATTATTTAACATTCAACCCTAAGTGACTGATATGGACTATTTAATGTCAAAGAGATTGTTCCATTATGTTGGAAAATGGATAAGTTAGTAGAACTAAACTAAATATCCACAAATGGTGCAGATCTTGATGAGACGGTTAGTTACAAATGTATTTACTTGTACTTGAATACTGTGCTTGAAATTGTTACAGCTCAGGTTCAGGCAATCAAGTTGCTTGATTGCGCATTGGCATTGGCAATAGATGCTCAGAAACATTGACAGTCTGGGCAAGATAACGCAAGCGGTTGTGTAGAGCACGGTTGTCACCATCCATGTCCTTATATCGTTTTGATTATGTAATAAAACCATGGACCATTGTCATTGTATTGTATTGTATGGGGGTATACAATACATTTGGTATGTTTAAAGTACGTGGAGTCCAAACTTTAAACCGACCAAATGTATTGTATACCCCAATAACCGCAACAGACCATGTTTAACTTATATTCTAATGCACCGAAACTAGAAAGCACGCATCTGATTGGTCAATTGAAATCAGAGCCTATAAAATATGAAAAATCACAGCATATAAAATCTCCGTTTTACCAGCCTGTGTTTTACAATTTATGTAACCCTACGCGCTTTTGTAAACAATGCCAGCGCGGCGGTGAATGCAAATATTTCCAAATTAATTTCGGTACATTTTCGGTTATCCATTCGGCCATATTGACATGTACAACCAGAAAGCGAAAAGAGAATCTACCAACGGCTGACAAACGTGGCTTCAGTGTGGTGGCCCTTCAACAAATTCCTAAAAATATTACCCCACCCGCCCAAAATGCAGAAGAATTTAATAAAGTGCTCAATGAAATGCAAACTCAATATGCCAGTACCAGCCTATAACTTTACGAATTCCAATGTGCACATACATGACTATACATAATAAACTATATTGTAGATGGGTATTCACCTGAATTAGGCGTAAATCCAGGGAAATCCTAGGCCTGTTGACACAAGTTGTTGCTGACATTTCCTTTGTAAAATCACACGAACACAAATCCCAATGCAGAATTGTTGGCATTTCTTTAAATGAATAAAAGCAAATAACTGTTGCAACTACACATACAAAAGCAATACAATGGTTAATATAAACATTACAGTTGAATAAATGTATAGATGTCTTAGAAAAAGTCCCGTTAATCTCTATTTGAAATGGGAATATTCTTCGGCGGAGTTAAATTTCTTCAAATTCATTTGGTGTGAGGCGGTTATCGATATGACGACAACAACCTGCTGACGTAATGAAAAAGATCACTGTTCGTGATATGCTACGACGTTTATAGAAAGCGGGGAGCACACTAGGTGCATTAGAATGGGGATAACCATGCTTTGTTTTTCGATTTGGAGCGGTATGTGTGAGGTTTTATGGTCTGTGAATCAGTTTTACGGCTCCGCTAACGCGTCGCCGTAAAACTGATTCACAGACCATAAAACCTCCCACATACCGCTCCAAATCGAAAATCAAAGCATGGTTATCCCCTAATTTACACTGCATTTTCTGATATGTAGTTGCAAAAATGTAAATGACTAAATATAAGGTTAGAAGACACCAAATGGTGCGAAACCGCCCAGGGTGTATGCAAAAGTAGTCCGGTATAAAAAAATAGTGCGGGTGTTTTGAGGTCACAGACACCGTTTGCTTGCAAATCTTGATCCATTACTACCCAGTTTCACTTGAGGAACATTTTGGGGTGCCTTTAACACCAGTTTTCAACATATTTGTAGCATTTAAAAGAAAACACTGAACCTGTTGGTCACTTGATGTACACGGAGTTTCCGTGGCCAACAAATGTACACAATATTGGAGGATATGACAAGGTTGGATTTTTCTTTCTTAGGAGTAAGTGAACCTATTGTTTAGTTCATGCAGAACCAGTACAGACTGGCTGCAGGTCATGTACAAGTGGGTCCCACAACATCCATACGAATAGTGAAAGTAGGAGAGACTGGCCTTATTGGATGGCATTCGGTTAAATTATATAGTAAAACTATTTGGTGGTGTCTAACCTATAAGAATAATCTTGTTTTACGTCATGTTGGCGTAATTCCTGGAACAGCGACGCTGCCTGTCAATAGCGTGCCATTCAACAACATTGCGCGACGTCACATGGGCTAATGTATTATACTGGAATGTAAACGAAATACGTCGAATGGGCTTTTCCATTAATAAGCCATGGAATATAGCATTTCACCCGAAAGTCTCTGTAACACAACTGCCATTATTGCCAATAATTCGAGAAAAATATGCTGATCAGCAGAAAATAAATCACCAACAATCGGAGTGTAGGAAAGCTGCCATTTTGGGGAAAAAGAAGTAATTTGGTGCAAAAATCGCGAAAAATGGAAAACAAAATATTGAGATAAAACGTGTGGTGATATTATCAAACGAACTTAATAAAACATTTTAGTGTTTATAGAAAAAAGATAATTCGAGTATTTTGGGAGTAGTAGTATATGGGAGTCAAAATTATACCACCTCCCTCTGGAAGTCCCACGCTAGGCGCGGTGGCACCCATCAGGAGGTAGTATCATTTTTGACTCCCATATACTACTTGGGTCTTCCCCCACTGTTCGCACGGTATGGATGAGAAGAGTGGAAAATCTTTTTCAGCAACCACGAGTCCATATACTTCCTCGACTGGATGAGAAGTTATCAATGAGACGAGATGGTGATTCAACCACCTCTGACAACATGTTAGAGATAAGCCATCCCTATGTTATACTCAGTATATACAGCAATCTGCCATACATAGCAGGCCTGTCATACATATCAAGTCACAACAACTTACACCCTATTAGAGATAAGAATCCATTGGTTATACTCAGTATAATACAGCAATCAGTCATACATATCAACAACTTACACCCTATTGGAGATAAGAATCCATTGGTTATACTCAGTATAATACAGCAATCAGTCATACATATCAACAACTTACACCCTATTAGAGATAAGAATCCATTGGTTATACTCAGTATAATACAGCAATCAGTCATAAATAGCAACAACTTACACCCTATTAGAGATAAGAATCCATTGGTTATACTCAGTATAATACAGCAATCAGTCATACATATCAGCAACTTACACCCTATTAGAGATAAGAATCCATTGGTTATGCTCAGATAATACAGCAATCAGTCATACATATCAACAACTTACACCCTATTAGAGATAAGAATCCATTGGTTATACTCAGAAGAATACAGCAATCCGGCATACATAGCAACAACTTACACCCTATTAGAGATAAGAATATATTGGTTATACTCAGTATATACAGCAATCTGCCATATATAGCAGACCTGTCATACATATCAAGTCACCACCTCTGACGCACTGTTAGAGATAAGTTATCCATAAGTTATACTCTGTATAATACAGCAATCTGTCATACATATCAACAACTTACACCCTATTAGAGATAAGAATCCATTGGTTATACTCAGCATAATGCCTACCATAAATCAAATGAAAGTGCAAGCTAAGATTTGGGGAATTTATAAGAATGTAATTTTTTTTCCACAACTTTGTTTTCGGCAACCAACATCTTTTTTTAGGGTCTTTGTTGGGTCAACTAGTGTCCCACGATAGAAAGAATATTTGTCCAAAAATGTGGTGCGACATGTGTGCGATACACCATTGCCACGTTGGAAGTGTTTGCAAGCTCCTTTTACGCTACCAAGATAGAAAACGTCTCGTTTTTGTTTTGTTGTTGCCAGAAAAAGTCGTGTTGAACATTGGTAGATGTAAGTACATACAGAAACTTGTGAACAAGAATGGCAGTTCGAGCAACTTTCCATGTGATGGAAATACGAACGACAAAGCAGGTTTCTAGACATTTGTTGCTAGAGAATGCATACGAGAACAACCCTGTATCTGGCATAGGAGACGTAGACTATCTAGCGGACAACGAAGGACACACCCACCTCCAACCTTTGGAAGGATTACCAGCATTCGTAGACGATCTGTACGTGTTTGGCTATCTAGAAAGGGAAGAGTGTGTAGTAGTTGGATCTCGCGTACGATGTACAACTGGGGAGCAAGGTTCTGCAAAATGTTGTGTATCGAAGATTGCTATAGCTGCGTGAGAAACCATCCGTCGTGGACAGAAACCTTTGCATGCAGCTATAGTACACACTATTCGAATGAGACAGGACTCTGGAAACAGCGATATTCGAAACACCATTGCCCGTATATAGCAATGGACACATAGTAGAGCCCTACACGCCTGGAACAAAATACACCACAATATGCCTATTGTTGGAAACAGATGTTCCCCGTTTGCAGTATTTGTGGCAAAGATTGCAGTGTCGGAAATCCCCATAGAAATTCTGGAAGCAGGATTGGACCCACTAGAAAGGAGATTGCAACCGCAAGGTTTCGGTATATATTGCGTAGACTACACACGATAATTCTCCGGTGTACTATATCGTGAAGCGTTGGTTCGACATTTGGTAGGCATGCACGGTTTCGTAGAGCAAGGGAACTTTCCCTCGAATATGGCCCCTTGGCATTCGAACGAAAACTCTTCCGATACGATACATGCAACGATTTTCGACGATACGGACAACGTTGGCAACCACGTTTTTACCTGGATACAAAATGGAGACTGAAAGACAACTAGAACACAATTGTACAACAAGGTAGTATCGAATTTCGAAGCTGGAGAAATACGAGAAAGCATAGGGGAGCATCTAGCAGACTACGCGGACTGTACCAACGAACATCTACGAAAAACCTTTGCATATCCAGACGTACAGAAACGCGGTTGTACTAGAATCGAGGTATCCGTGTATGCTTTCCAAGACACATGCAGATGCTGTTGTGGAGGAGGCAAGAGGCGTGGTTTCTAGTGGCAGTCCCATATTTGTTGTACAACCACTACAAAGACAATGGAAAAGTCTAGCAAAGAAGCTAGATAAATGTTTGGTACTCGGAGACAGACCATGTGGACAGATATGTGTTGCATGGTACGCACACACAGGTACTGGGCGTATCTCTGGGGTTCGTATTCGGCCTAGTGCTGCCACTGTGGAATATCCCGGGAGATGGGAGAGATCTATGGATTGGGCTGCTGCAGACTTTGGATTTCGTGCATGCCCAATATTCCGTGCAGATATATTGTCCACGGAAGACGGGGAGGTAGAAATGTCTCCGCTACGTTGCCACACGAAGGCAAAATACTCTGCTACGATACTATGTGCCAGTCGACAACCATGCGAGATTCGTGCAAGAGGGCCGGATGTAGATCTTGTAGAGATACTTGCACCAACGGATACAGTTTCTTGGGAGTGGAGAACTACGAAGTGCCAATCGACAGGAGTGGAAAAGCCTAGATACGAGCTTGTAGAGGTTCCAGAGATAGCTGCAGCGCGAACAATTTCTACACTATCTCCTCGCAATCGTGCACATATGATGGTACAGATACGGAACGCAGAAGAGGCAGAAATATGGAGGCGTTCTACGCTTGCCAAAGAATTGGAATGCTATTCGAAAGGAGAATATACTAGGAGAAAAGAAGAGTTGGCCAAGTTGACAGATGCTGCAAAAGAACACACGTTGCATGTGGACAATACAGAGTTGCGGAAGAAAACAGTACACAAGTTTCTTGGAGACAAAACTACACAAAATATTTCCTCCATTGGCGACGGGAAAACGGTGTGGACAGTTCTGGGTTTTCGGCGAACGCAAACAAATATATACGTGGAGCCATGCACACGAGTCGCACTGTGGAAAGAGGATCTACAACCTATTTGTGTATGGCCAACGAGAGGACTTTCCAAGATTCTAGACAATTGTGCAGATGCGTTCGAGAACGAGGAAACAGCTTGTGGAAAGAAGGAAACACACTGGATATCTGCATGCTTGGCTCTTCGTATTTGAGTCGGACAGAGCAGAGCGTTTGCAAAAGGAGGTTGCACCATCGTCTGGAACCCTATCGATGTAGTAGAGACTTCCGATCCCACACAGCTAGAAAGAATACAAAAATTGGCGGAAGCAACGGAGGAGTATGGTTGCACGGAGAAACTGTATCGAAGAAACTGTTGTACAGAAAGACACCAAACAGTACAGAGACGTAGACGTGGAAGCAAGACTGTTCGGTTGCATTGGATACGCGAACACCACGTACAGAGGTGCCAAGCGAACGATACTATTTCTAGTGGCTACGGACGAAGAAGGTGCACCAACAACTGGAGAGGAGATTCCGACCTACGGATATTTCCTGCAGCAAGCAGTGGACAACATCGGGATAGATCTTTCCACTGTACAGAATCCAATACGCTGCAGGATGGGAAAACCACGCACAACACCTAGCAAGAAGAAGTCTAGATGGTTTGTCGTGTGTCCAGTTGCGGTACGAGATTTGTAGGGAACCCCACTTTTTCCATTTCGATAAAAAATAATCCCCCCCCAAAAAAAAATGAAAATGGCTACTGCATGTAGAACGGGTCGCGACTACCATAGTGCTGGTGCACGGAGTCGCTAGTTTCGTTTTATCCCTTCGGCGTACCGGACTGTTGGGTGGAGTGCACGAACTGGGCGTCGGTGTCTGTTTTGCTCTTCCAGAGTCTACGGGCATCTAGAGCCACAAATGTGAACAGTATTATGCAGCCCGTGTACGCCGCGACAGAGAACCCCAGCCACCACTTCGTATTCTCTACGGTTCTCCAGATGTCGTGCACCTCCCGCTCGTCTTTCTTCGAACATTCGGAATCGGCATCGCCGGAAATCACATCCAACAGCCTGCATTCCAGCGCATCCAATCGGCTCTCTCCAGACGTCTCTCCATATGTCGAACAGCCGCGTCGATTCGCCGAACGAGCTGGCGTTTCGCGCATCTTCTAGTAGATCCGTGGGGAACACGGTGGGGACCGCAAAACCAAAAATTTGTACTACAGAAGTAGATTTTTCTTCTTCTTCGGGTTTTGTACTACGTTCTGCATCGACGGCGTTCCAGATTCTTCGAAGGCGAGTCGTGCCGATTCCATATTTTTTCTTCGTGTCGTCCGCAGACTCGACACCTCGAAGATTGAGAATATCTCGTATATCTTGTTCCGACAATTCTCGTTTCTGTGGCATTTCTTTTTCCACAATAAAAAATAAACAAAATATATTTGTATATATCGCCCCTTAAGGTATCACTGTGCTAAATATAGTACACATCGGCCAGGGGGTATGCTTTAGTAGTCCGGTATAAAAAAATAGTGCAGATGTTTTGAGGCCACAGACCCAGTTTGCTTGTAAATCCTGATCCATTACAGCCCAATTGTACTTGAGAAACATGTTGGGGTAACACCAGTTTCCAGCAAATTTCTTAGCATTTTAAAAGAAATTACTGAGCCTGCTTGTCACGTGATGTGAACACTACGTCACATGACACTTTGATGATAAACAATATGGCGGACAGGACAATGTTGAAATTTTCTTTCTTAGGAGTAAGTGAACATATTGTTTAATTAGTGAAAATCCGGTGCAGACAGGTTGCAGGTTATGAACAGGTAGGTTCCACAGCATCCATACGAATAGTGAAAGTGTGAGAGAATGGCCATATTTGGAGGAATCGGCTAAGTTGTATAGTAAAACTAATTGGTGGTTGCTAGCCTATAAGCATTTCCGGGTCATCAGTGGATGTCGTCTGCTTTCTTGAAAAACAATTTAAAATAAACGGTTTTAAAAATCATTTGGCTACAGCAAGTTTTATTAAGAGAACAAAGGACAGAATTGCTGGAAAATCAGTTTTATTTAATGAAAATGGTTGCATCAAGTGGGTCGGGATAACCACAGGTGTACGAGTCAAATATGGAAAGATTAAAGTTAAATTTCCAAATGATGCAAGAACAAAATACTATTATACACATAGAGTAGCATTCATGCTACACCATAATGTGTTTGAAATACCCAGGCACCTTGAAATATCACATTTATGTGGTTGTTCCCTGTGTGTTAACCCGGCCCACCTGAGTGCTGAGTCAACAATTATAAATAATTCTCGAAAGAATTGACATAGCGAAAAGCGCTGTCTGAGCCATGCACTCGACGGCGTCACATATCCACCCTGTATCTGCTAATAGTTCCTGTTTTATTAATTACGGTAAATTAACTGTATACCTATCTACATTATGTACATGTCTACATACTAATTACACAGATTTGAGATGCATCAGGGAGCCAGATGAGCCTGTTACTGACTAGTTCAGCCATATTAAAGTGGCGCGTCGCTTTAATTGGCACTGTGTATTTGATTACTAACCGGTATCAAGTGTATAGCTCCCACAACAGGTAGCAACGTTTTTTTCTAAACATTATTTATTGACTCGGTTGATACTTGCAAACATTATGACCAAATTTGGCTGCGCGATCAGGGTCTACGCCAGTACTTCTTGGCTACATTTTTCCAGAAAAAAATTCAAAATTTTAAATTTAGCAGAAATTATATCATACCGCTGCAAGCTGTTTTCTGCTACTGTGTATTAATTGTAATAAGCACCCAGCTAAGGGAAGATGGAGTGAAAGTTGCAATTTAAGGCCGAAGGTAAAACACATCGGATTCCCTGATACATCACAATTCTTACAGCACATATTGTTTCGAGCTATCACAATATGATATATTGTGAGTACTACATGGCTGCGCTCAGATAGTCAACTCTAATTATCAGTATGCACTTACAAGACCCTCAACCTTACATGTAGTGCTGCTTTTCATACATACTAGCAAGCATACTGGTGCTCGAGTAGATGGGGCAGGTTTGCAAAGTCTGGTTTAGGATCTGTCATACCCTTGGCGTAATGTAACTCAGAGTGTAGTTTGAATTTTCGTAATCGCGCGGCATACCTAGCTTTCTTTAGTTTACGCATTGTGGTCTGACACTTTTTCCGTACACGACTTTTCTCTATCTTCCGGATGTGCTTGATGACTGAAGAACCTTTTGTTAAGCTGGCCCCTACTGAGTATTGTAGCATCCCCAAAACCTAGGTTTAAGTTTAGAATTGTACCATGAATTCGACCGGAGAAATTGCGCGTGAATGTCGTTGCTTTTGAATTTGATGTCTGGTACGCACGGTTTGCTGCTTCACATTTTTGAGTTGAAGTGAGTAATTTTGTACTGTCAATTGATTTAGGACCAAGGAAAGTTTCTATGCACCGTTTCAGAACAAGTACATCATCCTCCGTCATTTTTAGCTCGACTATTCGAAGAATAAGTAGAGCTTATGTTGTCACCCCGGCGTCGGCGTCGGCGTCGGCGTCGGCGTCGGCGTCACCGTCACCGTCACGCCTTGGTTAAGGTTTTTTGTCAAGCTTGTATATGGAATACTACTGGCCCTACACCCACCATACTTGCACAACTTCATCTCCTAGTGATGTATATCAATAACCCATGATCTATATTTGACCTTGACCTACATTTCCCCTTGAATTACTTGGTTAATTCCCCTTGGTTAAGGTTTTTAGTTAACCTTGGTTAAGGTTTTTAGTCAAGTCTGTATATGCAATACTACTGGCCGTACACCCACCATACTTGGACAACTTCATCTCCTAGTGATGCACATCAATAACCACTGATCTATATTTGACCTTGACCTACGTTTCCTCTTGAATTAATTACTTAATTCCCCTTGGTTAAGGTTTTTAGTCAACCTTGATTAAGTTTTTTTTTCAAGCTTGTACATTTGAATTACTATTGTGCATCCAGCACCATACTTCGACAACCTTTTCTATAGGTATGTACATCAACCCCTGATCTATATTTGACCTTGACTACATTTCCTCTTCAATTACTTACTTAATTCCTTTTGGTTAAGGTTTTTAGTCAACCTTCTATATGGAATACTACTGGCCCTACACCACCTACTTGCACAACTTCATCTCCTAGTGATGTACATCAATAACCTGATCTATATTTGACCTTGGACCTACATTTCCCCTTGAATTACTTGGTTAATTCCCCTTGGTTAAGGTTTTTAGTCAACCTTGGTTAGGTTTTTAGCAAGTCTGTCTATGCAATACTAACTGGCCGTACCACCCTCCTTACTTGGACAACTTCATTTCCTAGTGATGCACTCAATAACCACTGATCTATATTTGACCTTGACCTACGTTTCCTCTTGAATTACTTACTTAATTCCCCTTGGTTAAGGTTTTTAGTCAAACCTTGATTAAGTTTTTTTTTCAAGCTTGTACATTGAATACTATTGTGCATCCAGACACCATACTTCACTTTCGACCTGTTCTCATAGGTATGTAACATCAATAACCCCTGATCTATATTTGACCTTGACCTACATTTCCTCTTCAATTACTTACTTAATTCCTTTTGGTTAAGGTTTTTAGTCAACCTTCTATATGGAATACTACTGGCCCTACACCCACCATACTTGCACAACTTCATCTCCTAGTGATGTACATCAACAACCCCTGATCTATATTTGACCTTGACCTACATTTCCTCTTGAATTACTTAATTCCCCTTGGTTAACGTTTTTAGTCAAGCTTGTAGATGGAATACTCCTGGCCCTACACCAACCATACTTGGACAACTTCATCTCCTGTGATGTACATCAACAACCCCTGACCTATATTTGACCTTGACCTACATTTAACCTTGAATTCCTTACTTAATTCCCCTTGGTTAAGGTTTTTACTCGACCTTGGTTAAGCTTTTTACTCAAGCTTGTACATGGAATACTTTTGTGCATACAGACACCATAATTGGACAACCTTTTCTCATAGTGATGTACATCAATAACCCCTGATCTATATTTGACCTTGACCTACATTTCCTCTTGAATTACTTACTTAATTCTCTTTGGTTAAGGTTTTTAGTCAAGCTTGTAGATGGAATACTCATGGCCCTACACCAACCATACTTGGACAACTTCATCTCCTAGTGATGTACATCAACAACCCCTGACCTTGACCTACATTTAACCTTAATTCCCCTTGGTTAAGGTTTTTACTCAACCTTGGTTAAGGTTTTTAGTCAAGCTTGTAGATGGAATACTATTGTGCATACAGACACCATACTTGGATAACTTTTCCTCATAGGGATGTACATCAATAACCCCTGACCTTTATTTTAACTTCACCTACATTTAACCTTCAATTACTTGGTTAATGTTTATAGTCAAGCTTGTATATGGAGTACTTCTGGGCCTACATCAACCATACTTGGAGAACTTTATCTCCTAGTGATGTACATCAATAATCCCTGACCTATATTTGACCTTGACCTACTTTTTTCCTTGGATTACTTAGTTATCTCCCCTTGGTTACGTTTTTTACTCTAGCTTGTATATGGAATACTCCTGGGCCTACAGCAACCATACTTGGAAAACCACGCACCTACGTCCAAGGTCAAGGTCACTGTTGAAGGTCAAAGGTCAAACCTATTGAAATTCCTTCCGCTCTATATCTTCTACACCGATGCATGGATTATCAAATTGCTAACCACGCACCTACGGCCAAGGTCACAGTTGAAGGTCAAAGGTCAAACCTATTGAAATTCCCTTCCGCTCTATATCTTCTACACCGATGCATGGATTATCAAATGGCTTGGCACAGATGTTTCTCATGATGAGAATGTGTGTCGCAATCAATAACCACGCACCTACGTCCAAGGTCAAGGTCACAGTTGAAGGTCAAACCTATTGAAATTCCCTTCCGCTCTATATCTTCTACACCGATGCATGGATTATCAAATGCCTTGGCACAAATGTTTCTCAGGATGAGAAGGTGTATCGCGATCAATAACCACGCACCTACATCCAAGGTCAAGGTCACAGTTGAAGGTCAAATGTCAAAAATATTGAAATTCCCAAATGGCTTGGCACAAATGTTTCTCACGATGAGAAGGTGTGTCGCGATCAATAACCACGCACCTATGTCCAAGGTCAAGGTCACAGTTGAAGGTCAAAGGTCAAACCTATTGAAATTCCCTTCCGCTCTATATCTTCTACACCGATGCATGGATTATCAAATGCCTTGGCACAAATGTTTCTCAGGATGAGAAGGTGTGTCTCGATCAATAACCACGCACGTACGTCCAAGGTCAAGGTCATAGTTGAAGGTCAAAGGTCAAACCTATTGAAATTCCCTTCCGCTCTATATCTTCTACACCGATGCATGGATTATCAAATGGCTTGGCACAGATGTTTCTCATGATGAGAATGTGTGTCGCAATCAATAACCACGCACCTACGTCCAAGGTCAAGGTCACAGTTGAAGGTCAAACCTATTGAAATTCCCTTCCGCCCTATATCTTCTACACCGATGCATGGATTATCAAATGCCTTGGCACAAATGTTTCTCAGGATGAGAAGATGTATCGCGATCAATAACCACGCACCTACATCCAAGGTCAAGGTCACAGTTGAAGGTCAAATGTCAAAAATATTGAAATTCCCAAATGGCTTGGCACAAATGTTTCTCACGATGAGAAGGTGTGTCGCGATCAATAACCACGCACCTATGTCCAAGGTCAAGGTCACAGTTGAAGGTCAAAGGTCAAACCTATTGAAATTCCCTTCCTCTCTATGTCTTCTACACCGATGCATGGATTATCAAATGGCTTGGCACAAATGTTTCTCATGATGAGAAGGTGTGTCGCAATCATTAACCACGCACCTACGTCCAAGGTCAAGGTCACAGTTGAAGGTCAAAGGTCAAACCTATTGAAATTCCCTTCCGCTCTATATCTTCTACGCCGATGCATGGATTATCAAATGCCTTGGCACAAATGTTTCTCAGGATGAGAAGGTGTGTCTCGATCAATAACCACGCACCTACGTCCAAGGTCAAGGTCATAGTTGAAGGTCAAAGGTCAAACCTATTGAAATTCCCTTCCGTTCTATATCTTCTACACCGATGCATGGATTATCACACTATGCCCAGGGTCAAGGTCACAGACTTGATGCGTTTGAAACCTAAACGCTCGGCTAAATGGCTTATAATCAAAAATGCCTCGTTTTCTTTGGCTGCCAGTGGGGGTATTCGTGTGCCGACAGGCCACATTTCTAGTTTCCCTTGGTTAATGTTTTTAGTCAACCTTGGTTAAGGTTTTTATGTAGGCCGCAGCCACCTTCTTTGTCAAGCTATGTGTACATCGACAACCCTCGTAGTCGAGCTATGCTGTTCTCCTACAGCTCTTGTTAACATTGTAGTTGAGGGGAGGTAGTTCTTTGCCCTGCGGTAGTCCCCGGGGCAAACCAAACTATACTGTGAACATTGCTTGCCACAGTAACCTTTGAAACACATGACTATTGTGCAAATTATTCCTGGCATTATGCTCTTTATTTGTTCTAAGTTACCATTATGTTTGGCATGTGCTTGCCTCAACACTGCAATGCACCTGGATCTTACAGAGAGAGCAAATCGGTTTCTCAAGTTTGTTTTCTTGACCCCACGAAACATGTTCGAGCTAAATGGCGCCTTGTTTATTTCTCGTTTCAGGGAGTTACTCAGATGGCGGATATCTTTTAGATGCGTTACCGTTACCCCTGGTTGAGCGGCATCTACACCTTTGTGTGATTTACTATCACCGTCCCCCGTGTAATGACTAACATGTAAGTCACTATTTATCTGCTTCGTAACTATTTCATTCCATTTCGCTTCATTACCTATTGACTCATTTTCGGGGAGGTTGGCAGTGCAGTGACCATGATGGTTTGGGCAGCTGATATCTCCACCATGATTTCTTAGCTTACTACCTATTATGCACAGCTTACTGCCAACAAATGCCCCAATGATTAATTTATCTTTGGTATTATTCTCGCACATAGTGGTTGTCACGATTGTACCCGCTTGAAATGGTGTACTGTCGCTATTGAATATTGGGTTATTGTAGCAAGAGTCACCTTCAACTCGAACCGTTCTTGCTACGTTTATTGCCACAGAGTTCATTCTCTCTGGCCACAGTTTGTCTGATTTCATGCATACTTTTAGTGTTTAAGCCAACCATAGACTCTGCTATCCTATTTGACTGCTTTTGCATAGAGTTATCGTTGCGGGAATTATGTTTGTGTTTACCAACAGCCGACAAGCACCTAATTACTGATTGGTGTGCTCATAAGGCCCAGCTGCAAACCCACATTACCTTTCCCTGATTTCCTACCCTTTCGACTTGACGGAACCTCTTCATATAGTTTATATCTACTTTTATATCTACATCGGGTGCATTTTAGCCGCTCAACCCAACAAATGCCCCATTTTCTTGATGCGGCCGCATCAAATACCATTTCGCCACTACAGTGCGTATTAAAGGCGCGATGACTGTTTATTTCAGTATTAAACATCTTCTGGACCTCATACGGTCGATATAATTTGTTTATCAACAGATCGGGGTGTACGGATGCATTTTGCGGTACGGCGCATTCGTCAACGAGTTTCGGACGCCTCCACAGAGAGCGCAGAACAGTTACATCATTGTCCGTACCATCAACATATTTACAGGTAAACGTTTTATTTTCATTTACATTAACCCGGATTCAAATGAGTTCTTTGGTTAGCCTGATGTACCTATGATTTGTTCCATTTGGTGAGTGAGAAGAAGTTTTTTACCTTTATTTTCATTTACCCGCCCCGTTTTGAAATCCGCATTTTTTACCCCGCCTCCTATGCTTATTGGCCGGCATGTTTTCATTAGGTTAACCAAGTTCACTCTGAGCAGTGCATATCGGTAGAGAAAGATATATGGGATAGCATTGCTCATTTAACAGGCAGTGTCTATACCCTAAGGAAACAAGTGTCAACACGGGCACACGTGTTTCAATTTCCTGTGACATTTTAACACTTCTATGTCTGAATTCGCTGGCAGCACTCATACACTGGGCTGGTTTCAATTTAATTTGACACGTATCATTCTGGCATGTCACTAAGTTATGCGGACAAATGTTTCTATGCAAATTACAACATGTAGATTGACCAAATACTTCGAAAGTCACGTTTTCGCCTGTTTTTATGATAAAAAAATGACAAAAATACTCCGAAATCACCCGACTTTCGATAAATTTAATCGTTTTAACCCCATAATTGTGGAACAGCCAATATTTTTGACAAGCACCATCTATTTTATAATAATTTTTTACAAGTGCATCAACAATATAGACTTTTCCTAAGAAATATATGAGAAAATAATACTCTGGAAAATTCTGCTGAAACTGAAGTTTCCGCAGCTGGACAGCCATAATTATATGACCATTCTTAAATTGCCACTGTTGAAAAGTTAGTCTTGTAAATAATGTCAAATTACATTTGCTGTCACGAAATAGGTCAGACAAGACAATGGTAGGCAATTTATTGAGATATTATAGCAAAAAAAATGCGCTTTATAAGGTATCATTGCACATCGAAAAATAAATACAGAGAATAAATAGTAATGTCCGTTAACATTTTAAGGAAACTCGGTTATCGCCCCTGATATCAGTGTGGAAATTTACTAATATAAAATGTATAATAGTGACAATCCATAGGTGGGGTAATGGTGAATTAATGTTTATTTGCCAGATATATCCGGGGTTTGTATTGAATTTGGCAAAATAATTGCAGCACAATCTCTCTAATAGATTCAGAATCAGTGATTTCAATGCAGCTTCTTGATTGTCTGTGTATAAGCAATACATAATGCACAAAACACACAGTGAGGTCGGTGGATTTTTTTTGGAAAAGTCTTAAAATTAATTGGAATTGTGTGGTGGATATACTTGCTTTTCGCACGATTTGTATTATCAAATCATCAGCTTATGACTTGACTGCATAATAATGTATGTCTGAATCAGGCGATGGTAATGCGATCCTCAAGAAAGACACACGGCGACAATTATAAAGTATCACGCTACAAAATCTGCCCGACGTCGCATTTCGTCACAAAGTTAATGTTATAAGCGGCCTACTGCAGATGTACACGTGCAATGTCTACAAACAAATACTCCATTTACAGCAATTCCGTACACATCCTTATGATATAATATTGGAATAGAAAACAATTATCGTGAAAATTACGTGTGGGCACAATCATGTGTGGGCACAATCAGGTTCTCTGGTTTCCTCCCACATTCAGGACCACTCTTACGCATCCATGTGTGGCAAAGAACACGCTCTCGTAGCCGGTGTAAGAGAAACAAAATTGGAAGGCAACAAAACACCATGGACACACTAACGCACATGTACACTACTGTCAGGTTGCGCTAATATTGCCATTAGTTTCTCTATTTCAAAATATTTTAATATTTTACTACACATTAAGCAACTTTATTGGCTGAGCCTGAGCTGTGCTACAGCGCAGGCTCAGACAATGAAATTGCTTGATCGCAAGTTGGCACTGTCGCGATGATTATCTGGTCAAGATTGACATACTGTATTCTCCACTTTTTTCTGCCGACTAACTTTTGGTTATTAAACACATTAAATCTACAAAATATAATCATTTTTTCACAATAAAATCAATATTTCTTGGAATTTTATGAAATAATTTTTTTTGGGGTGGGTGACTCTTTTGTTATTAATGAAAAAGTACTTACATTTACATATTTTTAAGATTGGATGCATTTAATTGCCAAAAGTTCCTTGGCAGCAAAACGTGGAACAGACAGTAAGTGTTTTTTTTCGGTACATTCGCTATATCCCTACCATATCCAAACGGGATTACTAAAACAAAATGCAAATCACGTGTCAGTTTCATGTAACAGTTTATTTGCGGAATTGTGTGATGTGACACATTGACTATAATGTGTCCGACAACGTATCTCGAACCGTGGATGCGAACAAAATAACACTACACATGATTAGCTAAACTATTGGTGGCATTTCAAAATATAAATGCTAAAAAGCAACCACAGAAATCACACGCAGGATAAACATATACACAAGTCAACAGCTCCGTTAACTTCGTGAGTTAGAGATCAGCGGGTGTAATTACAGGTACGTGTAACGTGTCTTGGATGGTTAAGCATAAGTCAGATCTCGGTTCGTCCGCATGTACGAGGAGATAATCCGCGAGCTTCAGCTACAAACGTGATCTAATTTATTTATCACATCCTCATGCATATACCTTGCACACGAGCTGTGTTAATATAGAAACAACACCTGGAAATGTGTCAAAGATGTGATAATTATTGTTTGTATGTACATGGCAATACTATGTGAAATGCCATTCTAAATGATGTAAAAAGCAATTCACATACGCCCGGTGTATACAAACAGTTTTGTTTTGTATTCTGTGTACAATTCCGGGCGCGTATGAATTATTTTGTACATACATATTATGTGTACATTCGGTGCATGTGAATTGTTTTGTATATACATATTATGTGTACATTCGGGCGCATGTGAATTGTTTTGTACATACATATTATGTGTATTTGTACATACATATTCTGTGTACATCCGGGTGCATGTGAACAGTTTTGTACATACTAAGGTTTTACATTATTTAGCAAGGTATTCACACTAATAATTAACCATCCAATACACGGTATAAGCACATGTGATAGGGACTTTGGAGGTCATTGATAAGTGGCTTTATATATTTCACCAACACAGAAAATCCCATAGGCTAGATGTACTTCCAACATGTACTTTTAATTAATCTAATCATTTAATTGTTTACCCTAGTTTCTCGACAAATGAAAGAATGGCATTTCGTCTCATTTCATCGCTTGTTGCGACACTTTCGCCAATATATATTAAAGTAATCATTAAATGTTCAGCCGCTATATTTCAAACAGTAGTATATAAGGGAGTTAAAATGATACCACCAACCTACACACCACCCCTACGCTCCATCTACAGTCCCACACCCCTCGAATTTGTGCATAAACTGAATAGACAAAAATGTGCGGACCACCTATAGAATACAGAGCCAAGTTAGACAACTGTGTACTTCTAAAACGGGTCGTCCTTGTCAGAGTTGTCTCTCTTATACCATACATTTCCACCAACAAAAGTTAGGTTTATATACGAGAAATAAACACATATATACATTGCTGGGACGCCAGCAATACTCTCAGCGCTGAGAGATGGTTTCACCACATGTATTTCACTTTGGCTGCTCTACGCATTCTAGCGGATGGAGGTAATGAGGAGGAGGGGTCCACGGTAACAGTCCAATGATGGGGTGGAGGAGATGTGAGTGTGACACATCCCACTAAGCCTAAAAAAGAGAAGAGAAGAGATTTAAAGCGAAGGCTTAGTGGGATGGGCCCAGAAGGGTTTTGCTGGCGCGGTTTCGAGCCTCGGTGGGACCTAAAACTTTTTTTTTTTAAATTGTTTAAATTGTTTATTATTATTAATAAATTGTTTACTGCACCAATATAATTAATTTTATAATTTTAAGAAAATTTTAAAATTATTTTTTAAAAATTAATTATAAAATTTCGGGGATGGTGGTGCTGTAACATTTCCTCCGACTTTATCTCCAAGTTTTACCCTCAATTTATCCAAATCAGTACTCTCAATCTTGGGCATGGTGGCGCGCGCTTTGATTCTAATATCATTTTTTAATTCTTCACATCTCCTCATTTCTTTCACAACGGATTCAAACTCTAAATTTGATATTTCATTATCGGCCAACGCTTTGGACACTATAACGTCGATGCTATTTTTCTTAGACCTAGCGAGAACGGATATTCTATCATGTTTTCTACATTTTTTCTGAGTTTTCGACCAGCCACCATAATTAACATACAAAGTATTCCAGATACAACTGTAATTCCACTCAAAACCCCAGCAATTGGAACTGTTACAACGAGAGACATTAGTGGATTATCTCCCTTATCGCCGATAGGCGGCGCTACGCTCACATTGGTCCTACTGTCACTTCCTGCTTAGAAATCAACATTCAATCACATGTCGCTTACAAAATCTTCAAAATGTCATCTAAATTCGACTCGCTGCACCTGAATTAGTTGAGAGATGAACTGAGAAAACGGCACGCGAAGAGGTCGGGTCGTAAGAAGGAGCTGATTGAGAGGTATGCGTAAAAATAGGCCGCGTATTCAATGTAGACATTGTGTAAACAACTTGACCCATATTGAACAGCTGTTGAATGATATTCTTTGTTCGTCAAAAGAAGGCACGTTTATGCCGAGAATGCCAAACAAATATGCTTGATGATGTTGTTTTATGGGAAACTGGTCAAGACGGCCCCAAACCAAAATGGCACCAGTCAAAACGACCCCATGATATAAATATTGTATGAGAGAAAGAAGATATATTAAAAAAATAGCTGTTACATAGTTGTGTGTTCACACTATTTCCTTTGGATACAACTTTGATTTATATTGTTGGGTAATTATTTGCGGTGAAAATAGTTTTACATGTTAACTGGTACATGACTATGTACATAGCTTAATACATTCTTTGAATCACCGTCTTTTAAATGCATAGCAATTATGTAATAGATAAATGACGAGTTTAACTTACACGCGACATTTTTGTTTTACTATATTTATGTGCCGTTGACGATAGTCAGGATTTATTACGTTTTGCACCTGTATGTACGTCCGTCTGCCACACTTACGTTTAGGTGAAACCACTTGATGGATTTCAAAAATATTTTTATGCATGTGTGTCCTGTGCTTATGGCGTGTTATGCACCCACCTCTGGTCCGTATGACCAAGGTAAAAGGTCATTATAACAAAATGTTCACCTT
>CM055266.1:126991046-127111002 GCA_029237695.1 Conchocele bisecta
TGGGCACATGTTATGAAGCCAAACATGGTATTTTAGCATACGTGTAAGACTGCGCTATTCAAAACTTGAAGAAACAATGTGACATTGTCCGAAGAGTGATTTTAGAGCAAATTTTAATTTCTGAAAACACGATTTTAACCATAAAAATGCCATGTTCTTTTGAAAGGCGGCGTGAAGTGTCGAGTTTGGACATGGATGCGGGTGCTTCCTTTTCAATACACCCATAGCAGCGGGTAGTAATTCTGCAAATCTCCAGTACCGCTCCCAGCCTTCCCAGGAAAAAAAATTGATTTATACATTCAATTTCTTCGATTAGAGTGAGTTTAAAGCTATAATTTCCCTCAGAAAAACAAAGAAAGTTAAAGTAAAAGTACACACTTGGCCAAATTTTAGTTACGTGAGTGCGTGAGCCCTTGTTATTCATTAGGTATATAAATATCTGGAATCGTGTCATCGTTATAAGCGGTCTATGGTGTTTAGTATTTTCATAACCAGTTTATAACGTACACCCACAGGGTCCTTATTTTAACCTAGGTGGGTACGCATGGATTAAATAATAGTTAACAATTGGGGGACCTAGATGGGTGGGTACGCATGTGTTTGGCTCAGGTAGTCGAAACCTCATCCATTTGGGGACCAGTGTTATGTAGTTGAATTAATTTTGTAGAAATTAGATCCATTTCGGGGCACGTCAAGGTCAATGCCGGTTCTGGCTCAAAACCCTAACCAATGACTTTAGTTTGGTTTAATGCTCTATAAACGTGTCGGTTCGTTACCGCGAAGTGTGGGGGAAAGCAGTGGGTAGCCCCATAGGTACATTTCCTGTTAATTTAAAGCGAAATAAATACAACCCACAGTAAAAAATAAAATGTCATGCAAAATGTTGCAGCGGTTTCGGCTACCCAACGAGCAGCGATAACAAATATACAAAGAATTTTTTTTCAAAAACGGCTACTACATGTAGAATGGGTCGCGACTACCAGAGTGCTGGTGTACGGAGTCGCTAGTTTCGTTTTTCTCATTAGGCGTACCGGACTGTTTGGCGGGGTGTACGAATTGGGCGTCGGAATCTGGTTCTACAGGTCTCTAGAGTCACGAATGGGAACAGTGGTCTGCATACCGCGTACACAGCGAAAGCAATCCCAAGACACCACTTTGCATTCTCCATCGTTTTCCAGATGTCGTGCACCTCCAGCTCGTCTTTCTTCGGACACTCGGAATCGGCATCGTTGAAAATTGCGTCCAACAGTCTGCGTTCCAACGCGTCCAACCGGTTCTCCAAACGTCTCTCCATGTCGGACAGGTGCGTCGACTCTTCGAACGAGCTTGCGTTTCGTATATCTTCTAGTAGATCCGTGGGGAACTTGGTGGGAGGGCCAGGGGTGGTTACCCTGTGTACTACGGGGGTGGGGGTTTCTAAATTTGTTTCAAATTTGGTTTCTTCGGGTTTTGTACTACGTTCCGCACCGACAGCGTCCCATATTTTTCGAAGACGAGTTGTACCAATCCCATATTTTTTCTTCGTTTCGTCCGCAGATAATTTTCCTCGAAGATTGCGAATATCTTCTATATCTTGCTCCGATAAATTTCGCTTTGGTGGCATTTTTGTAGGCGCAAAATATGTAAGTACATACAAATATAGTTTGCCCAAGGTTCAACATGATTTTTCTAGGTAAAACCAGGCATACTAGCACCACAACTAGGCTTACTCGTTACCAGGCCTAGGCATACCAGCACCACGACTAGGTATACCAGCACCACAACTAGGCATACTAGTACCACAACTAGGCATACAGCACCACACCTAGGCATACTAGCACCACAACTAGGCATACCAGCACCACACCTAGGCATACCGAATGGGGAAAAACGTGCCTAGCGACCCTTTCTACATAGAGTATCCCTTTTGAAACCCTTACAAAATCGTGGTAGAATGTTAGCATTGTTCAGTAATTGTTAAGCATTTGTTCAGCATTGCTAAGCATTGCTCAGTAATTGTTAAGCATTGCTCAGTAATTGTTAGGCCTTGTTAAGCGTTGTTAAACATTGTTAAGCTTTGCTCAGTAATTTTAATCATTGCTCAGTAACTGTTAAGCATTTGTTCAGCATTGTTAAGCAATTGCTCAGTAATTGTTAAACATTGCTCAGTAACTGTTAAGCATTTGTTCAGCATTGTTAAGCAATTGCTCAGTAATAGTTAAGCATTACTCAGTAAGAGTTAATAATTTTAGTATTAAATAATGAAATATGTGTATTTATAATAATAAAATATGTCTACGCCGTATGGATTGAGGAAAAAGGGAATTAAATATTATGATCCCCATGAGGAGTATTCACCCGGATGTGTTCGTATATGTAATTTGATAGATACCTATTTAGAAGAGGGATATGACGTAGTAAGTGCACAAGCGTTAGTTGATTTTTCGGCTACCTTTTTTAAAGAAAATTAATCTGTAGCTGCACCCCCGGTTTCTACATTGAAAAACAAAATATGTATTGGACTAGCAGGTTTACTTGGTGGTGCGTTCAAATTCAACCAGATATTAATTAACCCCTCGTACTGCCGGAGATATGGATTAATTCTTTTCCATGTAGGTTTTTTCGAACTGTTTCATAATAGCTTCAACAAGCGGGCTCATCATCGAATCTTTACAAATTTCAACAACAGGTTTTCGTTTTGCAGCGGCTTCTAGCTCCCTCTCTTCCTCGTGTAACTTTTTTAGACGTTCTATAATTCCGTCTTGGAGACCTAAAATATCCTCATAGCAAGCCTCATCAAATTTTGTTTTTACGTCTTCTTCTTTTGAAAACATATTTTTATATATATAACTACATATTATAAATGTTTAACATAAAATCACAATTGGAAAGAAATATGTTAGACATTTATATGTAGTTATATAAAGTAATTCTTGAAGAATTATGCCTAAATCGGTTATTACGCAGGAAGCGCTGGTAGATATTTTATAATCACGTGGAATTGTTCCTGCCTATGAAGTTAGAAAGAAACACCATATTGGCCCCAAACGCCTTACAGATCTGTGGGAATATGATTAATTTATAATGGGATTATCTAGAGATAATTGGGCAAAACCCCGTGATAAGCCCCCGTTGGAAGACCTAAGGTGTGTAAGATACCTTCAAAAATTGAACAGGCTGCATAATTTTATTTAATGAAAGTTTAAAGGGGTTCTGTATGTATGCCATCGTCTAAAACCCTTCTCTTATCGTAGTAAGCGGACAGTCCTAATTTGTTTTGGGTATATGTTTTCATAACACCATTTCTCATTCTAAACCCTCTGTTTGTTCCTCTATCCGTTCCAACCTGGTGTAGGGCCTCCATATACCTTCTCCATGTGAGAGGATCTTGCCTGGCAGACAGCCCCTTCGCCGAATGTTTTACTTGGGTTGTGTCTACTTTTTCAACCACATAACACTTGCTGTATAGTGCGATTGCACGATCTCCTTGGAACTCTGTTTTGAATAGCCCTGGTTCTCTATTACTCCATTTATCCCACGCTAACCATTATTTTTTATGCTTTTTGAAATCATCTAGAATTTCTGGTTTTATCATTCCATCCAGCTCTCCACCCTTCATGCTAACCCCCATATACACACTATCAGTATCCATCTGTATAAGTTCAAAATCTGCTCTATCTACGTATTTATCCATAAAATCGTAATAAAATTCTAACATTCTTAGTTTTGCGTATTGGTATACAGCAATCCCACAGTGAAATGGACGAGTCATATTGGCATTTACTTTTCTTGAGGATATTTCGTAAGAATCTCCTATTTCCTCTAAATCATCGAAATACGCTGATCTTAAAGCTTTGTCCACACATTTTTCATCTTTTGTATATGTTGTGTTTAGGTGTTTTTCGGGGGATTCTATCATTTTCCCGCAACATGAGTTACCTAATAGTTTCATTATATCCGCAATTGGGGACTTGGAACTGTCAACATCTCCGGATCCCTCCTGGCTAAGTAACTTCTTTAACAAACCATTCAAAGGGCTTACCTGCTGTATAATTTATTACTCTGTAAATCTCTTAAATCCCTGTAATTTCTAAACCCTGCTTCAAATACCATTTTAATAATGGGGCAAATAGTAATACTTTCTTAGCAGACATTGCACCTACTAGTTTTCTTCCATCTCCTCTTGCGCGGTTAGTTTCTTGTAAATACTGTAACATCTTCTCTGGAACTTCCTCCTCCTCTACAATCCTATTTATAAATATTGGGGACATTTCCGAAAACTTCTCTTTTAAACTACTAGGAACCTCTATATCTACTTCAGCAAAGCCAAACCACTTATCTTTTAAAACCGCCTTGGAAAACTTATTTATTTTAATAGGGTCGTGAGGGCTGCTTTCCTCGTGTAGTTTCCCTTCGCCACATGGCATTTGTTTGTTTAATGTTGATAAATATAGGGCGTTTGCATCAAAACCAAGTACGGCTTCGCAAAGCTTTCCATTTCCATCAGGGGCTGACCTGATTCTCGTAACACCTGCTTCAGTGTATCTTGTAAACACAATTGATGGACCCCCAACTAATGCTCCTTTTAACATTTCATATATTTCCTCACCAGGGGCATACAGTGGCGGACATATCGCGTCTGCTATCTTACTCTCTTTGGTTTGATAAGGTTTTATATGATTTTTTATCGTTCCTCTGAGAATGTATTGTAAAGCAACTCCCGATAGGGTAACTGCATCTTTGAACATATCTATACCTTTTGTTTGATAACATTTTGTCATTTTTCCGATAGCTTCTAAAAAGGGGCCAACATCCAAGTCGTTATAGTATTTTAACCAGTCTTTGAAATACTTCATATTTAATCTGCTATAAATGTTGTTGCACTCTTCCAACTGCTGTTTGGTTATCGTTTTATTTGGAGTTAATTTATTTGTCCAATTTTTAAGCGATGGTAAACCCTCATACGCTAGTTTATCGGGAGAATCGAACCATTCATATGGGAAGAAGGATTTTTCACCTTCGCATCCATAAGCCTTAACCCATCTATCGTAATCGATACCAGGAGCAAGATACAATTTTACATCTAAAAACCTAAATTCTGGAGTAAATAGAAAAATGGTTGTATTGGCTTTCTTTCCTACTAGTACCTTAGTGATTTTATCCGTTAAAACGTCAACTAAATGCTTCTTTATTAAATTAAGATCGTAACTACTGGAATTGAACCCAATTACTGTGACTTGTGAAATCCAACGGGTAATTTCTCGCTGCTGAGAAGTGTAAAGATACTCCATGTCTGCAGGGTACCCATATGTATTGTTGCTCCCCACGACCTCTCGGATATTTTCTCCCCTTCTCTTTACATTTTCCATAAATATGGTTACTAATTGTTTTGGAGAAGTATCACATATGCGAGTTATATTGTTGGATAGAGTATCCCCTATACTAACACTTATTGGGACATGTTCGTTTATAAACTCTAGATCTTTAGTGGGGTTACGCTTTTCTTTACTTCCGTCTAAATATGCTTCAAAATCGTATACAATATGATATGGGTAAATCACTGTAGGAGGCTTTTCGAGTTCCTTTACATCCTCCGGTTTACAAATTGCATCATACTCGCATTCAAAAATAGTTACTAATTTACACTTACCCTCAATTGCTTCGTCTCTCTCGTTGGATCTTCTAAGCTTATTTTTATAATCTTTACAATGTTTGGGACACCCGTGCCAATAACAGCCGTGAAATTGATAAACTGTATCAGTCTCGGGGCAATACCCATCAACTGGGGCACCAGCGATTATTCTTTCTCCGCCGTGACCGCATACTGCAGTGTGAATGTGGGGCCCTGGTAAAGATTTTATCCAACTGATCGATTTCTTACTACAACCGGGTTTTGGGTGGAAAGCTTTTTCGAACGCTGATAGTGGGCGATCTATTTTTTCCCCTTTACACGATACTTTGGTTAATCCCTTCATACAAGTCAATGCGTGCCGGGTTAAATTACTGACCTTTGTAAAGCATTGTTTGCAGTCGAAGCAACAATAATTGTTTTCAGCGGCTTTATTCATATCAGTAATAAGGAAGGCGTGATCGTTATAGATGCCTATTTTCATCTTTTTATTACCAATCTTGTCGTAATGAGCTGCTACTTTTCTTAAATACCATGTTCCCTCTTCTGTAGGTTCGTATGCATCAATACCCATTTTAAAACACTCTTCTATTTTCTTGATATCTCCAAATAGTATGGGGCCTTCGGGTTTCGGTAATTTATGGGTTTTACAAAAATGCAAATACTTTTGCTGGAGTTCTTTGGTCAATGTCAAGCACCTATCGGCCCTAAGCTTCGAAGTGTGGAGGGCCAAGCATCTAAATAAACAAATATCATCATTGAAACTATCCAGGGGCTTCATCCCTTTCTTATAACGCAACCACTCTGGCATTCGACCTCCTGCCACTTTTCCAGATTTCATTCCGGTATCTCCTTTAGGCATTTTATTTAAAGCTGTTCCATATACTATTTTAACGCTAACACCCATCCATCTTACAAACCTCCATTTTGTACTTGGCCTATCTATTTTATCTATGTTTAATAATCTATGCTCTTCTTGTTTATTAATCCACTCTTCAACCTCATCGTAACCCCTAAACCACGGACTTCCGGATAAATTTTTATAAAATACCAACGTCGTCGGCTTTCCTCTCGCGTCTCTCTCCTCTTGGTGAATTAATTTGTAAGAAAAAGAGAATCTTAGGTAAAAACTGTCGGTTAACAAAGGCTCTAACTCGCCCATTATCCTTTTGCTGTTATTTATTTGAAGTTTTCTTTTCAGGGTTATTGTAGTTATCCTACGCCATTTTACTATTTCTTTTTCTTTTTGTTTATAATCTTCTAATATTTCGCTACCTTCCTCTATTAACTGTTGTAATAAACGCGCTTTCTGCACTCGTTTTTGAGGTTTGCCGATGTTCCTGCTTCTAAGACTGAGGGAAGCCTCATCAGCTATATTTTGTGCTATCTTTTCTATATTCTTTTTTTCCACCCCCTTAAATACCCCCCGAGACATTGCACGAGCCATTCTTTCATAAATTCATCATTTTTTCCCTTATTTATTAGTGTAGTTAACCCCCTTTCCCTTAACCTGTTTGAAAAAGGTGTACCCATTCTGACCTTAATTCCCGAATCCTAGGGGAAGAACTTTTAGATGGATTTACACACCTTTTATCGCTAATCCTTGTGCGAGTTAACTTAGGGCGAGGCGCTCTCGTAACTTTTTTACGTATATCTGTCATTTTTCTAATCGTGGAAATTTATTGTTTTATATAAATACCTGTATGGCTTATGTTCAATAGGGTGTTTTTTCATGTTTGACAATTAATTAATTATAACACCTCACACTACAGTATAGAAGACACATATTTTGTCGGGGCTAGGGGGCTTTCTGCTAGTTTTCTCGTGTTCAATAGGGTGTATTAAAACATTCCCACAGTATAAAATAGGGCACAGTTCGTACGCTACCCAAAGCCATCTCGCTCCGTTTTCGATATGGACTAGACAAATTCTACAGCGAGGCCATTCCTATATGGGAGACCTCCCGCGTATATCGACTTACTATTTCGTTGGGTAGGTAGCCGAAACCCTTGCTAATCGGGAACGTATTTTAACTAGGTAGCTGAAATAGGGTAGCCGAAACCGCTGCAAATAGGGGACACATTTTACAAACTTTGGTGGTATCATTTTGTTTTACTGTGGGTTGTATTTATTTCGCTTTAAATTAACACGAAATTTTACTATTTTTGGTACCTATGGGGCTACCCACTGCTTTCAATTCTTCCCCCACACTTCGCGGTAACGAACTGACACGTTTAGAGAGCATTAAAAAAAAAGTAGCCTTAAATTAAACCAAACTAAAGTCATTGGTTAGGGTTATTTTCGATTTGAGCCAGAACCGGCTTTAACCTGAGCCCAAAACGGATCTAATTTCTACAAAATTAATTCAACTACATAACACTGGTGGCAATTTGGATGAGGTTTTCAACTACTTTTGATTTGAGCCAGAACCGCTATATACCTTGACATGCAACTGGAGGCTAAAATCCATCCCCAAATTACAATTAATTCAACTACATAACACTGGTCCCCCCAAATGGATGAGGTTTCGACTACCTGAGCCAAACACATGCGTACCCACCCATCTAGGTCCCCCAATTGTTAACTATTATTTAATCCATGCGTACCCACCTAGGTTAAAATAAGGACCCTGTAGGTGTACGTTATAAACTGGTTATGAAAAATACTAAACACCATAGACCGCTTATAACGATGACTCGATTCCAGATATTTATATACCTAATGAATAACAAGGGCTCACGCACTCTATATAAGGGAATATAAAAAGTGGTCCAGAACCGCCATTCTCTTATACTACAGTATGACATTTTATTTTTACTGTGGGTTGTATTTATTTCGCTTTAAATTAACACGAAATTTTACTATTTTTGGTACCTATGGGGCTACCCACTGCTTTCAATTCTTTCCCCACACTTCGCTGTAACGAACTGACTCCCTATATACTACTCATATATAAAGTAATATATACTAGTATTGTAATTATATCCGTTTACATGTTCATGTTTACATACATAACATTAATATGTATGGCGAGTATTGGTTTTATTACATATTGTTACATGACTGCCGTTGTTCGACACCGCTCACAGCCGTGTTCAAACGTACAGCGCGTGCTGTTTGACCATGGCTGTAGACAATGCTCATTCCGGGGCCAAGCCAAAACCTACGTCATGCATGTGTCTCATGACGTTACTATAACGAGCCATTACGTCACCAGACCAGTTCACAACGGTCGCAATGACATTTTGAAATTGAATGGAGCAGATTATCAAAGTACCGAAACTACTGCAAATATGCTCAAATTGCACGATATTTCCGACGGAAATGTAACAATAACGTTCGACCATGTCCAGCCATGGTTAAACGTTCGCCGTGGCACGAGTGAAATGTTTGAACCCCAAGGCCGTAGGCCGCGGGTTCAAGCGGTTCCCGAGTGCCACGGCAAACGTTTACCCACGGTTGGACATTGTCGAACCTTATAATCTATGAATATAACCAGTTATTCAATTCCCATTTAACATTCCAGTAAATGAATCTAAATTACCGGAAATGAGTCAGTGTGGTATCAAAAATAGTGCACATCATTGTCATTAAAATATGATGGAGACTGAATATAGGTTAAGGTCCCCAGGATTCCAAGTCTGACCTTGTATTTTCACCACTCAGTATCTTTCATTGAATGGCCAATACTCAAGTGCATACTATTCCATAAATCAAAAATCGTAAACTGAACGTTCTGTTTGTAGCAGGGCGACTTGCGTTACGAACGAAACAATCTGGTTACAAAATGCGGTGATGTTGTAAAAACAAAAAAGGTTGGAAAATACCAGCAAACAGTGCAAATACTGATGAGACGGGTCGTTACATCTGAAATCTACATTGTTTTTAAATATGTCTAGTGCGGTATGGAATGTTGAAACGGTTCCACTGTAAGCGAGACTTTCCGTTTCTCTAGCATAACGCATGTAATTGAAGGTGTCAGTAGAAAAGGAGCTAAGTCCATTAAGGAGTTATCCCGCTTTGTCAACATACCCATTCAATTTCATTACGAGCGCCTAATATATGCTGTGGGATTTCGTCAGGAAGTGGTTTTCACTTTGTTTTCATCAACAACTTGGTTTGACAGCACTTTATAATCATTTCCAGTGGAAATGATTCTCAAGTGCTATCAAACCATGTTTTTACTGAGAAAGAAGAAAACTATAAATCAACAGCCGAGGACAAATTTGAATTTCCGCATACTAGGGGTTCATACTCAAAGGTGGAAGACTCGGACCTGTGACGTGATGAATACAAATTGAAACATCCCATTACCCCACTCACCTGGTGTCGTACTACACGCTACGGTATAAACGCAATGTACAGTACGAGTCCAGATGGGTGGAGTAATGGGATTTTTCAATGGGCATATTTTAAGTCACAGGTCCGAGTCTTCCATCTGTGTTAATACTATATTGTATATGGAACAGTCTCATGAGTATGTATGAAGTGATGGATTTATGCATGAAACGTGTGCTCAACATGTAGACCGCAAACATGTGTTGTTATAAATTGTAGCTGATTAATCACCACAACCTGGGGGCCGTTTCACTAAACTTCGTACGAGTAAAATGTTCGTAAGTGCAAAATCATGATAGTCTGTGAATATCACATTAACAAAACTGGAGCCTGTTATTAACAATATTTTCCATTAACCAATTATTGGATTACATTTATTGAGCATAGATTGCATATGCTCAATAAATGTAAATCCATCAATTGAAATTTCCAAACGATCCTAAATGTGCACTTACGAACATTTTAGTAGTATGAAGTTTATTGAAACGGGGCCTATGTGACGTTTCTCCTGTTGCTGATATGACCACATAAACCACTGTTTGAAGACGGGGAGGTTTTTGGGGTATTTACATAAGATGTTATTGTATACATATTTACCAATGCCCATTGTACAGTACATGCATGTGTATAAATGCGAGCAAATGTGATTACGACAAAATACATAAAAGGAGATAGCCTACAGAAATATTGTTCTACCAGACACAAACTACATGTATGTCCAAGGTAGGCACCACTAAGCAATGACCGTTATAATGAAAACCAATGTGCATGTGACTACGGAAGCTTAAAAGGGACATGCGCAAATATTTTTCTATGTCGTTCCCACGACATAGCATCTCGTTACCACGACATAGCATCTCGTTACCACGACTTAGCTATGTCGTTCCCACGACATAGCATCTCGTTCCCTCGAGATAGTATCTCGTTCCCACGAGATAGGATCTCGTTCCCACGAGATAGGATCTCGTTACCACGAGTTAGCTATGTCGTTACCACGATATAGCATCTCGTTCCCACGAGATAGGATCTCGTTACCACGAGTTAGCTATGTCGTTCCCACGAGATAGCATCTCGTTACCACGACATAGCATCTCGTTCCCACGAGATAGCATCTCGTTACCACGAGTTAGCTATGTCGTTCGCATGACATAGCATCTCGTTCCCTCGAGATAGGTAGCCAATGAAAATGAAGCATAATTACCGCCATTTTAGTCCGACAGCCGGTAGCTTAACATTGTTTTGATTAACATAGTTTTGTTATTGGCGATTTTGCTTGTCCATGCCATCCACATCCAGAATCCGACTAATGACACTCTGTCATCTTTGAGCGTTTTGAGAAATTTGCATAAATTAAAAATGGCCGCCAGACAGCTATAGTATGCCGTGTGAGGTATTGAAGTAATTTAAGAGCGTAAAGTGGATTTATTTGACTTATCAGATAAGCGGTCAACATTTTTAATATTCAATTAAATTCACTGTGACATGAAAAAAATCCAAAATGGCCGTCAAATGTAACATATTTTACATATAACTACTCTCACACTCTATATCAAAGCAAACATGATACTGATATTGGATATATTGCCACAACAAACGCTTTCAGTACGTTCGATATGTTCGTAGACAAGTTGTTGAACAGGGGAAGTCCAAGATGGCCGCCACATATAGCTATAGTATCATATAACAATAATGTAAACGGACTGATACTTAAGTATATAACTGCATATTAACGCCATATCGTAATAAATTGGTATAGATGTATTGGATTTAGGCATACTCTGAACGTTTTCAGTAACTTAGACACATAATTAAATAACTGTGCCAATAGCAGAAGTCAAAAATGCCCGCCAAATATTTAACAAAAAAGTCACGTTGCCTTATACTCCGCAAATTGCATACTAATTACCGGGGCTATTGATTAGTTTAAGCATATTAGTATACATATCTCAGGTTTATTGACACATAGAACGTTGTATGTAACTTTGAACTTTCAAATGCAATAGTATACAATTGTGTCAATAGAAAGAAGAAGCTTTAGATGATCGCCAGATATAAATTACCTGGCAATGACAATCATAATGTGTAATGATTAAAATATGAAATGTCACGTTGACCTATTACAAAGAAAAAACACATATTTATGTCAATCTTGTGTTCTCTTGTAATCTTGTTATGTAATTAGACACGTGTTCCAATAGCAGGAGTCCAAGACGGCTGCCAAATATAAATAATAGCAATCATCGTTTAATAATTAAGTTATATAATTAAGTTCAGACCAGCTCCATAGGGAGCACACTGCTATATAAATAGTTTACAAATGTATGTCAATGACGATCGCATAATAATGAAATGATTATTAAATTAAAATGGATAGCATAGCAGAAAAGTGAGACCCATAAGAAACCAACGCAATAAATACTTCCTAATAAGCAAATGACATGCGCACCTCGGTGGTCGCAGAACCTTCAACGCGGCACAAACATGCACTCCACGATCAGCGGTGTACGGTCCCAAAACGAAAGCAACTGTGCATACACTACATAAACAGTATAACAAATGCAGAGCAAGCACAACAACAACTATTCCCCAATGAACTTCTGGTAAAGTAACAGGACAGTGCATAAAACAGAACACTTGTATGGTTGAAACTGAACTGAAACCTCCCGCTTACCTCGCCATCAAGCTTCAAAAGGACATCAATATACAAGGCAATCAAAAAACTAATAATATATCATACGATAACGACAAACTAATTACAACGAAATACACAGTATACATGAAATAATTAAAGTTAATATTGTATATATGACTATAAGAAAAGAAGAAGATATGATGGCACAAATATCTAGCCGCAAGGGATGACAGTTACGTTGTTTAGCATTGTCACATTACTATATTAAACTTCGTGACTACTGCATTTCTTATATACATTGCATTGTACCTTGAATGCTGTCATGTTGTATATATTGGTGTGTACTATGTGTATTGTAGTCTGCAATGACTATAACAGTTATTGTTACCGTGAGTTAGTAGTGGCTCAGCTGGAATGACTGTCGTATATATCATTCCAATGTGTATTAGTTGTGTCCACACTATAATATTTATTCCACATTATGTCAGTGTTTTTCTCAGAATTATTGAATTTGTGATTAAATTTGATTTATTTGTTCAGCATTTACGTATGTTAACATGTCATATGCATGCACTCCATATTGAGTTGTATGTAATAAAATCAACTGCACATGCATGTCAGACGTTGAATTCCGACTTGTCATTGAAACCAAGAATGTCATAGAAATATTACATTATCTCATCATAGACATATAATTTGCTTCACATAATCAATAAAAGTCTGAATATATATAAATTGTTTGCAGTTTACCAAATGATAAGTGATATTAAAAGGTACATAAATCACCATGTACGTACCGCCCTTTAGTAGAATGTATGTACCTTTCGCATAACAAATAACTTGCCAGAATGTAATAATATCAGTGGGAGTCCTTAGTAGTAGTAGTAAGGGAGTCAAAATGATACCACCTACCGTGGTATCGTTTATAACCCTCTATAATACCCCCACCACCCCCGAAAATCAAAAAATTGGTTAACGAGGAAAATTGGGTCTCCCGACAGCAAATTTATGAATTTTTGGAGAAAATAATTTTGAGAAGAGGGAGTCCCAATTATATTGGTAATTGACTTTTGAAAAAAGTCGAAATCATTCATGCAAGTACAATAGTTTATTATTCTCATTTTTCTTCTCCGATATAGCTAATTTATTTCGCAGATCAGCAACTAATTCTACCAGCTCTATTCTACCACGTTCACCTTTAGCCACCTAACAGCGTAGTTGCTTATGTCTACAAAGAGTTTGGGCACTAACGAATTTACAAGGGCATCTAGGGCATTGAAATTGTGGGGGGACACAAGGAAACTTTCTACGTCTCGCTAGATGCCTTCGTAGATAGTCTTTACACGTAAACGTCTTACAACAAGTCTCACACTCCATTATATATGTATATAAAATTTATCTGTTCAATTGGACGTCAAAAAAACATTATGTAAATTTTTGACGTCCAATTGAACAGATAAATTTTATAGGTTATACAAAAGTATATATACAAAAGTATAATACAGAAAATATGATAACGCCAGAAACTAGAGCAGAAATAGAAAGTTTGAGAAGAGAAGCCGAATCTCTAGGGATTACTTATAGTACACGGTTGAGAGTTAGGGGGTTGACAAAGCTGATAAATGCCACAAAGAATGAGGCGTTTATGAAGCGGTTTACCCGCGCCTATAAAAGAGGGGCATTTACAAACATCTCACTAGCGGATGAAGTTGGTAACAGAATTCAAAAAGAAAGTATTGCGGAGTTAAGGGCTAGTGTAATAAAAACCTTCAAGCACCAATAATTTGTCCCAAATTAGACACACAGGTGGCCCAATACAAAATAAAAGATCTCTCGTTCGCGCGATAGTGGAAAAAGGTGAAGAAATATTGGGGGCTCACGATGAAACATTGGAAAAGTTAGAAAATGGAAGACGGTAGTTACATTATCCTTTCGTAAAAACATTAACATTAACGAGTCTGAACGCATGTCCGAGAAACTCGCTCCGTATCTAACAACCAATTTTTATTTGATATTCATATTCTTACAAGCTAGACATATGGAGGAAATTAAAAATGGAAAACCTGTAACTATAATAATGCACAAAAATCTCGGTGGTAGCGAACCACTATCATCAATGAAAACCGTTAAAAAAACGGCTGTCAGATAAGGAGCAAACACGAATAATGTCCGATAAAATAGACAGACCGAATACAAAGTGGAAGTTTGTAAGATGGGTAGAGGTTTTCGTAAAGCTAATACAGGGTAGTAGGGGAAAAGATTTGGGACTACAATCCAAAGAAGCGGCAGGAGGAGAACTTCCAGAATGGCTGAAGAATAAAAAAGGTATGTATTCTTTAGATAAGTATAATGACGACCTTTGTCTGTTCAGGTGTCTAGCTATGCATATAACAGATAAAAGACCCGACAGATGTACAGAAAGGCGAAAGAACTTAGTAAGCAATATTTTGGTAGTAATGTGGTTTCACCAATTCCTTTTTCAGATCTGAAAAAGGTTGAAGAGTTTTTTAAAATCGGTATAGAAGTATATCAACCAACCGAATGTAACGTATGGTGGTTGAAAAAGGTACCAGCGCACTATAAGGCAATAGGTAATAAACCAATGACAATAGGACTGTTTAATAATCACGCATTTCTGATAAAAAACCTTAAAAAACCTATCTAAAATTTACGCCTGCGATAATTGCAAGCAGAAATTCACGAAAGCGAGTAATATGAAGAGACACGGACCAAAATGTATGAAAGGTGAGACAAAAGTAGTATGTGATGGTAATTATTTAGAGCGCCCGCGTTCGTCGTTCGAGAAAGCGTTCTACCCAAAAAGTTCTAACAGTTATGGGGCGATCGATTGGATGTACTCTGTGGAAAAAGCGCGAGGGAATTCACATTCACCACGAACAGTGTGGACACGGGGGTGAAAGATGGATTTTAGGAGCTCCAGTAGATGGATACTGTCCAGAAACCAATACCGTATATCAATATCACGGCTGTTACTGGCACGGGTGTGAGATTCATGCAAAGCATAGAAAAGAAGAACGCGCATCCACTATGAGAAGAGATACACTTATTAGAAGAAGCAAAGAATTCAACCTAGTAGTTATGTGGGAATGCGAATTTCAAAGAACTGGTAAAGACATAAAGATCGGTTGCGACACTACTCTTTATCCATATCAGATAGTATACGATTTTGAGCATATCTCAACCCAGAATTTGAAACTCTCGGTAATAATCTGAGTACGAAGCTGAGCACGTTCCGGTAAGCGTTAGTATAGCAGATAATTTCTCAGGAACAGTAACTCATATTTGTGATAAAGATCCCGCAAAACTTATAGAAAAATTCGTAGAAGATTTAAAAGTCAGGGGAAAAGCTATAAGAGAAGAAGTGTGGTCAAGATATGGGTTTAATACAGAACATTTACGTAAAAACCAAATCGCCAAGATCGAACAGTGGATAGAGCAAGTACCGGTTATAGGTTTTAACAGCAGTAAGTACGATATAAACTTAATAAAGAAATACTAGTAGACGAACTGGCATCAACAACAAAGAAAGTAATGGTCGGAAAACGTGCAAACGCAACAATATTTCTATTTACTCCAGAGTTTAGATTTCTTGATGTAATACTTTATCTAGACCCGGTGTAAGTTACGATAGTTGGATAAAAGCCTACGAATGCAAAGGACAGAAATCTTTCTTTCCTTATGAGTGGTTCGATTCTCCAGACAAACTGGATTACCCAGGACTACCGGATATAGAGAATTGGTATTCCAAACTATCTGGGAAAATGTTAATAGATGAAACAGAATTAAGTAAATGTCGTAGAATTTTCGAAGAAAATAATATGAAAACTTTCAGAGATTGGTTGAAATATTATAACGATTTAGATGTAGCACCGTTCCTAGAAGCGGTGGAAAAAATGTGTGAATTTTATAAACACAGAGGTGTGGATATTTTCAAAGATGCGGTAACACTACCTGGAGTAGCTATACAATATATTGAGAGGAACCATTAAAGAACAAAAATCTTCAAAGACGATTATACCGGAGGATGCTCTATATGCACCAAAAGAAGAAACATACGAAATGATGAAGGACGCTCTAGTTGGCGGTCCATCAATAGTATTTACACGATATGCAGAAGCTGGTGTTTCAAATATTAGATCTAATTCCACAGGAATTAACAAACCGTGCAAGGCTGTTTTGGGGTACGACGCAAACGCGTTATATTTATCTACGTTAAATAAAGAGATGCCGTGTGGGAGAGAAAACTATACACCATATAGATACCCCACATAACCCTAAATTTATTAAAAAGTTTGTAAAAGAGTTTTATCCGGAGACTGGTTTGGGTTTGCGGAGGTGGATATAGAAGTTCCACACAACTTAAAAGATAAGTTTTCTGAAATGTCCCCAATATTTATAAACAGAGAAGTAGAGGTTGATGAAGTTCCTACACACATGTTAAAATATTTAAAATGATACTGGGCGAACAAGAGGAGATGGAAAAAAATTGGTGGGATCTATGACAGCCACTAAAGTATTGCTGTACGCGCCACTGTTGAAATGGTATTTAAAACACGGCTAGAAATAACTGGAGTTCATCGTGTATAGATTATATTAGCGGAAAACCATTCGAATGGTTCGCAAAAGAAGTTACAGCCGCAAGACGAACGGGTGATGTAGAACCAAATAAGAAACCAGTAGCGACATAATGAAATTATTAGGAAACTCGTGTTGTGGAAAAATGATAGAGGCAACGGAGAGACATTTAAATACGGACATATACACAAAAACGAAACCTGTGTTGACAAAGCATTAAGATCCGCGTATTTTGATGATTTGGAAGAGATAGGAGATGCGTACGAAATATCTTCAAGAAAACCCAGGGTGTGCGGTAAAGAGACCATTCCATTGTGGAATAGCGGTTTATCAACTAGCTAAATTGAGAATGTTTGGAATTTTACTACGAATTTCTTGACAAATACGTTAAAAAGAGAAGACTTTGAATTAATACAGATGGATACGGATAGTATATATAGGAGTTAGTGGAAAAACGATAGAGGAATTGATTAGACCTAACTTACTAGACGGTTTGAAAAAGAAAAAAAGAAATGGTTGGCTTGGATAAATAAATGGAGCGAAAGAGAGCCCGGACTTTTCAAAATGGAATTTAGCGGAGATAGGGCGATAGCGTTATCTAGTAAGTGTTATTTTGTAGAAAAAGTTAATTCTATAATAAAAACTCTGCGAAAGGAATGTCCAAGAGAACTAACAATTTAAATTGGGATAGATATAAACGAGTACTAACCGAAACTACAGAAGATGGAAAAACACATTATAGATGTAGCACAAAATAGGGGATTTAAAATAAATGAAAGACGGTGTTATGAAAAACGTACTGTCAACAAAATTAGGACTCTCGGCATACTACGATAAAAGACGTGTGTTACCAGACGGAATACATACAGAACCTCTCTAATGATTTATTTAATAATTTTGAAAAAAATTATGAAAATTAACAATCTAAAGACTCTGATGATCCGGGGGTAGCTGGGTGTCAGAAGGCACCGCGAGAAGTTCTTCGCGAACAAACCCTCGAGATGGCCCATCATCCAAATAGTAGAGCACGGGCTCATCGGGCTTGGTAATATATCGATCTAGATGATATACATTGAGAGACCACACGGGATCAGTCGCGCGGCGGCTGCCACCTTCGAGCTCTCCCGGTTGATAGAGGTACCGGACATCAATATCTGATGGAAGCCGTTGCTCCTCTAAACCAACGGGTCGCCCGCGCGAGACGGCAGAGGGCTCGCTCGTCACCCTTTTAAACTTGATGGCATCTACAGGCTTCTTACCTATCAATCTGGTCACCTCTCCGTTCAGTGCGGAGACACGGCGGGCAGTCTGGCCACCCACTCGGTCGATCGCGAATGAGGGTCTACAAGTTCTTTAGCGTATTGGTGTCCGAACAGTCTCTCAGCCAGGTTCGATTGAAGCGTTCCACGATCCCCTGGTCCCGGTGGATGTTGACGCGGCCGCGTCTGATAGAAACTTCGTGCTTAGACAATAGATGAGAGACCGCGCCCATGAACTCGCGGCCGGGATCGACCTGGAGAAGATTCGGCCATTTGAGAGGACTCCTCTTATATATTCGGGAGAGAGCCTCGGCCACCTCCTTAGACTCTTTAGTGGCCAACGGCTCAGCCCCTATAACGACTCGCTACGTCAACGACTGTCAGCGCGTACTTGTACGTCTTACGACCGACGCGATCGTGAGGGAGAAACAGGAGATCCGCTTGGTGAACTTGGTTCGGTACCGGCACGTCGAATTTCGGCGCGGAATATTGTGAGGCGCGGGTAAATAGATCTGCCAGATGGCCTGCTTCTTGAGCCATTCCTTGACAGCGTTTTCTGAAACCTTGGTCGCCGCCGCGAGGTTCTTGATGGCAGCGAGTCCCTTCCAGTAGCCGCGGGGGCATAAGTACGTGTTCGCTAGCTTGCGCGTTAGGCGAACCGATAGTTTTGGTATTAAGTTTTCGCGTGTTCATAGTATGCGATTTTTGTATAATATACTGACAATCTCCAATCATGCCCTCGCCAGATCGTCCGGTAACTGCGTCGATAATAATAAACCTTTGTTGGAAGTACAATCGCGATTGGGGGTTAAGTTCTGAAGGAAATTGGGAAAATCTAATCCCCCAGGATTGGTGGAGGAATATAACATCCGCTTTGCGAAAAGGGTGGCCTCTTTTTCGTCCTCCCGCCACGTCTCGAGAGAATCTCGGGCCAGACGAATCATACCCTTTGCACCAGCTATGCGGTGTTTAAGGGCAGTGTAGCCTACATCAATCATAGCAAAATAAAGTTCGTCAACTGACATCGTTCTATATATATATATATATTTAATTAATTAATTTAATAATGTTAATTTAAAATCTCGATTGATATAGTAGCCGACGAGACCCACCACACCCATTCCCACGACGATGAACGCGATCTCGCGGTCTTTTTGGGCCTCTGACGGTACATAGAAATCTGAAAGTTGGGGCTCGCGATCCAGCGGCGCGAGACTTTTCTGCGGATATGCCAGCGCGTACTCGCTGTTAGCTTCTTTAACGTTCTGAAAAGTTTGTGCGGCGTGATTTTCGCAGCGAAGCTCTTCATTGACCCAGTCAAGATGGGCGGTTCGTTTTTTCGACCACGCTTCCTTTGCGCTATTGAATTGTTCTACAGCTAAATCGTGACGCGTACTCTCCTCATCCGCGTTCGAGTTTTGTAGTTTAGAGAATAGAAAGTTGCTGCCGGTGAACGCAAATGCGTTTAAGAGCGCACCACCTATCATCATTGCGATTGAAGGCATTTATTTCCATATATTAACTGGTAGAATTCCAGCTTTAACTAGATAATCTCGGGTCCAAACTGCGGCCGCTACATCTAAGGTCGCGAGCCCTACGTCTCTCACAGTAAAGTCCAATTTGGGAGCGGATCCTCCTAGGGCCATCTTTGATAGTCGAGCATACCCGATACTGAAACCCGATATCACCACGGCGTGATAAAGCGCATTCACTAACATTTTTACCGTCTTGTTCAGCATTATTGCATATAAAAGGGGTCGCAATCAATGTTTAAATGGGGCGCATCCAATCGCGATTGGTGTTTCGTAACTTTCTTCTGAACACTGGCTGGTTGTTTTTTCGATAATGTGGGGTTTTTCCACACGCACAGGGCACCAACAACTGCCAGACCACCACCAACAACCCAACTCCAATTCACGAATTTGGGTTCAATCGGATTCGCCCAACTCCAACGGCGGTTGGTATTTGGTGACAAATTCTTTGAATTTGGGTGTGCTTCCAATTTGTGAATTGGGGTTGTACTCAACTCTGTCTTCAGATGTTTTGCTGTCTCCGTCCCCGATTGCAACCCCAATCTCGATTGGAGTTTAGCCTCTCGAAGCTCGGCGAGTATTTTATCTTGTTTAACTTTTCGGGTGGCAGCCGCCGCCCGCCCAGCTGCCTGTCTTTTGGGATTTTTTATATGCGGTATGTCATCCAGTGGCGGAGTAACACTCGGGTTCGATGGGGTTGGAGCAATCGTGTTCAACTCCGTCACTCTCGCGGGTGTGTCTTGTGTCATCATTTTCAGGGCTTATAGTTCGTGGGCATATATGTCCAAATTGACAGTGTTTACCCGTGGTCAACGCGGTTGTCAGCGGAGCTAAGTACATTCCAAACTTGTGATAAATTGAGCAGCAGGCTGTTCTAAGAGTGTGACCTATAAAAGGGTCAATCTCTAGATCGTCAATCAATCCCGCGGTGTTTGGTATAGGGAGAAGTATACTAACGGCGGTTGTTGCGTACAAATGAATAGCCGCCGATCCGAGAGTTTTTGTCATCTCCGCTCCCAATTTGGATTCGTATCGCGCATACATTGTATCGATCTCCGCATCTGACATCTTATCCACCTGAAAAACTGAGAGACGCCTACCGAGATAATGCTCCGATTGTCCCCCAGCAACCAGCGCAGCTAGCCGCTCTCGTCGCGCCGCATTTTCATTTTCATTCGGAGTCGTTGCACTCAACCCAATACCAACCGCCGTTGGAGTTGATTCCGATTGCTCTGTCGGATCATTATCTATGTTGGCAGTCGGAGTTGAGGTTTCTTCTATTAGCTGATCGAGAAGTTCGTCGCACTTCATTTTTCTTAAAATTAATTTAACTATTCTAACAAGTCTCATCACTTTAACATATTGGCAAGCGCACCACCCGATACTTATGATCACCATTATGCTCGCAACAAAGCTCGCAGCGGAGCACCAAATTGTTAACATTGTTAACCATTGTTAAGCATTTGTTCAGCATTTGTTAAGCATTTGTTCAGCATTGTTCAGCAATTGCTAAGCATTGTTCAGCATTGTTCAGCATTTGTTCAGTAATTGCTAATTAATTATAAAATTAATTGATAACTTCGTAAGCAGTTGGTTGATCAGTCTTTAGCAAAAGCTTGGCGTGCTTAGTTTCCGAAAGCATCTGTCGAACCTCCAGGCGCTCCTCGCGCGTTGGATAACGTCATTCTCTCGAAGACAGTCATCGAATGAGTCTCGGTCCTTGCAGTGAAAGAGGGCGACCCATTTCGTTTGCTCGCGCAGATCCTTGAGGACGGCGTTGTACTTTTGAGTGGATATCCATACGCTTTGCCTAGCATGGCGGCCAGAAAATGCGAGCTCGGAGAGCATGTCCTTGGTGGTATCGCCGCCTTGGCCGAGCAATCGTCAATCACGTATAGGGTGGGCTAACACCTTGGAATCTTTGGTATAAACCACGCAACCAATCGTGAAGCCTATCACCTGGGTCAATAACGTATACCTCAGGGTCGGTCCATATCCACGTTCGCCGCTGATAAGTATCGTTGTGCCGCACAGTGGGACACAGGATCACAATGTGACGAAAGGCATCGCGGTAGGACTCCTCGAGCAAGTCGAGGATGAAAACCGTTTTTCCACATCCTGTCTGCCCACATATTATGGCAGTGTGGGCATCTCCAATCGTGAATTGGTATTGATTGCTAATTTTCTTAAATTAATTCTTTAGAATTATCAAAATTTATTAATTAATAAATCGTTAGAATGATTGCTAATTTTCTTAATTAATTCTTTAGAATTATCAAATTTATTAATTAATAAATCGTTATGATGATTTTTTTTATTAAATCAATAGAGTGCTGAGACGTATCGGCCATCTTCGATGTTGAGTTGTGCGTCTGTAATTATATATAAGTACACGTTCAATGGCCCGGCTCCGTCCGCTCTTTGGTTATCTGGATCGTCACACCCTCGCTAGCGTTTCTCAACTTGGCGTCCGCTGCCGTGTATTTGGTCGTCGTCGCTGGCTCGCATGTCTAGCCATAAACACGTATTTGGTATTCAGGAACTCCGCGAGGGAGACGGACGAGAGATGCAGGTCTTTGGCAACCGCTGCAACCTCCGGAGAGCGCTTAGAGCCGGCAGCAAACTGCTTTCTTACTTCGTCCCACTGCTGGTGCGCGCGAAGACCCGCGCTGTAGAGTTGATTGGGAACTCCCTCGATCGTCACCTCTACCTTCGTGATTTTGGGGTTATAGAATTTGTCGGTTTTTCTAGCACCGAACGCGAACCGAGCATCCTCGAACAACATCATTATACCTTTCATCGAGCGAGCGGGTACGTTGACGTTAATATTCCACAATGTGTCGCCTTTGTCTTTCGTCATCTTGCGATGGGCGAAGAACTCGGGTCGTAAAGTATGGCAACGCGCCCGGCGTACTGGGTTCTGATCAATCGCGCGAGTTCGGGCATCGTGACCATGTCGTACTGCAGCGAAACATTATCGATCGTATACGTCGATAAAATGTCGCTGGCTATGATAACTCGGCCGTAGTCGTTGAACGTTAGTTCGTATTCGAGGCGGTCAGCCAAAGCGCTCTGATAGTAGGGCATGTGACTCTCCAGCAACTCAAAGTCGAGCGGGATGTAGAAGCGGTTGCCGTAAGCGCCCGCGACCGCATTGTCACTCGCGTTGTTATCTACCTTGTTACCAGCCCCGATTCTAAGTTTGGTTACGTTCTTATTTTTGCTGGTGTCAATACCCTGATAGACAGCGTTTTCGCGCTCTTGCGCCGTCTTCCATAGGTCCTGATAACAATGGTAGACGTCGCTGTCGTCGATCGACATCACCTCATTACCAGAAATACTTTATCATGGTCTTCTTGACGATGGCGCGACCAAGGTTCTGAACGACGGTTCGGTCCGCGTCCGTCGACGTCAGCGAAATAGTGAAAGCGAGGCGAACAGTACCCGGCAACAATGACGTCGTTTAGCTCCGAGGTTGGGGAGAACGGACCAAGAGCTGCTGGTTCTGGTCGATCGTCGATGGGTTGTTCGTAATAACGACACTCTGTCTCACGCCTTTTGCCCCGAGGGGCTCACGCAGTCTGCGGTATGGATTGAGTTTGCGACCGTATTGACTCGAAGACATAATTTAGTGAAACTATATTAAACCCTTATGGTTTTGTCTTTAATACATAATTAATTTTAAGAAATTAATATGGCTGATTACGATATTGACATGGATGAAATCGGCAGAGACGATTACGTCGATGCGGATGCGGATGATTATGACATAGATGATTATAATGACGAAACGCCCTTGATACAGCCTCCAGTTTCCAACCCAATCGGGGGTGGGAATTAGGTGGCGCTACAGCAGCGTTGGTCAAAGTCGGGAATTACTCGAGGAGCTGTAGACGACTACTACAACAGTTTGGAAAAAAGGCAAAAAAAGTTGTGGTCCAATCTGTCGGTCGCGACTACTCCAAGTTCGAATTGGATCTGAAAGGTAGATTGCGACTAAAAGCATCAAATCTCCCAATAATCAACATGAAGAACGGAAAACCCCTATCGCTAAACACCGTTGCAGGATACCGGGGCGGTGGCCAACTCATAAGGAGCGAACTAGGATTTCCAGATTGGACGCGTTGTAAAACAATTATGCCGACCCGCGCTGTAGAGGCCCTACAGTCTACCGACGAAACGATGGCGGAAAACGGCCGCCGATATAGAAACTGTTGAGCTCAGCGAACTCCCTCGAGTAGCCACCGACGCTATTAACACGATGGAGACCACGTTCGGCGAAATCGACCTGTCTAACGATGACCCATCGTTACCTCTTCGAGAACTCCGGGGCCTCGATAAGGTTATGCAAACGGTTCCGGGGCGAACTGGTCCGTAACCTCGCCAAACTCTCGTCGCTGGATGAACATATCGCGCTAGAAGAAAGAAAACTGGAGGAAGCACGGTGTCGATATAGAATCTACCGAGCGGATCACCGAACGCCTACAGTCGTTGCGTGATGAAAGAGCAGCTCGCTTGGAGGCCGCCTCGACTAACCGTGAGGCTCTCCGCAACCAAATAAGTCGGATCCGCGAAACAATCTCGAGGGTCTGAACGAGGAGACGACACTCGGTGAGCGTCTTCGCACTCTGTTCAGAGAAACAGGGCATCACGATAGCAAGCATCCTCGTTGCTATCGGCATGACTATATCGACCATAGTCTAGCTTTCACTGGTGGAGCGGCGCCACCACCCGCGCCAGCACCAGCACCGCACCAGCACCCGCCGCCATCAGGCGGAGCCAAGGAGTGGGTAAAAAAACAACTAAAGCCCTCGCCAGTCTCCTGGCTAAATTAGCCGAAAAGGCGGCTGCCGCACTACCTGGACTGATCGGAAGTATCGTTTCTTACTTGCTATCTATATTATCAAAAACGGTCGGATGGCTAGCCAAAAATTTACTTGGGCTTTAATCGTGGCAATCGCCGGTCTCCTACTATTCTTCGCCAGAGAGTTCCTAAACCAAAGCGCAAATAATCCGATCGACACGAGGGCGACGACGAGCCCTAATTTTCTCCTCCTCGTGTGTTGTGCTTCCAATTTCACCCAATCTGTGATTGATTGTTGTTTCTCCAATCGCGATTGGTCTGTTGATGGAACTCGATGGTGCATCCAATTTACTAATTGGGGGTACTGGGTTCGATTGTGTTGAGGGATGTGTATCCATTTGTGTTTTGGGTGGGCGTTTTATGAAATCGGTTCCTCAACACTGTTGAACCCGATCGTGTTGGGGGTGCGCTTGATGATATCCGTGTTCACGTTACCGTTGTGACCGATTTTTTGATTGGCGGTGGCGATTACGATCTGATTATTGTAACCATCAACCGGGTCGTCTCGTAGTATCATATTGCTCGGCGCCATATAAAGACCTATTCCAAATACATAGTCCACTGGGGTGCTGGCAGTCTGCAAAACGTCTTGATAATTCTGGATCGCCTTCTCCAGGTCACCTTAGCTGAGATGGCGTCCTCAACAAGTACCAGAACTGTTTTTGCGCGTCAAACGCCGTTCCGAATCTATTATAGAACTGCGAGTTTGTTTTTGTGCACCTAGTATAGCCACACATATGTACGAATGGAGTCGTTGAGGCGAGTAACCCCGGCCTGATAAATCAGTGCTTTTATCTAATATAAAATGTACTCCATGCTATTCCAACTTTGATGGTTGGTGTAGTGAAGCCGGATATGTTTGGTAGTAGGTTTTGTCTGAGAACATATCAAGAAAAAAACTTGGTCTTTTATGTATTAGGAAACTTGACGTGTACCTCATAGTACTGCTATCGAATGTGCCATCAACAACTTTTACATCATTTCCAGCTTCTTCAAAAAATGGGGTCGACCCATTGAATCGTTCTTGTGTAAACTTTTTGTTTCCAATCACGGTTTGGGTCCACACCAAATTCGTCACATATCCGTTCGAACACCTTACGGTTGTATGTGTTGGAAATGGGATTCCACCCGTCGTCTTGAGGTAGTGGAACACGTAATTCTTTTCAAAATCCTTCTAATAGTATAATAAACATGAAAGTTGTATAAGCTACTGCTCATCATGCTGTTACTTGGTTTTATGTGGTCTCCGAAAGATACACACCCAGTTGTGGCACACCACACGGCAAAATTTAGTTGGTTCTGCAGAACTGCATCGGAGTTGCCCGCCATTCTGTTTACCCATCCACCGTACTAATCTTGGTCACCCTATATTTCTCAAATATGTTAGTGAAATTTGTGTCGAAACCCATGCCCAAACTGACTCTTATTTTAGGGTGCACAAGCCAACCAATGTTGTTCTTTTGAGCGTATACACCACCAACTTTATACTTTGCATTAGAGTTTAAAGCTAAATGCTGTGTATCCATTGAAAGATATTATTATGTTTGCTACTATCACTAATGTTCAAAAAGGGAGTTGTGAACTTCAAAAATTAATAGACAACTGCTGCGGACAACGCCGGGTAGGCCTGAGATCAATAATGTTCACGGTCGGGTGGAAAAACGTTGAAACGCTCGAGTTTTTCACATTAGAAGTCGAGGTGTAAGCCCTGTGGCTTTCGGAAACTACATCATAACTGAACCAGTGACCTCAGGATTTCGTAGAACTCCAGATGCTATAGTACCTCAGGGTCTTTGGAGTTTCGGAGATCTCCAAGCTTTTGTCGCGGAGAAGATTCCTGGTGTATTCACTCTCGCAATCTCGAAAGCCACGGGCTCACGACATTGACCGTTGATAGGCGTTTAAGGATCTCACCGGGGTTGGGTCTCTGTTAGGATTTAAAAATAACATACCCTTACAACGATGACGGAGTGTTTGATCCTGGCGAGCACGTCGGCACGACCCCGGTGAACTTCGCCGTCACGAAAACTCTCGGGGTGCACCTGAATCGGTGTGAACACATCGTACAACACGGTAGACGGCACTCCCAGCATATTACTGAAAACCGTGCCCGCCAGCGACTGTTTTCTATGGTGAGACCCTGACCTTAGACTTCCCACACCCCAGAGATGAAAGTTTTGGAATCGGGACACATCCACGAGTTGAAGATTTCTATTCTTGATGATAAAGGGCGAGAGTTGAAGAACGATTACCCGATTTCGGTAGTCCTAGAAATTTCAAATTAATTAATTTTAAGAAAAATTATTTAGAATTAAACGCATGTTCGTAATATATATTATCAACATTATTGAAAATGAGTGAGTATACGGACCAGGTAGTTCTTCCGATTGGGTGACAAATTCAAATAATTTGGAACACCGGGCAGAAGGGGGATTCATCCCGACAGAGGGCGACTTTTTAACTACCCAAAAAACAAAGGCCTTGATCAATAGAACTATATCGAGGGCCACGGACGAGATTCACAAAAGTCTACTATCACAACTTAGAGAATATGCCCTGGCTGTGAATACACAAAAGTCGTGAAGAAACGCATACGGAACTAAACGAACTAGGTAAAAAAATAACCAAATTTAGAAAAGAGGACCCGGTTGGGGATTGATAAAGCCCGAGAAGACCGCCAGGTTGACATTACGGCTGGTTTATGATGCGTTGCGCTTAGAAGACTCTCTCAGCAAGAAGCTACACTTGCTGAATTAGACGGGAAAATAATCGATTTTCGAAAAGAGGCCACGTTCGGGTATTGAGAAAGCACGAGAAGACCACCAGGCGGACCTTACGAAGGCTTATGAGGTGTTGCGCTCAGAAGACTCTCTCATCAGAGAAGCGGCACTTACTGAACTAGATAAAAAAATAACAAAATTTCGAAAAGAGACCCGGTCGGGTATTGATAAAGTCCGAGAAGACCACCAGTCGAACCTTGTGGAGGCCATTGCGGAGGCTTATGATGCGTTGCGCTTAGAGAACTCTCATAGTAAAGAAGCGACACTTACCGAACTAGACGGTAAAATAGCCGAATTTCTGAAAGAGACCAGGTCGGGTGTTGGAGGGGGTCCGAGAAGACCACAAAGAGGCCATTGCGGAGGCTTATGGGGCGTTACGCTCAGAGGACTCTCTCAACAGAGAAGCGGCACTTACTGACATATACGAAAAAAAAAATAACCGAATTTAAAAAAGAGACCCGGTTTGATCTTGATGGAATCCGAAACGGGTATTGAGAAAGCCCGAGAAGACCACCAGGCAGGATATTACGGAAACTTATAGGTGTTGCTCTTAGAGGACTCTATCAACAGAGAAGCGACACTTACCGAACTAGATGGAAAAATAACCGAATTTCAAAAAGAGGCCCGGTCTGGGGTTGAGAAAGCCCGAGACGAAGACCACAAGGTAGCCATTGCGAAGGCTTATGAGGTGTTGCGCTCAGAGGACTCTCTCATCAGAGAGGCGGCGATTGCTGAACTAGATGGAAAAATAACCGAATTTCAAAAAGAGGCCCGGTCGGGTATTGATAAAGCCTTAGAAGGCCACCAGGCGACCATTACGGAGGCTTATGATGCGTTGCGCTTAGAGGACTCTCTCAGCAGAGAAGCGGCACTTACCGAACTAGATGGAAAAAAATAACCGAAGTTTCTGATAAACTGAAAACATGATCGCATAGCCGCGACCAAAGCTCTTGAGGAGGCCTCTTATGAGATTCGTACTGAGGCATATAATAGTAGATGGGGAAGAACGGGGGGTTGGAGTCACTAAAATCTCTGCAGATATTTCGACGGTGGTTTCGTTCGCCGGTGATGATCGAATTAGATTTTCATTTCCTAAAGGTAGTGTTATTAATCTTTGTTACGAAAATTCGGTGACTCAGAGAGTTCTTTCCACTATTGTCTCATTGTTAATTGAACTTATTGTGTAAATACTAATATATTGAAATAAATTTGTAAAATTTAAATATGAACGAATCAACGCTTCCAATTGTCATACCACTCCATCAACACTGTGTACAATTACGAAAGAAGTTCAGATTTTAGGTTGATAATATCGTCGCTATGCAGGATATTTTAGTTAGAGAATATACAAAAAAGAAAAAGAAACGCTAAAAAATATAGGCGCGCGTGAACATGGCTGAAGTATCTAGCACGGCTCTGGCGAGTGTCTGTGTTGTGTGGGGAGGGGACAGCTGCAACTATATCCACCATTATAACGGTTCCGTAGCGGGATTTTATGTGCGGTGTCGGCCGTTTCTGGGTTGTTGTGTATGGTAATTAGGGCGTCGGGTGGAAAAACTCGAGAAAAAATGTAGAAAACATGATAGAATATTTTCCGTTTCTCGCCAGGTCTAAGAAAAATAGCATCGACGTTATGGTGTCCAAAGCGTTGGCCGATAAGAAAATATCAAATTTAGAGTTTGAATCCGTGGTGGAAGAAATGCGGAGATATGAAAAATTAAAAAAATGATATAAGAATCAAGGCACGCGCCACCATGCCCAAGATTGAGTGTACTGATTGGGATAAATTTAGGGAAAAACTTGGAGATAAAGTCGAAAGAAATGTTACAGCACCATTGTGATTTTTTAAAAAATAATTAATTTTCTTATATTGGTGCAGTAAACAAATTTACATACCTATACAACATGTGTTTTTCACTGAGAATTACGCCGTAATCGCATAACAAATTCAGTCTAGGATTACACTGTTACACACCGTCTGTGTAATTGATACACTCGGCTCTGTTTACCTCGGCTATCAATTTACGCATGGTTCATAACCCGTGTAATTGAAACATTGTCGTAAATCGATAATTGTACAACACTAGGTAGTGTTTATCATAACAGCCTTCGTGGTCGTGTGGTTAAGGCCATAATCTATAGAGACGAGGGTCGTGGGTTCGCGCCGCGGTTGGAGCTAAACATTTTTATTTATTTATTTCTATCCCTACAAATGTGGTCGCTATGGTAAACAACTGCATGACAACGGCGTTCCTATCCGACCGCTCGAGGTTGATAAAATTGATAAATTCAGATTGCCAGTTTACATACCTTTGATAACGAAAAATACACTCGGCTATAAATTAATTAGTAGTTGTTTTTTTTTTCAATAATAATTTTTCAATATCTTTATAAGCGATATCGTAGAAATGTACATTCGTAAACGAATCGTTGGGTTTTAAAATTTTTGTATAATACACCTTAGTTTCATATCCGATACGCATTATCTGTCTTAATGTTCGTATTTGCCTCTTGTATAGTTGACATATTGCCGGTATAATATTGCAAATGCAACGTTTTTATCGGAGCGTAATAAATTAACGCTGGTATTTCATGTATTCGATATCACCTAGTGTTCTCATTTTTTAGAATTTATATACAGGATTATAACCCCCGTAAGCTTCGTAAACTTCTTTAACACAGTCATTAAAAATTTGCAATTCAAATTGTATTGTATTATCCATTTTCTCTAATAATATTGGTACTTGTTTTTTCTGTTCAATTGGACGTGAAAAAAAACATGATGTATTTATGACACCAATATATACTTTCAAAAGTCAATTACCAATATAATTGGGACTCCCTCTTCTCAAAATTATTTTCTCCAAAAATTCATAAATTTGCTGTCGGGAGACCCAATTTTCCTCGTTAACCAATTTTTTGATTTTCGGGGGTGGTGGGGGTATTATAGAGGGTTATAAACGATACCACGGTAGGTGGTATCATTTTGACTCCCTTACTACTACTTTAGTTGCTATGGGAATAACGCTAATGGGACCGTTGACATATGGGCCGCGCTCTGTGAAAACCAGCCTTAATGACAACGTCACGAAAGGTTGAAAATGACGTCGCAAAGTTAGCATAAATTTACCAACGTCACGTCGGATTTTGACACTTGGAATTGTTGCGCCATTGCAATAAGTTGTCATATTTATAGCCGTACGCTTTACGGCTCACAATTTTAATGTTGGATATGCGTGGCAGAATTGTACAGTTGTTTTCATAGAGGTTCAGATAGTTGTCTTTTTTTTCTTCGGTTTCCTTCAAGGAAATACGTAGTAATTTGTCAATTATTTTTATACAAATGGGCATATTGCATTTATGATTTTTATAATATATTATATGGACGACTTGTGAAATGACATTTTAAATAAAAAAAAAAATAAATAAACCATATGACCGGTATTTTTAGAAACACATAACAATATCAGTATTATGTAATCATAATGCTAATATTTCTTTTAAGCTTTATTTATATATGTATATAACAATTACAAACAAACGCGAGAACAATTGTAGTCGTCGTAGATGGAGGCGTCTGCATGTTTCTTAATTTGGGTTGAAACCGGAATACTCACAGAAAACAAACTTAATCCTGTCTGGCGACCACCATCAGCTGTACATGTACTTACAATTTTTTTAGATCGACCCCGGGGCGCGTGTGTGCGCTCTTTACTAATTATACTATACGGTCCCGTTCAGATTAGAGCGGGGTCGGTATTTTCGGCCGTCTAAGACGGAACCGTACACGCGGTACACAGTCAGTTCCGATTTTAGGATTTATTTATAGATTACACTGCATTACGCATTTTGATGAGTAACGCTAACCTTCATAATTTGTTTGAACGTGACAACCGATTTTCGAAATATGTAGACACACTCGGGTAACACTGCATTCATGTATTCATGACTTAATTGTGTGTCTACGTAGATCTACATATTGCATGGTCATATATGAAAAAGGTCTTGGTTTACAGATGTCGTTCTATGGAAAACGATTTAATTCGTAATGACAATACTTTCTGCACTGTCTGTCGCAACTTTAAAACTCACGGGGATATGAACATGCGCAATATAAGATATCAACTTAGGTTTAAACGTGTTTACTGATGGGGGCGGTTAGTGCCGACGGCCGGTCGGACCCGGCCCCGCTCTACGTGAAAGTGTGACCGCAACCGTTACTTTTATTAAAGAAAATATAAACAGTTGACTCATTAACTGTGACACGTATTCTGGATAAAATTTGCCACGGATAGAACTGGGCCTAGGTCTTAATTCATTTGATTTACTAGTTCACCGTCGAATGTTTCGAAAATCAACATAAAATAAAATTGGGAAATTGTCAGAAAAATAATTACGCGGCTCCTGACATATCGCATCATGTTGACACTGAGCCAAACATGTTTTATTATTTAAAATTTCGTGTGTTGGTATTGTGTCACAGGCATCTTTAGTGCGAACATAATTGTAGCCACCGGGGGCCCGTTTCACTAAACTTCGTACGACTAAAATGTTCGTAAGTGCAAATCTAGGATCGTCTGGAAATTTCAATTGATTGATTTACATTTATTGAGCATAGGCTGTCTCAATAAAATATAAATCAAATAAATTTGTTTACTTTTTAGGAAGAAAATGTTGTTAATGTCGAATTTACAAACTATCTTAAATTTTGTACTTACGAACATTTTAGGCTTACGAAGTTTAGTGAAACGGTCCCCAGGGACGTAGCCTACTGATTTGTATCTGGTATCTGTATCTGCAACCACTTGCATGTACCTTCTAATGTCACGTAATTTTTAGCGATTTCAATCAAAAATATCACATTAGATCAGCCGTACGATTGCCGTTTGATGACTGTTAAATATTATTTTAATTGACCACTTGTAAATATGGTTATATGAATGTATGGCATATATTTTACTAGTATTTTTGCAATCAGTGCAGACCCTGATCAGGCTGCGCAGATGCATAGGTCTCCAACATTTACAAATTTAAGAAGTCCTACTTTAGATCGTTGTTAATTTACTTACTACTAAACATTGGATGTCTGCGTGCTTTATTGTTTTTTTTATCAAAGGGAGGTTCTAGTACGAGGCGTGTAAATAATATAAAGCAAATACCAGGAGCGGATCCAGGATTTCAGGTTAGAGGGGGGGGACTTCTTAATTGAAACAGTTTACTATATTTTCGAACTAGCACCGTTTGTTCGTCGACCAAGCGGAGCTCGGGAGACTGCTAGGTGGGTCCGGCGGTATGCCCTCCTGAATATTTTTGATGTCTACTCCCCATTTTGCTGCGTTATAACGCATTTTAGATCAAACATATCTTTACTCGCCAAACTTTTAGGGGGACGCGCACCGGGTTTTCCCCTACGTGAATCCGCCCTGGAATACACAACTTCTATATTTTCAGATTCAACGCGTCTAAATTCAAACGAGACGCTTCAAACAAATGTCGCAATTGTGTGGTCGGTACAAATTTAGTGTGTAAATAACGGACTTGATTATATAGTGTGCAGACATGACTTCAAAATACATATACATACGCCACGGTGCTTGGTTGGTCACTCATTTCTTTGTTTACAAAGCTTAAGGCGTTGAATGTACTTTTTCTGAAACGCAACACAATTAAATTGAAAATTTCGTTTACAAATTAATTATTCCCGACGAGAGGATACAGTGTATACATGCACCAGTACTATTATGCTTACTGCCGGTATTTTATCAGAACATTTTATAACAATTATACAATCATGTATGTCACATCGACACATTTTCCAGACATTGACAGGTTTATGTACATGTACATGTATATATATTTGTTTTCAAATGGTAAACCCATTATCAAAAATTCAAACCGACACACATTTAAAAATACACAGTAATGGATAATTTTGCCCTGAATGTTCTGTTGGCCACTTTTGATTTTTAACAACTAATCATACTTACTAACTAAATAAATACGCATGCTGTCGCGCGGGCATCAGCCACGCAAATAAAAACATATGAAGGAATCTACAAAGTACGGTTGATAAATGCGTACATTTTTAAAACTTGAAGAAACTTATATAAAAAATCAGTACCGGCAGTAAATTCATAGACATGATCGAGACAGGTAGCCCACACAATAACTGTTTTAATCTGACACGCCTAATATAACAATATCTGCCCTCTCGGCGTGGGGGCAGTGGCGCGGTGGTGAGCAGCCGAGGGAGTGGGGGTCAGCGCAGGATTTTTCCATAGACCTCTTACCTGCTAGTACGAGGTAAATTTAATTCCGAGAGTCGGGTATGGACAGTCGATTTTTAATTTGTTTCAAAATCCCCGGGGTGTCTGACTACCCTCTATACAACATATGGCGCTGAAGTCATTGACATGTGCAGCCATATAGGCTTATCCAAATTTTAACCAAATTCAGGCCATTCATTTCTACAGAATTAGTCACAGATGTTTTCAATTTCAAACACCAGGAATGTCGTTTAGTTGTTTGTGTTTGGTCCTTGATGAGTGACGTAATGTCTACATCAATAAGGGACGTCACAATTAACTGTTACGTAAATAACGTCAATTAGATTCTGAACTAAATTCTCAAATAATTACAATGTATCTTTTTGACGGTACATGCATATGCATAATCTGTGATAGTTGGCGATAGTAGCAAATTACGAGGTCACATGTCGGCTAATTATAGATTTAACATTGATAGTGGTGCGTTTGGTTTGTTCACTACATGTATATATCATAGTTTTATTCTGTTCGATGTTTGATAGTATTCATAGTAACAGTTGTAGATACATTTAGTGAAACTTATCAAAAAATACAGTTTACAGGAAGCACAGTCAATGAGTCTATGAACACGCATTTCTACTGTAGGCTGTTGTGTTGCATTGTACAAACGTCAGCGTTTCAATAACGTCATTTTCTCGATGACGTTACTTTTTTTTTCTTGCGTGATTGACATGGTGCTACAAAAAGTGAGATAAAACAAAAACTATGAAACATATTTGCATTTTCTTTTCAGCATATTGTTTGTGAAAGGTGTCCGCATCCAAAAATGTAAAAAAGTGCAAATTAAAAATTTTGTCATTAAGGCCGGTTTTCACAGAGCGCGGCCCATATATATAATATGTGTTCTGCATTTGTACTAGCTAGGTTAGCCAATTCGCGTGATTCCACAATGAACTTGTTGAGCATTGAAGCGTTTGGAACCAATGGTATGAAAGAAAACCTCTTGCATTCATTCAAATTAGGAAGTCATTAATGTTTACTGTAAAGTTCCACCCTACATATTCTTGACAACGCCCACTATGTAAGTTATAATTACATACTTTGGTGTCAGAATATTGTCAGCATGAATGTCGATGTGGAATGGCAAGACAAGAAGGCTTTCCAAAATAAACTGAATAAGCCAACGTATATAACAAAGTGTACTATTTATAAGTATATGATTTGATTACTAGTAGAATGTACTATATTATTATCCGGCGCCCATTTTTACACTTCTGTTATTGAACGTTGTCTAATGGTGTATATTAAGTTAAGAAAACAAACGATCATCTTGACTTAATACCAGTATTTGGTATAATTACATTCTTAGATGTGACATACAAGTCCAATTATATAAGCTAATTGCTACAATAATATCAAAATAGTTGGCGGCCATTTTGGACTAAAGCTGTTGAAACAATGATCTAATTATGTACCTAAGGTACTAAAATCATTGTGTATCTAAATACAATATTCGCATGCACATTTGCTCTGATATAGGGTCTGAGTGCAATAATATATGTTTTCTTATGAAGAGATACGATTGCACGTACAATGTACTATATTTATAATTGGCGGCCATTTTTGGAGTTCTGCTATTTAGACAATATTCAATTACACGGAAAAGTTACAAAAATAAACATTCATTGTTTCAATAAACCCAAGATTATAAAAAGCATACTCTTTGTTGTGATGAACTAGTGAAATTACGTCAAATGGTCACATTTTGCGGCCATTTTGGATTTTTCCCATAGTGCAGTTAAGGAATTGAATTTGAACGTTGCCAATTTTCATCACTATGTCAAATACACCCAGTTTACGCTCTTAAATTGCTGAATTTCCTCATGTTAATGCAACTATATGGCACACTATATCTATTTGACAGCCATCTTGAATTTGTGCAAATTTCTTAAGGGTGATAAGCTTGTCATCCGTTGGATTTCAAAACTAGAAGGTCTGGACATGCAAAGTCAGTAATAAATATTTTTTTTATTCAAAACAAGGTAAAACCCAAAATCGGCCTTTGGCTGCCGGACTATACTCAACTATGGCTGAAAGAAAAAATGGCGGTAATTATGCTGCATTTTCATTGGCTACCTATGTCGTGGGAACGAGATGCTATGTCGTGGTAACGAGATGCTATCTCGTGGTAACGACATAGCTAACTCGTGGTAACGAGATCCTATGTCGTGGGAACGAGATGCTATGTCGTGGGAACGACATAGCTAACTCGTGGTAACGAGATCCTATCTCGTGGGAACGAGATGCTATGTCGTGGTAACGAGATGCTATCTCGTGGGAACGACATAGCTAACTCGTGGTAACGAGATCCTATCTCGTGGGAACGAGATCCTATCTCGTGGGAACGAGATGCTATCTCGAGGGAACGAGATGCTATGTCGTGGGAACGACATAGCTAAGTCGTGGTAACGAGATGCTATCTCGTGGGAACGAGATGCTATGTCGTGGTAACGAGATGCTATGTCGTGGGAACGACATAGAAAAATAATTGCGCATGCCCCTTTTAAGCTGCCGTATGTGACACTTCAGGCAATCGGATATTCGAAATATGTCGACATTTGTCAACGAGGGGTGTTCAAAAATTAACTGTGGACTTTTGTAATTACAATTCCATTTTTTAACTCTCCGCATATTGTGCTAAAAATATGAATTCAGTATTGTTTTTTATTTAACCCTTTCAACATTACATCTCTCTATAGCGGTGTTTTCAAATAGTGTATATCCAGATGAGCCGGCTCGTAAAGATCTGCACTTTTTGCTAGTAATTTTCATATTTCTTAGAAAAAAACACACCCTCCTTTTCATAAATGGACAACTCTGACAAAGTTATCACTTTGTGACGACTGCATTGGTTGGACAATTAACACGTCAAAATCCATTCCAGTTTCTTAGGAGTGAACGGGTTAACACCCCGCGCATTGTGCTAAAGAGATGAATTAAATAGTTGTATTTTCATTTATGACTGTCATAACTGGTGCCCAATTAGTTATCGCCATTTTTGTATTTTGTCTCGAGATCGTTTATACATTTATTGTTATACATTTTAATTACATTACTTGAAGTATTTCCTATACATTGAACTGATTGTGTGCACATTACAATAGTATATCAATCACCATTATTATGTTATAACCATCTACTGAACATTCAGTCGTAGTTTTTAGTATTCCATGTGTAAGTTTACTTTCATTTGTTTGCTATTTTATGCTGGGGTTCCTTTATTCAGCTTATGTTGTTCTCTGTACGTAATTTAAAGGCACTGTGTCTCAAGTGATGGCTCAGATATAAGGTTCGACCATGTCCAGCCGTGTGTAAACGTTTGCCGTGGCACAAGGGAACTGTTTGAACCCCAATGCCGTAGGCCGCGTGTTCAAACATTTCCTGAGGGGCACGGCAAACGTTTACCCACGACTGGACATGGTCGAACGTTATTGTTACATTTCCCTCGGAAATATCGTGTAATTTCAACATATATGCAGTACTTTCGGTACTGTGATAACCCGTTCCATTCAAACAGCTGATTTACACATACATATTCCGGGGCCGCAGTACACGTTGTGTGATGCAGGTGCCCCATCCTATGCATCAATTTCAAAATCGCAGTGGGTCCATTGTGACCTGGTCTGGGGACGTACTGGCGCGTTCTAGTAACGTCATGAGACACATGCATTACGTAGGTGTTAGCTTGGCCCCGGAATGAGCATTGTTTACAGCCATGATCAAATAAAATAGCAATAATATAAATTAGCAACAAGCCATTAAAGTAAATGTTTATAATATTGAAAAATAACTGGCGTTTGTAACGCCAGTTATTTTTCAGTATTATAAACATTGTTTTCCAGGCAACTTATAAGGTAAATACAACTGGGTTCCGAAAAACGATACAAATCAACATTTAAACTATTTTTCCTAGTATATTTCATCACTTTCTTTGGCTATCTGAGACCCAGTGTCTTTAATACCTGGTAGTCCGAAATAATTGCTATGAGCATTCTTTAGTTGCGCATGATTTATGAATACTCATGACGAACTTTGGGATCGTGGTTCAAACGTTTACTGGGTCACGTGGGTAATTACGTCACACGCACCTGCTGATTGGCCAACTACCTACAGTTTGCTATATATCTCAGCACCTCCTGCTGCGATGTTGATGCGATAAAGCATGGCTACCCCGAGGATTGGCGTTATATCATACGCTGGTGTCACGATCCTCAGATGTTTAGCCGTGCAAGAACTATTTCAAGACATAATTAATGCTAACTCTAACTAATTAGAGCTAGCATTAAATATTTAGAGCTAGCTCCAAATCATTTAAAGAGCTCTCTAAATCATCTGTAGCTAGCTATAAATATTTAATGCTAGCTCTAATTATTTCTAATTATTTAGAGCTAGCAATACTTATTTGAGTTTATGTAGATTTAGCGTTCCATAAATTAGGACCGCATAATCAGTCAGTGATAACTATGGTTTTCAAACATGTGTGTCTTCATGAGCAGTGCGGTTTTTATTTTAGTGTTATATTTTTATCTTGTCATTCAACACTAATTAACGATTGGTTCGAATGATAACGTTTGATTCATACGTATGACAGTCAATTGTATTCCTTTTAAACTAGATGTGGTGATTACTTCTCGTATGGCTCGAAGAGAAACTGTAGATATAGACGTTGTGAGCAATTACGAGATTAATTTTTCCATAACTATAAAAAAACGTTAACAACATCGTTTATATTTTTAATCGCTACCGTTTTCGATAGCCAAAACATTTTGAATGGCTCGTTAATAAACGAAAAAAAAAATGTAGCATGATGTGTTGTTAAAAGGAGTCGATATAGTGATTTCTGCTAGTATTGATCCGAATCTTCCTACATATCTGCGCAATCTGATCTAGTACTACATTATTTGCCAGATTCATATTTTCACAAGTATCGATGTTATTACAGTCAGATCAGACCGCACAGATGTGAAGTCTGCTCTGGCTCTACTGCGTGTCAAAAACTCAATTGTTGTGCTATTCAGTAAGAAATAAACGCTGAAATACAGTTTAATGCGGGATCTCTATAAATATACATGTATTTGCAATGGGAAATAACTAGTTACGATTCCTCATTACCCTGCTCGAACTGAGAAGGTCCTTATGCTGACTTTCTTGCGGGCACTAACTCTACAAAACTCCCATTACAGTACCGTCCTATATACTACGCACCGTATGGGAGTTGTGTAGAGTTACGTTCCCCACTAATACTGGTCTTGTTTTACATTCACTGTACATCATAGCTGAACCTCGTTGGAGATATTTGCTGCTTATTCATATAGCTCCTGTAGCCGATTTCACTAACATTGCAAAGTATACTTATCTAGCAAAGTATAATGTGAGGGAGAAATTTTAAATTTAAGGATAAATTTATTAATTTTTATTATACTGAATTTATTACATTATCACAGCCATTTTGGCTGTGATAATGTAATAAATTTAGTATAATAATTTTGCATACTTTTAATCATCAAGTATATCAAGTCGTTAGTTGTATCTGAAATAATGCATTTTGTGACAATAAATGATTACTCCCTCAAAGTATACTTACCTAGATAAGTATGCTTAACAATTTTGGTGACATCGGCTACAGATATATACCATAGTATTAACCGTTCTAGGAATTTGATTGGAATAGTTTATGGCAAGGCTAATGCACAATAATTCCCTAAATCATGGCTTGGAGCTTAAACCATAGTTTAGGCTTCTCAAACCCTAGTTTGGGCTTAAACTGCCATTTGAGATCCCAAATGGTAGTTTTCTTAAACCCTGGTTTGGGAAATTATTGTGCACTTGGCGGCTCAAACCACCGTTTAGACTCTCAAACTAGGGTTGTTGATAGCCTAATCCACGGTTTGAGCTTAAACCCCAGTTTAGTCTGCCCAAACCATAGAATTCTCTAAACCCCAGTTTAGGCTCCCAAACCCCAGTTTGAGCAATTATTGTGCATTTGGCCAGAAACTACCATTTGCGATCGTAATTCTATAAAAAGCCTAAACCCTAATTTGGACCCAAACCATTGTTTAAGAAAAAAACTGCCAATCGTGATCCCAAATGGTAGTTTTTTCAAACCCTGGTTTGAGCAATTATTGTGCATTTGGCGGCAGAAACCACCGTTTAGACTCTCACACTAGGGTTTCTGATAGCCTAAACCACGGTTTGAGCTTAAACCCCAGTTTGAAATATTTGAATACACCTGAATTTAAAGCATAATTAATTGAATTTCAAATTAGCATTCCTAAAAATTACTTATATTTTGCTGACCGGCAAAAATATTAACTTGCTAAATCTCATATCATACCGACCGAGCATAATTCTTGGCCACCACATGTGTCGTATAGGATACAGTAAAGATTGCGGATCAGTCAATGAAATATGCTTGCTGCCGACAGTTTGAGCGGCAAACATAAACAATTTAAATCGAGGGGCTCCAGCGGGGACGATTGTGGAACCGTAGTGGTGAGTGATTTATTAAATCAAACAAATACGGTACTATATGAAACTGATAGTTATGAAACCGGTGATATTACTGTTTTTCACGATCCTGATGAGCCGGCGCTAGCGGTGGACGAAAATAGTGACGCTGCACGAAAGACCCCGAGTATTATCCCTACGCATTCAAACATGGCTACCGGCGGTCCCTCACCCAAATGTAAACAAAAAAGTGACATGCCGTCTGATAAACTAGATACGTTGATATGTGCTGTGCGTGAGTTAAAGACAAGTCAGGATAGTATGAGGAACATGTTCGAGTCTAAACTTGATCGATTGCGCACTGATTTGATGCAGAATATTGATACAAAAGTGCGTTCATTACGAGATGAGCTGGCATTGGATATCGCGAAAGAAACCCGTCGTATTGATCAGATATTGACAACAGTTCAGTCTATGCAGACACGCATGGATGGCCTAGAGCAATCCAGTGTAAACATGCCAACAATGAATGATATCGGATCAGATGACCAACCCAGAACGAGGCGCCGTCCCCATAGTAACTGGGGAAACCCCCTAGATGACCCGGAACTGACGATTACAGCCAGTGGTATCCCCTATCATGGACGCGGAAGATGCGGACAGTCTCATCAGGAAAGCAGAGGACATTATCCGTTGTATGGGTGATGACGTATCACAAAACGTACGAGTCACGGCAGCCACTCGACTGACAACACGATTTGACAATAGGCCAGGCATTGTGAAATTTAGTTTAAACAGCGTTGATGAAAAGGTTCTTGTACTGAGAAATAAGATGTCGTTGAAAGCGTCCGATAACTACAAGACAGTGTACATTCGAAGCAGCAAATCGCATGTTGAACGATTGATTGAACTAAATGCCCGCGCCATCCTCCGTAACCTACCTGGTGGTCAGTCACTACGCGTGGACGCCAACGGACGTATTAAACAACGCGATCAACAGCATCGAGATCCCCGCCAGCAGCAGCAGCAGCAGCAGCATCAACAACGTGACCAATAGGAAATACACCGACCCATTGACGATGTCAACATTCAAATTGCCCATAGTAACGTGTGTGGATGGACTACTGATAACAATGCATTACGAATTAGTCTAGTTAAATCATTGGATGTAGATATCATCTCTATTTGTGAGACACATTTAGCTGGTCAAGACGTGATTAGTGTCCCAGACGTATTGGTCAGAGTACACTGGTTCGGATTTAATAGGCCTGAGATTCACAGAAATGCTCCGAAAGCGTCAGGTGGAGTTGGTTTACTAGTGAAAAAAACAAAAACTGCATTCTGGATAGTTATGAACCACGTATCGTTGACAAATCACTTGATGGCGTTTTGGGTGTAAAGTTTTCACATAAATCGGGTGATTATCAGTTCATTGTGTTCGCATGTTATCTGCCCCCAGAGAACTCCGCCAGAGGTCGTGACGCTCAAACGTTTTTCGCTCACATTTTGGCACAAATATATATAAATAATGAATGTGACGGTATTTTCATCGCAGCAGATTTTAATGCGCGAATAGGTTCCCTTTCCGATACTCTGGTTGACCTAGACGCAATCCCGCTGAGAGTATCCATTGACAAAACGATCAACCAACACGGGCATGAGCTACTGGATTTGTTGAATGACTCAAAGTTTTGTGTATTAAATGGCCGGTTTTCTCCTGGTGATGACAATTTTACGTCGATTTCCCGCAAAGGCAGATCTGTAGTGGACTACATATGTGTTCCTCATGACGTGTTCAGTAAATGTGCACGATTTAAAGTATTACCTGTCCAGTCCATTGTTCACCAATATGATCTACACGGACTACTTGGCGAGCGATCACGACTTCCCGACCACTCAGTGTTAGTGACCGAGTTTACCGTTTCTCAGGCCGGGAATGCCACGCACGAACCGTTATCGGACCAAGAGACCAGACGCCCACGGTATAATTTTAACAGCATACCGGCGGATTTCATGGACAGTGATTTAACCAAAATGGCATTAGTAGACATTGTATCGCAAATCGAAAGGAGCCGAGAAACACAAGGGGAAATCGATGCCATATACGAACAATTACAAGAGACGATAATCACGGAAATGAACAATAAAATCCCGAAAGTAAACTGTACTAACAGGACAAATAAACGTCAAAAAAATAAACTGCTCCTGAACAACATTGATGGGAAAATAGACGACTCGATCAAAAGCATATATAGACATTCTACATCGTGTGTACGGATAAATGACAAACTAACGAAATGGTTTAACTGCAAGACCGGTGTCAAGCAAGGTGACAACCTGTCTCCAACACTGTTCTCCATATTTGCAAATGACCTTGTCAAAGAGATAAATGACCTTGACCTTGGATGCCAACTGGATGACAATACATTGTCTATCTTACTATACGCGGACGATATTGTACTACTTGCGAAGTCAGAAACGGATCTCCAACTCATGCTGAACAAGCTCCACGACTGGTGCAAACGATGGAGAGTGCTCATAAACACTAACAAATCCAAATGCATGCATTTTCGAAAAGGACGCGCTCCCCAAACCAACCACATTTTTAGACTAGGAAAAAATATCCTGGAAACAGTCGATACATACAAATATCTGGGTGTAACATTCCATTACAAGTGTAATTTTACATTTAACGCAGAGACGTTATCGAAAGGCGCCGGCAGAGCTCTTGGGAAAATTATCTCGAAAATACATTCTATTAATGAGTTCGGCCTTAAATCATTTGAAAAGGTATACGAATCGTGTGTGATACCCATTCTGGATTACTCATCAGGTGTATGGGCTACAAATCTTACCAATCAATAGACAACGTTCAAAATAGAGCCATACGTTATTACATGGGAGTCCACCGATTCGCACCAATTTTAGCAATTACCGGAGACATTGGTTGGCTCCCAAGTAACTACCGTCGATGGCTATCCATGATCCGTTACTGGAACAGATTGAATAAATTTGATGACAATAGAATAACAAAACGCGCATTCACAAGAGATTATATACTTTGTGAAAACAATTGGTGCAGTGAATTGCGTGAAGTGTTTACTAAATTGAATTTGACAAACTACTATGACAACAAAATGGTGGTAAATCTTACTGTTGCAAAGACACATATCACAAACTATTACTCGAATATTTGGTAACAAAGCGTGACTAACGTCCCTAAACTAAGAACATATATTACATACAAAACATGCTTCGAACAAGAACAGTACCTGCAGCTCTCCATGAAGAAATATGAACGGTCATTACTGGCACAATTCCGGTGCGGTATACTCCCGCTAAGAATCGAAACAGGACGATATATAGGTGAAACTCCGACCAGCGGCTATGCAGATTTTGTGATCTGCAGGCAGTAGAGAGTGAAACTCACTTCATTCTACACTGTGAACTGTATACAGACATAAGAACAAACCTTTTTAATAACCTAAATACAGCAGTTAACTTCACAACTCTAAATGATACAGATAAACTTCGCTTTCTTATTCAGAACTGTGCTAGACAAATAAGCAAATATATTGTGAAAGCATATCTGAGACGCCGCCCAAACATCATTTACAACTAAATCCTACAATCTGTGATCACAATAACCATCTTAAATCAATAATATCAAACCGAAAATGAGGCTATCATACAACAGGGCAACCAGTGTAGACCCGGATCAGCCAGCGTGCCAGTGCGGATTGGTCAGGGTATATACTGTAGGCCAACATATCGCATCGCATTGGTCTGGTGTGTATGTGTTATATTTATTGAGCAGTTTATTTCCTCATCAGACTGCGGTGATCCGTATGCTGATGAGCATATACACTGTTCACAAATAAACCCTTAATTTGACAATATAAGTACATGTATACTATCACAAGTGAAAGTCGTCAAATGCTATGTGATTAACTCGGATGACACACATTTACTCACCAGTTATTATTCCACAATACCTCACTCAGCGACTGACGTATACACCTATTTCATTCCTTTGTGACCAGAGTAAATCCTGATTATGCTGATTAGTAACACGGCATGATTGAACTTTGCTCTGTTCAATAATACTAGCCAATTGACAGTTTAGCTTCGAATCGAACTGCGTATACACGCATATCGATTAAAAACTACACTGATCATCGACAAGCCAAATTGTATAATTCGGTCGCTTGTATTTGCTGGAAATCCCGAGCCTGCTAATCCACCTGCTCACGCATTTGTACAGAATACGGTCGCATTAAGACATCAATGCTGTCAGTATTGATGAGTAAAATGCTCCGTAAGCTGTTGTGACCGTGGGTCGGGGGCTGAGCGTTGGTCCGGTCATTGTCCGGCAAATGCATGCAACCAGAAACTCATGTTCTGCAAACACCAGACATTATTTGAATCAAGTGAAACATTTATGTTGCAACAAGGTGACATATAGGTCCAATGGGCCGGGTGTAATTAGTATGATTATCAATGTCATATTTATTCGTGTACGTTTACACATGTCATTATAATAAACAAATTACTTACTTACTTACTATATGTTATACATATGTTCCATTACATTTACGAAGCAAGTATCTTTGAATCAAACGATGATCAGGTATAGAATGGGTCCTTGAGAAATCTTTTGACCTGGTAGATCACACTATTTTACTGCAAAAATTGAAAATCTATAAATTCAAACTAGTATCACTTAACTGGTTTTCATCGTATTTAACTGACCGTAAGCAACATATTCAAAACGGTGGTATCTCTTCAGATTTCGCTAATGTCATAGCTGGTGTTCCTCAAGGATTAATTCTTGGACCAACACTCTATTTCTTTTATTTATAAATGATTTGCCTTTATTAATTAACAACTGATATTTTTGCCGATGACAACAATTCATACATCATGTAGCGATCCAGTTATCATCCATACTAATCTACAAGCAGATCTAAGTGCTATTGAGAATTGGTGTGACCAAAACAAAATGGTTATTATATTAACGCAAACAAGACTCTACGTATGATAATTAGCACCAGACAAAACATGCAGCTGTATTCGACCTGAGATTAACTTTTTGTGAATTTGCTATTGAGTCTGTAGCTTGCCAAAAGCTCTTAGGAATTTAGATTGATCAAAACATGCTGTGGATGCAAATTATATGCAGAATACTAAATGACGTCGTAAGGGGATGAAATTTTCATTGCAAATGCAGAATCCTATTCTGGCTATAAAAATGTCATTCCCTTACGACGTCATTTACTACGGAGCCCCGCAGCGGACGTAGAATTATTTTTTATTAATTCGTTCTCACGAAATAACAATTCGTTCCCTCCATTTAACAATTCTTTCCCACGAATTAACGATTCGTTCCCAGGAATTGTTTTGGCGCCCAGCTGCGCGCGCACAAAGGTGTTGCGCGCGCACCTGGGCGCCAAAACAATTCGTGGGAACGAACTGTTAATTCGAGGGAAGGAATTGTTAATTCGTGGGAACGAATTGTTATTTCGTGGGAACGAATTGCTAAATTGAGGGAACGAATTGTTATTTCGTGGGAACGAATTCATAAAAAAAAAATCCATATCCCCTGCAGGGCTCCGTAATTTATAGAAATTATCGTAAATTTTGTAAATATTTTCATGAGATATCGCACATGTTCTTAGGTACAAAATCACATGGCGTGTTCTCATGGCGTGTCTTCAGTGATGACGTGGGAAGATCCGGGTTCTATGAGTTAATGCATATGGAGACCTATCGTACCAGTGAGCCGGCAGCTAACATAATAAGCATAGCAAACAACATAGATTGTAAAGATAGAGAAATGCGGCTCGTCTTGCTACAACAAATGCGGACCATGGCACGAACAACGTCAATTCCTAATCCATAGCCCCAGAAATTGACGTGATCGTGACTGACTGTTTTTTTGTTTTTTTTTAGGGGGGCTACCCGATTTTAAAGGTCAATGTTAGACATAGAGAGAGAGAGAGAGAGAGAGAGAGATAGAGCGAGAGATAGAGAGAGAGAGTGAGAGTGTGTGTGTGTGTGTGTGTGTGTGTGTGTGTGTGTGTGTGTCCTCTGGCATTCATACACCACAAGACATACCCAGTGGCGTAGCCAAGTTCTTTAAACAAGTTGGTGAGAATTGTGGATCGAGTTGGGAAGGGATACGGGAGCAACCTTACTCATAGTTACAAGCAATAACTCTGCAAAACTCCCGTACCATCCCGCTACTGCCCACCACTACCTTCCCTAGAAACCAATATTGATTTCTACATTCAACTCTCTGCCACGGTAATATTTTCCGTACATATCACAGTAATAATACACGCCTGGTCAAGTTTTAACGGGTACGTTCGCACCCTTTGCACGCCCACTGGCTGCGCCACTGACGCCTGTGTGTTTACAACCATTGGCCTACGTATATCGGAGAAAACCTGATGGGTGTACGGGTTAGATAAGTTATACTGAAACTGAAGCGTTATCACCGATATGTTGAATAATACCGTAATTAGAAAATAAACATCAGACAACAACATTTAATCAAGCATTGTAAGGGTTAAGAATTATTTTTATTTTGTCTTCTTTCTCAATAAAACATGGTTCGACAGCACTAATAGAAATATTTATATTGAAAATAATTGTAAAGTTCTGTCACAGTCTGTTGTAATGAGAAAAATGGAAATTAACTAATAAACAACAGTCGACATATGCGGGAAATGAAAACAATTGTCGTCTGCAAGTTGTTTTATGTTGTCTTCTTTCTCAATACAAACATGGTTCGAAAGCACTATAGAATCATTTCCGTTAGAAATGATTCTAAAGTGCTGTCATACCATGTTTTGATGAGAAAAATGGAAAGTAGAAAATAAACAGCACACGACAATACTTAATCAAGCGCTGTAAGGGCTACGAATGATTTCTCCTGTGTGCTGGGTAACAACGCCCACAGCAAATTCGGTTGATGACGATATAAAACCCGAGTACGGGCCGTGAGTTGTCATACATGGACCAACATGGCGAGGTTGTGCATGTTCGTTTGCGCCTGTCTTGTGCTTGTGCTTGTCGTTCTCGTCTCTGCTAAATGTAAGTACCGACAATATAGCATTGCCTATTTGTTTCAAACACGAGAATATGTCCTCAACTTTTGGGTGACACGTTATTATTATTATTATTATTACGTGTATTATTATTAGTAATATTATTATCATTATTATGGAGAAACGTGCAATATTAATACAACCGTGTAATACTAATATTAATACAATGCATGTTCATATACATAACTCATGTAGTCGTTTCTATGATTAACATATTATTATAATGGGTGGCTATCTGACGGTGAACTAATCAATTTGTTAAATATAACTTAAACGCGTTTTACGGCTATATAAACAAGGCAAAAACAATATATTTTTCGATAATATTAAATTATAGCAAAATTTAAGAATGAGCCTGCTTTTTATTTCGTGAAATGTGGTCCAATATTGATTTTCTTGCAAACAAAACAATTTTCACATGTTAAATTAACATGGGAAATTTATTTTTCTAATTTCAGAAATAATTGACCGATTTTCAAAATGTAACTTTTTTTCTTTGTTAAATCATTTCCAAGCTATCTAGCTAGGTTTCAGAATAAATTTCCAAGATTCCTCCTCCATGTTCTCCATCTCTTTTTCCCCATGTTAAATTTCCATAGAGAACTCATTTTTCGAAATGAAAAGAAGGCACATTCTTAAAATTTGATAAAATTTGATATTATCTAAAAGATTGTTGTTTTTGCATTGTGTATATGGCCGTAAAAATTGGGAAGGTTTCGTGAAACATACAGTAAATATCATATTTTGTATGAAGTGAAAATACCAGGGTATAGGAGATGTCAACCAGTAGTATAGTAGAATGCCGGAGCTGGACCACATTTAGACTATCAATACTATGGTAGATACGCGGCTACAAACGTCTAGATCGTAATATTGCGGATGAAAAGGAAATAGCGTGTTTTACACGCGTGTTTAAAACACGCTATTTCTGATATAATGAAGTAAAAAAAAAAGGCCGCCATAAATGAATTAATTTTAAGAAAATTTGTTAAAATTATCAATTTCACAATGCCCATATGCATAAGTGTCAATTTCATTCTCATTAATCCACCTTTTGCTATCAAATGGTGATAGCGACACTTTATTTAGATGCTGAGCAAACATTCTATGTTTTTTGTGATCTTAGAGCCCCCATTCCATGATGCATTATTGTTTTTTCTATCAAAGTATCTTTATATTCTTCATGTTTTATTTTGTTTTGCACAACACACCGCTTAACGCCTTTAGCCTTTTTAATCTCATTTTTATCACTTACCAGAATAGAATACATCTTAGGCCGCAAACCAACAAACTCCTCAATAAGTATACCACAACATTCGTCTTTCATTTTACCAATTACCTTTTTATTATTTGTACTATATGTCTTATGATCAATGGGGAAGTTAGACGTATCATAATCACCAATATTATTTAGAATATCCTCATATATATCATCTGTTTTTATTTCTAATAATAGCGAATCGGTATCGGTGTATAAAACTTCAACGTTAGACTGATATTTTGGAATAAGAGTGTTATAATAAAAGTCATACATTAATAACTTTGATAATTCAAGAACACAGATGCCAACATATACCGGCTTATTTAAACTAAGAGATTTTCTAGTCATTTCAATTGCAGCTAAATCACAATCGAAAATATTAGCGTGATGGAATGATGGGCTGGAAATTAACTTTTTCATTGCCACATCTTGTGCAGATCTTACTAATTTAACATCAACCCGCTTTCTTACATTTTCCATTGTTTTACCAAAAACCGAGTTATTCATAAGCTTGCATAAATCTCGCTCAAAATCACTATTAGCAGACTTACGTAGATATGTATTTAAATTAATATACTCCTTCATTCATGGAGACTGATTAAACTTAATAATTCTATGAACCTTTGTTAATTTCATTCCAAGTTTTAAATATAGCTTTAAATTTCTGTAGTGTAAAACATACTTTTCTTTATTCATTAGATTTGGAACTATTTTTTTAACATTTTCACCATAGGATGGTAAAACCATATGGCACAAACTATTTTGGTAGTCCGACATCCACTCCTTCTTAATTGCCATCGTTTCTTGGGCTAGTGGATAACTATTATGAACGCCATGAAGCCCTGACGGATATTCTAAATCCACCTCTAAGATGCAACCAATCGGCCCATCCTCCGGCAAGTTTAAATAGTTATCAAAATCTTCTTCTTCCATCCACCCAAAGTTATTTATTGGAAGTGGTTGAGACATTGCCCACCCATAAATATTGTTGGCATCTAAATAAAGTATGTGCGATGTTGGAAACGTTGGGTTATAACCCTCAATAGATGGATTATTTGCATGGGCATATCGTTTTGATACCATCGAAACACCACCCCTCGTGCCCTTTTGAAACATTAGATGTTTGTCATAATCAGAAAGTAGCTCTAACTCTATATTTGTACACGATAATAACGCATCCCACGACAGACCTGGAGATGTAAAGTAATGTGCAGGATCTAGGTTGTAGTTAGTTAAAGAAGTTTTTCTAAATCTTTCAAAAACATCAGCCAATAGAAAAACATCACTTTCATTATATAAATCATGATAATCACCCATTGTTTCACATTCAAATATATTCCAAACATTCAAAGCATGTAAATACTCATCCTCAGTTATACCACTCTCCGTTAAAATACTATAAAACTCACCTTTTAGCTGCAGTTTTGTTTCTTCAAACCTTTCCCAACAATCCATATAATCATATGGATAAACACCCTTCCTAATAAAAGGGATAGCTGGTCTTTATTTGCCTTAGACAGCTTTTCTGTGATTGGAATATCACCATTAAGGTTTGATACTAATTTTGATAAAGTAGCCGATAGAAACTGCATGCTATCTATAAATCTTAAACCACCCAATGGAAAGGATAAATACTTTTCTGTATTATTTGGTAAACATGTTAGTTTCCCTTCCACTTCAGACACAGATTGCATTAATAGATGGGAATCATAACCTCTCAAATTATGAAATACAACTGGGATGTTATCACGCAGCGGTTTAGGAGCGCACTTATAATGTGCGGTTGCTTGATATCTTCCAGTCCATGTGCAGTATATATTAGTTTTATCATCATCATCACCAAAGCTTATATTATAAACATCACACGTTATAATATTCTTAATATGGATTTTGTCTTCCGCCGTATAAATTGTAATAGTGCGCCTTTTAATTTCATTATTTAATCGTACCTCGACGGCTTTAAGCTGCTCTAAAAACCGACGGGCGGCACCTCTACCCCTATATGAAACTGGCTCCTCACATTGACCAGACGATTTTACAACCAGAAAACAATAACTACACGCCTCATGCTCTTGCGTGTTTTGCGTGCTACTACATTCTGGATTTACTTCAACGCTTTGCACTTTATTTGTTATAGACTCAAAATCTGCATATATAATAACAGGCGCCTGAAAGCTATTTTTATAATGTTTAAACTTCAGAAGAGTTTTATCCGGATCTGGTAAAGATACCCTAATTGCTGGCCCATCAACCCCCCTACAATTGATAGCATGCTGCTCTAACTTTTCTTGCGCTATTCCCAACAAGACACCTCTCACAGAAATGCTGTCGGTGCTCGTGCTTTGTTTGATCGTGTAAAAGTTTATTTAAGTCCTTTATCCAGACATAATGAGTTTTAATTTTTTCATTTTCAACACCTTCTATTAACATTATGTTTACTCTAGGATAAGTAGTCGGCATACTACTTATCCTATAAACAAAGACATATTTACCACCCCACCCAAAAACGTTCATAGCCAAATTATTGAGCTGCTCAACTTTACTTATTTCAGACAATGGAGTTGGAACGGATATTCCAGTAAAATCCAAATTATCATTACCATGCTTGGTATATGACGACGGGCGGTCAGAGTGAGTAGTGCAAGGCATCTTCCACGCACGAAGTGCCCAACTCAGACATTCATTATCCTTATTTTTTACGTTTATTATTGCTTTTTTATTAGCCAGCAACTTTGGTAGTGCTATATATCCAGCCCCCCCTAAGCGGCTCATACCGAGCCGTATCAAGCCAAACCGTTAATACTCGATCAACAACCCACCCAGACCCTTTATGCGTCCACTTTTCCAACGTTTCTAGCAGTGTTGGAAATATTTTATCTTTTAATATAGTTTTTATCTCATCACCAGTAAATACTACAGACTGCGTGCTTCTAAAAACTGGCTTATCAATCTTTATCTCATCAGGCGTTTCCTTTTTTAATAATACTTTTACTGCCATTTGGTATTTTAAAGTGCCATAATTAAGTAAAACTCGTGATAACACATTAGTAGTCTCTCTTGTGATTTCACCTAGAAATGTTAGCGGGTCCTTTGCTGCCACATTTGCTGCTGGAACAGACATTATATACGTGCTTAAATAGTTTCCAACAGCTTTAGGTGATTTATTATATTTTAATATTGTTCTACCAGCCACCCTGTGATCTTTCATATTACCAGTCCGAGGAGTTACAACCCCATCTACTAATTTTAAATCGTTTAGTTTAAGTGGGACTTTACCAGTTTTCTTCACCACTTTTTGGTCCGGGTTTTTTACACCCATTTTATGACAATTTATTTGTTTATATATTAGTGTATATTCTTTTGTTTAATTAAAAATTAATTAATTAATTCACCACTTTAATTCTAAATTAATTTATATCGTTTTAGAACAAAGTATGTGGCGCCGCCACCAACACCAGCAAACAATATCTTCCCACCCAGACCAACATCCAAACCACCACCAGAGCCCGAGCTGCTGGCATAACCTTCTGATAAAAATCCTCTACGCGCTGCTTGGTATCTTCCCAAGGCATCATCTGCCCTCCTAAATGCTACTAAAGAATTTGATTCTTCTTGTCTCATTGTATTTAGCCGGTCTATACGCGAGATCCGCCTCTTATTCTGACTAATCAAATTTTCTTCTTCCATAGACAAACCAGACTCTATTCTTTTAGGTTTGCCACTTATCCACTTTTGAATATATGGGGTAGCAATAGCTCCACCCACACCAATAACAGTTAATCCTAACCCAACTATTGCACCTACTACTGCCATTATAATTAATTATTATATAAATGGGAATTATTTTTTTTTGTATAAAATTAATTAAGTTCCGATACCACGAATTCTACTATTTAGATATTTAAACATGCTAGTTATTTCATTTGGCGCAAACGCTCTAGGATATATCAACAACCCATAAAAATCCATATCAGCCCTATATATAGGCGCACCAGGAAGACTTCCTATATAGAGTGGTTCCTCACTATCACTTATAGTAGATGTGAAATTTATAGCCACATCGGGGGCATATGAAAATCAGATCTAAATAGAGCAGCTGTGGCACCATCATAAACATACCCCCAGGCTTCCAACCTATCATCAATTGGTGGGTCCAAATTTGAAATCTCAACCCTAGCATCTGGGTATACGCCATAATCTACACTAACTTTGTTAGTATCCTGAATATGCATGGAAAACCGTTTATTTCCTGCCCCCCAGAAGAATGCTGAACCTCTTTCACGCATTCTATTCTTACAAATAAACAACATGGTGGTTGTATTTCTTTAGCCCCACCAAAAGACCCACCGTTTATATTAGGCGCTACTAGATCACATCCAATTTCTCCATTAAATTTTAGGAATGGTTGATTAAATTCATCGAATTGTAAAAGTGGAGGTTGGTTTCCACTTACGAAGGAATGTTGTCCCATAATACCCATAACACTAGTTATTTCTACATTATTCGCGTATATTACATTTTTAACGGCGGGGAAAAGCCCAATAACCATATCTGTATATGGAACACCTGGAAGCGCCGAGTTTATATTAGTTAGTATAGCTAATTCATCTCGATTTAAAGAATATTCTCTAAAATTAACGGGATCTCCAGGATCAACGGCGTCTGGCAAATTATTTATTTTATGCTGAGCCATATCAATATCACCAGCCATAGCACCACCGGCAGTTGGTAGAAAGGCTGCACCAACACCAACCCCAGCCATCTCATCTCTAAGATTTTGATAAACTATATCAGCATTTGCGTAAACTTCATTCTTAACTTCATCGTCCGCTCGGGTGATTTCACCGGAAAGAAAATCTACAGATGTTACGAGATCCGTTCTCAGTGTATTATCTTGATCAGTATACTCGTCTTGGAGTAGTCTGAAAGATAGTGTTAGCTCGTTAGATGCGGCGCTTCTAACCACCTCATCTGCAGTAGCGAAATTCGCGCGAATATCGCTGTGTATTGTCAACATATCGGTTCTGAGATCTGCAGTAGTAGTATTAACACCAGTTACCAGCTGTACTATGGCTGTATCTACAAGAGATTTATGGTCCAACATACCCTCGTCAAACTCACGTCTAATAGCGGCGGCCGTCGCCGTGTCTTCTGCGCGCAAAGTTGCGGCTAGTTCTGTTGCTTCTTCTCGTAAAGAGGTAGTCATTGCTACAGATTGATCTCTATTGAGATTATCACCATCTTCTATAGTATCCCTTAAAGAATTTTCTAATGTGTTAACTTTTGTATCCATAATGTTCTTTTCTGTATTAATAAATGTTATCGTCCAGTCATGTATAGTATTTCTAGCGGCCTCTATTTGGCTTGATGTATACTCAGTCATTTCTACCTTTAGGTCATCTAGAAGACCATCTATATTATCCGCGATTCTTTTTGCTCCGTAAATGCTCATAATTTATTCTAAATTTAAATTATATCTATAATAATTTTAATTTATTCTAAATTATTAATTATATATAAAAAAAAAAAATGACGACACCGATTAATTTTACACGCGTGAAAGACTTTAGAATAGATAATATAAAAAGAATGGTGGATATATTAATAAGAGAGAGAGATAACAGGCTTAGATGTTATAGAAGATATACAAGAGCGTCTAATATAGCCTCGGGTATAGAGACTTCCCTATGCGGAATATCAATGATGGCTGGAACCGCCACAGCGGCGTCGATATCCGCAGTTGTAACCATACCAATGGCTGGAGTTTTAAGCTGCGTTACAGTGCTATCTGGAACGCTGGGAATGGTTATTAGGGTTATTGGGGGAAAGTTAAATAAAAAGTGTAAAAAGCACGACAGAATAGCCGCTCTGGCTAAGTCTAAGAAGAATAGTATAGATTTATTAATATCTACGGCTCTAATCGATAATGTTATATCTAATTCAGAATTTTAATCTATAATACAAGAAATGGGAAGATATGAAGAACTAAAAAATGAAATTAGAACGAAGGATAATGCGCCGAAAACATTTGAAACAGACTGGGATAAATATAGGGAAAGGGTTGGAGGCAGAGTTAGTGGCGGCCCATAATAATAATTCTCTTAAAATTAGTTTATTAGATAAGTCATTGATATATAAATATTTAATTTACAGTCTAGTTTCTCAAAGTTAGAAACTGTTTGGTAGTCAAAAAATCTTTTTTTTGCTTCCATGTATAGATTATTTAAAAATATATTTTTTGACTCCATGTATAGGTTTGTTGGATACGATAGTCTGTGTAGTTTGCGCACATTTCGCATTTCCAATTTAGCTAAGCTGCATATTTTTCTATTAAACAGTGTAGAACTAGTGTAGTTATCGATTCGTATCATATTATACTGCCGTAGCATATGAAATATATAAACCAGCATAGTTATCTTAACTTGTGGAGTTTCATACCAACTAAAATTTAACCCGTTCTCCCTCTCATCAAAATTAAAAATATTGTTAAGGTCTTCGATACAAGATTTTAAAAACAATATAGTTTGCATGTTTAATTTATAGTTTAGTTAATTTATTATAATTAAATAATTTCTAATTTTACCGAAATTGGTTGACCATGATTATTAAAAAAACTATTATAAGTTTCACCCCTGCTTGGGAAATTTGGAATAATAACCTCAAAATCTAATTCTGTAATAAATCCAGTAGCTAGCTCTTTATATATTGGACTTTCATAGTTTATGGTGAAACTTTCACCAAATACACCAACCGGTGGAGATATTTTATTAAGAATTGTAGAGTATTTACCATCTAAAATATTACTATTAATAGATAGTTGTTTTAGATTAATATCAATACATTTGGGCCACATATTTGAAGTACCTTGAGCGATGTCAGTGTAAACCGTATCACTAAGGTGGCCAAATTGGCTGCCAGCCGCTAATAAAAGCGCCGGTTGTGAATACCAAGGGACGTCGCCAATGCCTAAGAGATTTAAAATATTACCATCGATAGTAATTTGGTGGTCTTCTATTGCGGTTAAGAGAACTAATCCACTACCGCGATCGACTATCATGGTATCTGATATAGGAGTAAAAACAACATCTCCAGCTTCATTTTTTAAAAATGACCCCGCTCTATCAAATAGAGCCTTTATGTCATTAACATTCCGAAGTCCTGGATATATTTCCGCAGTTATATCATAATCGGGAGTTATGCCTGTATCACTTGAATCCTTATGCTCCAGCTCTCGGTTTCTTATTGACATTTTAGAATAAATGAAAATGTTATACCACCCTATCCATACTGTTATATATTTTATGGCGATTTTCTTACTACCCTTAGAATTATCGATTGGGTGTGGTAATGTTATTGGCCCAGTTAAAATGTTTGAAATTGTATATGTTGCCATTATAATTATTTATTTCAGTGAATTTAAATTACTATATATATAATAAATTTATAATTAAGATTAATTTAATAATGATACAAGATAAATTTAAATACAGATCTTCTGCCACATATAAAGTTGGTGGGCAATATAGTGCTAGGCTGGATATTTTAGAGGTTATATCAAATATTATAAACCCAACTATAAGAATTAATCAAAATGATGAATGTAATGTTCGTTATCTAGATATATTTAGAAGGTATAAAATTGATAGAGTTAAAGATGAACGGGGTGTTTTGTGGTGGAGAAATATTCATATGAGATTTATACAAAATCAAATAAATTTTGCCGTATGGTGCGCAACAACTGGGTGTGGTGTTGGGATAGACACTCATTTAAAAGACACAAATCAGTTTACGAGAAGTCTTTATAATTTCCATGTATATTTTAAGGCGCGCCGAATTTTGAGAGAGATGATGGTTAATTTGGGAAGTTCTATAGATAATACTGATAGCTCGTATAATGTTGCGGCATATCAAAGAATATGTAGAGAATTTAATGTGCCAATAAGCTCAAACTGGAGGCAGAGAGGGTTTACGGATACTCAGGGTCTTGGGACTGTTCATGTTAAGGGTTTGGGATATGGAAGTAGTTTTTATAGAGAACCAGCAGGTTTTGGGAATTACAACGCATCTGGGCATAAAAACAGAGTATATGACTACATAGATAGAAATATATCTTCGTGGACGTTAAAGGACTACACCAATAAAACAACATTTGGTGCTGAGATTCAAAATAATAAGCCAAGGTGTAATAGTGATGATAGGTGTTGGTGGCTTCCACCTAAGGTTGCCCATGTAGAAGATATTGAGCAACCTTCTAACATACTGACATCTATTTCATCGCTTATGGTTGGTACTGGAGTTCGGTTTATTCAGGCCGGCGTTGTTAGGATTAATGAATCTATAAGAACATATGTGTGGGCATTACTCGCGGCACAGGTTGAACTTAGAAAGTCTATTGGTAAGGGCGCTGCATCTTTTGGTGTTCAACAGCAGTTTGTGGCTCTAGTTGAGCATAGAATACGGGCTGTGAAGGACATAACTGGATCTGTAGATAAATATCAGCAAAATTTAGCGAAGACTGAAACCCCAGTAGACTATGTTTTTGGTATTGGGTTGTATATGGCCCCAAGTAATATGATTATTGAAATGGATAATATTGAACATTTTAACAATAAAATAATTATTGCTGGAGAGGGTAGATCGCTTGGATAAAATAATACGATTAATAAAATAAATTCCACACAAATAGATAAATTACCAAATTTAGTCAAAGGTGAGTCTGAAATAATTGATGATGATGATAAGTCTAAAATAATTGATGATGATCCCTTAGTAGAACAAGGTGTCGCGATACTAGAGAAATCAGATAAACAATTGCAGCTTGAAGATGATGTTGTTGAATATGAGTCTAAGATAATCGATTTTGTTGGTGATAATAAGGGTTCATTACAATTGCCCGAACCAGTAAGTAGTTTATCTAATTCACTTTTAGAAAGTGGTATAAAAGATGTTGAAATTAATGCTGAATTAATAGTGGTAGTTGGAGTATTGGTATTTATATTAATTTCTTCAAAGTTATTTTATAGTTAGTTATATACTAAAATAAATAATTAAAATGCCGACTAGAACTAAAACACGGGCGAGTATATTCGATGATTGGGCGTTTGATGATACTCCAGACGTGGACGTGCCGCGTAAAAAAGTTAGAATTACGCCTGAGATAGACATTGGTACAATCCGTAATATAGCTGAATTCCTTGAGCCAGCTCCATGGCAGTCGACTGCGAAGATTACTATTGAAGATTATAGCGACGCCCCTGCCACTCTTTCACTTAGTGATCAAGTAATAGATGGTGCGTCGAATGATTTTTATTCTCACCACTCCCAACAGGGAAATGATGCAACTGGTGGGCGCCCAAACCTTCAAAAGTGGAAATATTTGCCAGCTGGTGGCACAAAGCAGCTTCGTCTGCGCGAGTTTCCAAATGTTAGATTATTTAGTGATGCTGGAAAGCCTCTAGCATTAAGTACTATTGCTAATACTGGGGGGATTGGTGTAATTAGAAGCTTAGGATTCGTTGATTATAAGAGAAATAATAAAAGAGTGGCAACAAACGCCCTTCAAGAAATATCCACTGAGATTAAGCCAGACACTACTTTAGATGGTCTTACTAAGACTGCAAAAATCGTAAAAGATGGGGTTGAGTTTGTAGAAATGTCGTTTATGGAAGAAAATTATACTGATTCTGGATGGGGTACTTTAAAGTGTGATGTTGACTCAGCCGATCAAAATGCTAACCTTTTAACTAATGAAAGAACACTTCTTTCAGGTATTGATCGGGATATTCTAAACCAGAGGAGAAGTTTGGCGGCTAGAATAAAGGAGGGGGTTGTATCTCGAATTCGAACCGCAAGGAGTGCACTAAGCAATTTAACAGCCAGTCGTAGGGCGCTGGCCGGACGTATAACTGTACGTGGTAATCTTATCAAAGATAAGCTAGAGAGTATAAAAGGAACACTTAGCCAATTGCAAAGAAGGGATATAACTGTAGGAGAAAAGGTTAGAACTATTATTAGGGAGCAGGGGTACACTATTGGTGGGGTGCTAGCAATTGTGGGGGTTGTTGTAACAGGTGTTTTGACGGCTATTGGTCTTATATCTCAGGGTGGTGAGGATGGTGTTAGTGGTGATGCTGGTGGTGATGGTGATGATACTGGGGGTGGTGAGTCTGGTGGTGGTACTGGTTTTATACATGATGGTATTCGTAATTTATCAGCAAATATATTGAATGGCCTTAAAAGAATATTTCACAAAATAGGTACATATCTTATCTCCTTAGGTGAAAGGATGTTTGAGGCACTACCTGCAGCACTTGGCGCGCTGCTTGGGAACTTCTTTAAACTATTAGGAAATGGTTTTATAGCTGTTGCAAATAATGTGTGGATGATTGTAGTATTATTTATTGGAGGGGGTGCTATACTTTCTTCAAAACTAATTTAATTAATCATTTTTATAAAATGTTTATATACTAAAATATAATAAATTTATAATTGCTTAAAAATTAAATAATGTCTTACGGTAATAAACTCGAGCCCCATCGTCGATTTCGTGAGCCTAATGCTGCTAAGGGCGTTAGTCAAAGTGTAGTAATTACTAATAACCCATCTACGATTGATCAAAACCAACAACTATTGATTAGGTTTCCAAATCTCGGCGGGGATGATGTGATCGTTCCAGGTAGTTGTAAGTTAGCTTTCACTATAGTACTAGACGCGACAGACCCAAACCGAACATTGGTGCAAAATATTGGCCGCGCAATTGTTAAGAAAACGACGATAAAAATTAGTGGGAATGAGATAATGTCTCTAGACGATTCTGATGTTTTCACATGTTATCAGGACCTATGGAAAACAAGTGCCGCGCGAGATAACTCGGTTTATCAAGGTATTGATACTAGTGCAAATAGAAATGTTAAAAACGCAGAATAGGCGCGGGTGATATGGCATCTGTTGCTGGAGATGATGCTATAGCTAATGTATATAAGAATCGGTTTTATATTCCGCTAGATTTTGAACTATTAGAAACCGTTATGCCGTTTTATCAAAGCGGCCTTGCAGATAGGTTGGAATATGAACTTACGTTTAACGGTTATAATAGGGTGATTAATTCTGCAAACAATGATGGAACTTATAAAATTGATGGAATTTCTCTAGAGTTTGATACGGTTACACAAATGGAGCTTGCGGCCACTATTAGAGATAGGTATGCTGGTAGGGTTGCAATTCCATATGATCGAATTCTTAGACACCGGAGGGTTGTTAAGAATATGTCTGACACAATATGGAACTTTAATGTGAATGTCCCAGCAAGATCTATGAAGGGAATTCTAATGTTGTTTGAGGAAACAGTTCCAGCAGGAACGCGAAACACTGAAAATTTGCATAACCCTAAAATTACGAAGGTAGAAACGACTGTAGAGGGTGTACCAAACCAACTATTTAGCCAAGGTATGCTTGGCCATCACCAATGGGATGAGATACGTAAAATGTTTGCGGGTGGGCATAATGAGTCATCCGTAACAGACTTGGCCGCAAAACAGTTACAATCCGCCGATGTGAACGTTAATCAATTATTTACCGATAAATATGCTCTTTGGATGAATCTGAGAATGAGTGATGACAGCAACTTACATGGGTCTGGAAGGAGAATTATAAATGCTAGTGAGGGCGTTTCCCTCCAGATTAATAAGGATGGGGATGGTGATGGTGAGATTATTGTATTTGTTTATATAATCACTGATGGTGCTAAATTATAGAAGGTGGTCGCCTAAATCGCGTTATGTATTAATAATTATTCTAAATTAGAAATTTACTAATTTAAATTTAAATTTGTTAGAAACAGAATATATTAATATATTCGAACATATTGTAATTATATGCCCGACTTTAAAATGGAATGAAACTTATAAATCTCGTAAGTGGATAAAAACAGACCCAAATATATATTTAGTAGATCCTGGGGAAAACTTACACGAATGGATAAGAGTTTACTTTACTTTATTTCAGAGTGAAACAACTCTATTTATGTTAGACGATTGCTCTGCAAAATCTGCTATGATAAAAAAGAGAGATGTGCTAACAGAACTTGCGTTTTCTGGCAGACATGCTGGCCATAGTGTGTTGGTTTTAGCTCAAAAATATAATTCTGTATTAAAAGATTTGCGTGAGCAAACTAAGTGGACCGCTTTGTTTCATTGTAAAGATAGAGATTCTGTTGACGATACGTTAAAAGAAAATTATGTAATTTCAACTAAGCAAGAGCGTGAAGATGCTAAGGAAATTCTAAAAAAAATATAAACATTCGCTTATTATTTTAAAGACCGACCAACCAACGGATTATAATATATTAATTTAATTTTTCTTAAGAATAATTTTCTAAATATAAAGTGATAGATTTATTTTCTAGTAAAATTATGCATGACGAATTATTGGAAGATATTTTACCAGAGGAGGTTAATAATTTAAAAGATATAGAAACTACCGACAAACCTAAGAAAAAAACACAAACTAAAAAGAATAAGCAACTTCTAAAAAGTTTAGTAACTCCCGATGTAGAAACTTTATCCGATGAGGTTATTAAAATGAAGGAAACTTTAGTGAAAATAACTATGTGTGGGCAGTCACAATTTTATTTAGGAAAGAAATATTTAGTGGCGGAGATTAATAATCTAAATAATCCAGATGAAATTACTAAACTTTATTCGGTGTATGAATCTAAGTTAGGATTAATAATGGCAAAAACGTTGGGGGAAACTATTATAAACACCGCCGTAAGTGGGTTGGGGTATGTAATAAAATTGAAAAACGTTGATGAGTTAAAAAATGAACTTAAAAGTGACCCATTTGTTGATATGGCACTTAGGTCTCTCTGCTCACAGGCGTATTATTCGTTAGGTATTTTCATGGCACCATTAACAGTCGCTCTTAAAATTCTTCAACATTATGATAACACACCAGAACCAAAGACAACAGAACTAGAACAGGATGCAACTGAACCAAAACAGAATGTAACAGAATAATTAAATTAATTATAAATTAATTAATTTACTAAACTATATATATAACATAAATTTATAATGGATGATAACAATAAAAAAAGGAATCTGAACAAGATAATTCACAAAATGAAAAGATTAATTTTGAGAAAATTAATATTAATAAAACAAGTGACTAAGAAAAACCCTAATAGGGTGGAGGGTGGAAAGGTATCTGCCATGAAGAGAAAACTTCTTACGAAGCTTGAAAAACCACACCCATTAGCGTTAGATGAGCCCCTAGATGATATACCTACACTATCGAAGCCGGTTGGGTTGTGGGAGTATAAGGGTTATATGCTTGGTGTTGGTGGGGTGTGTGTTGGTGTGTATTTCATACATTCCTTATATAAATACTATGCGCAGCCGCAGGCGAATAACGTTGTGAGATTTTCTATTCAAGATGATGAAACCTATGAATTAGTTGGAGATCGTGATATGGATTAATTAATTAATAATTTATAAATTATATATAATAATTTATAACAAACGATTTATAACAAACAATAATGGATTGGAAGGACGTAGTAAACTCATCTTATAATGCTGGAGTTGTTGTGGCACTATCCCTGGGGATTGCAGTCGGCGTAAAATCAATTACAAAAGTTAAAAATCCAAAATTGGAATTTAGCATATATGATATTTCTTTAATGACTGCTTATATCGCGTCAGCAACAATAATAAAAGACTATCTGGTGTCTGCTAATTATATGGACGATGAAATCGCTGATGGGTTTTGATAATTTTAATAAATTTAATCAGCAAATTTAATTAACAAATTTTCTTATAATTAATTCATTTTTTTTTTACTTCATTATATCAGAAATAGCGTGTTTTAAACACGCGTGTAAAACACGCTATTTCCTTTTCATCCGCAATATTACGATCTAGACGTTTGTAGCCGCGTATCTACCATAGTATTGATAGTCTAAATGTGGTCCAGCTCCGGCATTCTACTATACTACTCAACCAGTTCATCCGCAAGAACTCTCTCTTAATTTGCAAACAAGTGTGAAGAAAAAAACATCTGAAAATATCATGATTGTTTCACAGTGATATTATGCATGTGATTCGGAATGACGCAGTTAAGGGGAAATAGAACATGGATTTAAAATAGTTGGTGGTCATCTTGAATATCTCTGCTCAGTAGGCGATTTCATCAAAATTGCAAAGTATACTTATCTAGTAAAGTATAGTTTGAGGGAGTAATCTTTATTTTTCCCGAAATGCATTATGTCATATAGAACTTAAATATTGCATATAGTTGATGATTAAAAGTATGCAGAATTATTATACTGAATGTATTACATTATCATGTAATGTAATACATTCAGTATAATAAAAATTAATAAATTGAACCTTAAATTGAAAAGTTCTCCCTCAAAATATACTTTGCTAGCGAAGTATACTTTGCCATGTTGATGAAATAGGCTACTGAAGTTTGTATCCACCTCTATCGTGACCCATCTCACATGACGGGTTATGACAATCTCATTGATATGTCACTTTTTCTGCAGAAAATTGAACGAAACTGTTTTGTAGAACCTGAGCACGTGTGTTTCACTAACTGACTGAATACCAACAGTGCAGGCACTGATCGTATGCGCATGCTGATCTGGGTCTACACTGGTCGTAAAAGTCGTACTCACCATTCCGCCAGTCCCAAATAGTCGGATATTGAACCATATATACCAACAGTGCAGACCCTGATCCTACTGCCCGTGAGCACAGGCTGGGCTGGGCTGATCACAAAAGCCGTACTCCCCAGTCAGCTAGTCCCAAATAATCGCATGTTGGTCCGTATATGAGACGAGCCACGCGATTTTGTACCTAAGAGCAAGAAGATGTGCGATTTTTCAAGAACAATGTTTTCAGAAATTGTGATATTTTCTGTAAATGTTTCTGTCGAATGTTGACAAAATGTGGATTTGATGTATTGGTATTTAACGGCTTATCAACAGCTAATGTCATTTAAGACCGAACCAACGGGTTCGATCCCGCATTGAATCGGTTGATTTGTGTGGAAATCCCAAAATCAAAACGGAATATTACATTGTAAAGAAATATATTCAGCACTGAAATTAGTATAACCTGACCTAGTGACAGGTCCATACCATACCAAAGTCAGTTGACTCCGTCCCATAAAAGTATTAGGATTATGAATAATCATATTACTCATATTAGGGGTATAACCAGATTCAACTCTCCGATACAAGAATGCCAAATACGTATCTGAGGGCCAAACCAGGTCTCCGGTCTGGATTCCGGTATGTATGAATCCCGATCGTTAAATTACACATCGCATGCTCCCAACCAACCATAACAGAGCAAATGTGGAAAAGCATTCCGCATGTGCTGTGAAAATGTCATCAAAATTTGACGTCCTTTACGGAAAATGTCGTAAATTTGTAATATTTTCATGAGATATCGCGCATCTTCTTAGCTACAAAATCACATTTCTGGTCTCAATTATAAAACCCACTAGCCACGGTGTCCCAAGATGAAGTTGACGCGGAGCTAGCGGTGCTGGAACGCGCATTGGAGACAGTGGAAACGGCGAACATTCAGCGAGATGACGACGACGACGATGATGGACCTCCGTGTGATCTACATGACCCAGAATGCTTGGAGATGATCCAGGAAATAGTGAAGGCTGATGGTGCTAATGCTAGGTTAGTTAGTTATAGACTAATACTAACAATAACCCCCCCCCCCCCGGATTCAATAGCCTAATGTCTATCAATACTGGTTGTCTGCGCTCAAAAAGCCGCTGGATGAACAAATTGCGGCCAGTTTACAAGATGGCCGCCGAACAGTATTATATTGTTGTATTAACCGGGTAAATTGCTATAATTAAGTCACAATTTGAATGTAAAATTATTTAGAATACATCTTACATTTAATTACATCCGTAAATGGCAATATATTTCAAAATGGCTGCCGAAATAGGCTGTTTTACAACATTTTTCTGTGAGTCGTGTGTTGTTACGAACAAATACTGACATTCATTAAGTTGAAACCCATATGCATTACTTTCCCTCACAACTAAATGGAAAAACATGATATAATGACGCAATATCCTTCCACAATTGTCAGAACAGTCAAAATGGCCGCCAAAACGTTCTTGTTTTGTTCTATTCTTTACCGTATAGAGTTGTTATAAACAGCATTTCATGCACCTACTACATGTATACATACCAGTTTGAGGTACACAAATCAAATCATTTGATAACATATACATATCCAGGTATACAATTATATAATTATATATCCAAATGGCCGCCAAAATGATCATATGTTCAATAATATTGATGATGAAGCTGCACTTTTCAGTAATTAAACAACTCTATACACAACGTTAAATGTCTGCTTATTTTCAAAGACAAATACGGATGGTATTTCAATCAGTTTGAGTATTGAAAAACTGTTTCAAATTGTGTCAAAAATGGATTGAGTGTTTACAACGAATACAATGTTATTATTGTTAACGAGCACACATCTCACAATTAAGCAAGCATGATGATCATTGGCCAAGGCAGTATGTAGTATGGTATGCTGAATGGTATGAATATGCTTATTTCAAACATGCACGGCTTTCTCCCAGATTAAGCATACCGCATATGTCTTCACATGTGACATTAATTTAAATTAACCCTTGGTCATGAGTTGCATTGGAAAATTCATACAATACATGGTAATGATATATATTTCATACAGTCACTGGTGTAATCAGTTCTACATTAACAACTACAGGTGCTGTATTCATTTTTCTAATTAAACAGTATTGAGTGAGTGAGTGAATAGGGTTTAACGTCCGCTTTTCTGACATAGAGGTACAATCCTCAGGGAGTCTACACGCAGACGGGTCAACGGGGTCGTGTCCCGTATCCACCTGTCCGAGGGGGGTAAATCCCAACTTCAGAACTCAATATTTACAATCAAAATATATATTCAGTCCTGAAATTAGAACAACCTGATCTGGTGCCAGGCCCTCGCCACACCAGCATCATTTATCCCATCCCCTAAAAGTAAAAGGATTAGCGCTAATCTTACTTTTATATATGGGGCATAGCCCGACTCAACTCTCACATACAAGAAAGCCAAAAATGTACATAAGGGCCAAATCCGGTATAGTTGGTTCCGGAAAGTATGAACCCAATCGTTAAGCCAGTTTAGTCGCCTTTTACGACAAGCAATGGCTACTGCAGCACTATTCTCAGGATCAGTTGATCCCGCCCCGGTGCCTGCACGGGGCAAACTGTATTGAAACTAATACACCAAAAACCTAATCATATATAGTGTCACCTTGTCGATCAGTTTCAAGATGACCATCAACATGGTCGCTTTTGAAATTAGGATATGTGATATTTACGGATCTATATGTACACTTTTAATACAGCTTAAATTTCTAAAAATAGTTGATAATACCCATAGCCCGAGGAGGTCCCACATCTTGCGATGACACCAAACTCTGCTAGCCCATGACATATGCTCGAATACATGTCTCTGGTTGCTATACTAGTGGAATATGATTGTCCATCTGCGGTATAATAAATTTGACAGACAACCATAGGAATTCTTAAGCGGATTCAATGCCACATAGGGATATATGGAAACAAAGACGTGTCTATTAGCTACAAACTACGTGTGGTATGTTTGTGTTAAACAGGTACAATGTAAACATAATTCTGCATTCAGTAAATAAATGTACATATGGTACATGGCTATAGAGTTGTTTGATCATTAGAATGACATTACTTGTTGTCAAATAGAGAAATATATATTCCGACAACACCAAAGAGTCAGCAAAATACACAACTGTGGAACAATACGGCAGAAAACGCCTTCCACAAACCTGATCCTTACCGCCTGCGTAAATAATTGAATGACATGTAGACAAGGGTTCAATTGCATATTAAAATCCAAAATTTAATGTGTCTCGATAGAGGCTATGTGATATTGTTTCCATGAACATTTTGATACATTGCACAATATGTTATGGAGATACGTTATAATTCATGGGGATTTAACCGTATATTGATGGTCCTATGAGTGTGTGTGGCTACACGTGGTAGATGTGCATACTTCTTAAGCTGGACTAGATTGATGTTTGAATACCCCCGAATGGCTTTTTCAGACTACATACATACTAATATTGGCTTGTATATATAGTTATATAATTATATACATGAGCTTGGAGGACATATATATCTTTTCAGAAGTCATACATACGTTTAGCCATATGTATCAAATATTTATTTCGGCACAGTATGAAATGCAAACACTACATTTAAGCGATGTATTTGTATATATGAAATATGTAATGATGCTATTATCCGAATGTTATGCAGGTATATGCCAATCGGAACTATTACAAGTTGATTACAAACCTACATCCTTTTTGCTTTTTGGTAATTTGACACAACAGGTGTAGAATAACACGTGTGCTATAAGTAAGAACACCGAATGCTGAAACATATTGGACAAAATAGTTTATGTATGCGTGCGTACGTAACAGCTATATGAATATAGTGGATATATTTGAAAAGCATATGCATGCTTTTAGAAATATCATGCACCTTCAATGTCTTTGTTTATATGAAAATTATGAAATGGTATATCAACCTTACATGTTATCAAATGTCACTATTATGAAATCATGATTAAATATTTACTTACAATGCCTCACTTACAAAATACAATATCGTCATGGGTGCCTCTCAAATAAGACTAATGGATCAATATACATGTACCTGCATGTATTAGGCAATGGCCATGATGCATGCACTGGTGTGCACTTACACTGGTAATGGATGACAGTCATACACATTGGAACACACAGTCATGTTCTCGTAAGACACATAGTGTATTACAGTAGTCAAACAAGTTATACATTTTTAATATATACATGATTTAATAAGTACGGGTACCAACTACACATTTTAATCCTGTTCCTCCTGATGACTCGGAATGGGTTGAGGGAATATTATTGGAATGCACGATAAATAGTGTGTACATTATGTGGAACCGGGATATATCTCAGTTTCATCGGTTCTACTACCTAATTTTATGTTTATGTCACACAAACTCATTTTACTTGCTGGCTGTCATCTTGAAAGTGTATAACAATGTATGTGTCCTGTTTTGCTCCAGCTCAGCTTGCTCGTATTCTTCACAGCCATCTTAATGTTCTGTATTTTAGTATTTACTGTGTCATACATGGAGTAATATGTGCTACAAATCATCAATTCAGCATGGTAGAAAATGTATATTTTCTATATCCAATTTTCAAATTAGTATCTACGACCTATATCATTAACAGTAATACTTATATTTATTTATTTATTTTACTTAATGGTGTTTAAAGCCCTGTAAACAGCTGAGAGTAATAATTATATGTATCAGAAATGTTCATATTAGAATACACCAAATAGTAATCGTGGTAATTGTCATGGTTGCATAAATATGAAATGCACATATAGAGAGACGAACAGACATGCATTCTGTATCTGAAATATATGTGGATAATCAATATGTGGCTGTGACTGGAAAAATGTGTGCTTATGGGATTTGCGACCAGTGTGGCTCCTGATTAAATAGCACACTCATGTACCCTGATAACGATATATTATGCTTGTTAGAAGCATGATGGGTGTTTCACTGATGGAATGGCGAACAGTTGCAGATCCTGATCGGACTGTGCTGATACACAGGCTGATCTGGATATACACTGGTCACAAAACTCATAAGCCCCATTTCTCCAGTCACAGCCACATATATCACGTTCATATCAACCTTTCATAAGTATCTGGCAGCGTATAAACAAAGAACAAATATTACACGTAAAATGGTCATTGTAAATTCATTGGGTGGGGAATATATAGTTAAAACTACTTTGTTTTAACATTGCAACATCTGCTGTAGACATTATGTAATCAGAATATGGGCATTCGCTATATATTACAAACACTAGTAAGTACAATTACCATTGATACAATTAATAGACACCGAGAGAGATTTGCATAATTAGACATATAGCGTAGTTAGTTACCATCATTAAGTAAATGCAAAGCGGACGAACAGACGAACGAACACTCAGACACACTGTATCGAACGTGTGCACGGATAGCTATTAGTAGTTGTATATGCAGTTAAAGCATTTATAAGTAAATGACAGTGCATAACATGAATGAAATTCATTACATGTAAAATTCCCATTGTAAAATGTGTGGTTGAGGAATGGTGAAAAATACTTTATTTTAACATTGTATCATAGACTGCAGACATCAGATAATCGGCATGTATGCAATTAACATGTCTAATGAACACTACTAGGTACCATTGGCACAATCAAAATACAAAAGTACCATATTTTTATGGAGTTATTTAGGTAGGTGTTTTGCCATTGAAATTCAGTGGGTGGGGTAACAAAACGTGCTAAATGTTTCATCTGAATTAGCAGATACTATTTAAGTCAACATTATTCCATTGTATAGTTATGAACACATCGGAAAACATACAAAACAGCCATATCAGTTGTTTCTAAAGATAAAAAACTGTCGATTTTCAATGAAAAAAATGTGATTTTTCACAATTGCGAAAAGTCCGAGGGTGGTATACTTCAATCAAAATGGTGCCAAACATTCATCCAGCTTGCTACAGAGCGCAGACATACGGCATAGCACTCGTAATTGAATGTAGTTTCAGAAAAAGATATGTCTGCAAAAATCCCACAGGGTGGAGGGAGGGTTTCCATTTCTGGCTGACTGTATTACTGTCTGTTTCACGAAAGCGGTCCAAATTGTACGGCTATATAAACAATGCAAAAACTTTCTCTTTTTTTTTTATAATACTAAATTGTATCAAAATTTAAGAATGAACCTTTTTATTTTGTGAAAAAGTTGGTCCAATATTGATTTTATTACGAAACAAGAAACGAGGCAAAGCCACGAAGGCCAGGTTTTTTCCAAGCATGGACACTTGGATAACATAATTATACCCACTTGCTGTAGACTAGATGGCCGTGACCTGCATGTCGCGCCTTGGGGCGAGGCATGGACACAAAAAAAATAGATATAGTAGATGGAAAAACTTTAACGAACAAACTTTAACCGGACACACGGACGTACGGACGGACGGACGGACGTATGCCAAAATGCCGACGATATCGCGCTTTCCGCAAGCAGGTGCGACAATGATGATAAACACCCATGTGAAGTATCAAGGTAATGGGTGAAGCAGTTGCAGAGATATAGTACACGAAAAAAGTTTAACAAATAAATTCAAAGTAATTTGACCTTGACATTGCGCACAGGGGCCGCACGGTTGGGGGTTAGAATGAAAATATGGACGATGATAAACACGCATGTGAAGTTTCAAGGTAATGGGCGAAGCAGTTGCAGAGATATAGTATAACGAAAAAGTTTTAACCAAAAAATTTAACCAGACGTACGTTAAAAAGTTAACGTTGACAATGGCTAAGTCAATTACGTAGAAATAATAGGTGAAGGTAAAAAAATGGTCACATGTTGGATAGTTGTATGTGGTAGGCACCCCTTGGTTATGAAGCTGTGAAAGTTTGGTGGTCCTAGGTGGTACAGTACCAAATAAATGGACTTAAACACAAAAACTTAACATTGTAAACGCGAAAACTTAACATTGAAAATGGCTAAGTCGACTGCGCGGAAAAAATGGGTCAAGTTAAAAAAAAGTAACATGTTGGATAGTGATATGTGGTGGGCACCCCTTGATTATGAAGCTGTGAAAGTTTGGTGGTCCTAGGTGGTACAGTACCAAATAAATGGACTTAAACACGAAAACTTAACATTGAAAACGCGAAAACTTAACATTGAAAATGGCTAAGTCGACTGCGCGGAAAAAATGGGTCAAGTTAAAATAAAAGTAACATGTTGGATAGTGATATGTGGTGGGCACCCCTTGATTATGAAGCTGTGAAAGTTTGGTGGTCCTAGTTGGTACAGTACGCCGCCCGCCGGACAGGACGCCGCCCGCCGCCCGCCCGCCCGCCCGGCTTTGGCCAATCCAATAGCCTGGATTTTTTTTTAAAAAACCTGGCTAAAAACAATTTCCCCATGTTAAATCCCCATAGACACATTCACAGAGTGAAGATGTCTATGGGGATTTAACATGGGAATTTTTTTAGAATTTCAGAAATAGTGGACCGATTTTCAAAATGTAACCTTTGTTTTCTTAGTTAGATCATTTGCAAGCTATCTAACCAAGTTTCGGAGTCAATTTCCATTTTTTTTTCGTTTTTTGACTCCTCTACAGCTCCTCTACCTCCTTTCCTCCCATGTTATATTCCCAGACAAATCAATTGTTCGTAATAAAATCAATATTTGACCAAATTTTACGAAAAAAAAAGAATCTCATTCTCAAATTTTGATAAAATGTAATATTATCGAAATAAATATTAGTTTTGCATTATTTAAATGGCCATACAATTTGGGCAAGTTTCGCGAAACAGACGTACTTAGTTAGCTTAATAAAGTGACCTTGTCTCAGATGGTACTTCAGAATTCGTATTTCACAAAAGCTGTTGATATACGAGGGTTAGTCAATAAGTAGTGTACATGGTACATAACTTTAAATGTATGGCTAAACTAAACGTAGCGTACTATATTCTGTCAGGGTTGGTAGTTTCTCGTGAAAGCATGTGCCAAATTGTATTCAAGTTGGATGAGTAGTTACAACGATACTGGCCAAGTGACAGTCATAACGATAATGGTCACTACGTATGGACTTTCCCTACTCGATGAACATTGTATGAATACATTCGCAACTTGTTCTTGATGATAAACGTGCGTTTGTCGGTTAATTATAGCATTTGTGTGATAGTTTCGATGTCGTAAACATCAAGTCGAAGATAGTCCATGTTATGTTTAAGTTGGCCGCATTGCGCGAAATCCGTGAGTATTCACGTAATTCCTTTCACCGATTCATCGTTACCACTGACAACCGTTTTCTAGAGTATACTACACAAATAAAAACCCGCTTGAAACTATTTTCAAAAGCTTTATCACGAAATATGTCCAGCATTGCACACTGCTATATAAGGCTACACAAAATTAATGTTTAGATTCTCATACCCGCCCGCCCCTAATAAAACTGCCCGCCGCCAAGGGTTTTTTATTTAAAAACTAAAAATTATATATATTTTTTTACTTTTCTTTTTAATTCAAAAACATTTGGTAAAATTTACGAGAATGATGCGGTCCGCGTATTATACCGCTCCCACAGCTTTTTATCTGAATGCTTTACGGAGCGCAATACAGCAACCCCGGAACCCGCCCCCTCCAGATTTGCCACGTAACTACTTATCGTGAGCGCATCCGCGGGAAATATGAGTGCTATATTGAACAAAGCTAGCGTTTGCAATTGTAGTTATTTTTTCAATAATATTTTGTTTCTTCTTTCTTCTTTTTTTCACGTCACCAATATAGCCATAAATGTTCCGAAACAAATCTACCGTTAAATTAGGGGATAACCATGCTTTGTTTTTCGATTTGGAGCGGTATGTGGGAGGTTTTATGGTCTGTGAATCAGTTTTACGGCGACGCGTCAGCGGAGCCGTAAAACTGATTCACAGACCATAAAACCTCACACATACCGCTCCAAATCGAAAAACAAAGCATGGTTATCCCCATTCTAATGCACCTAGTGTGCTCCCCGCTTTCTATAAACGTCGTAGCATATCACGAACAGTGATCTTTTTCATTACGTCATTCAGGTTGTTGTCGTCATATCGATAACCGCCTCACACCAAATTAATTTGAAGAAATTTAACTCCGCCGAAGAATATTCCCATTTCAAATAGAGATTAACGGGACTTTTTCTAAGACATCTATACATTTATTCAACTGTAATGTTTATATTAACTATTGTATTGCTTTTGTATGTGTAGTTGCAACAGTTATTTGCTTTTATTCATTTAAAGAAATGCCAACAATTCTGCATTGGGTTCGTGTGATTTTACAAAGGAAATATCAACTTGTGTCAACAGGCCTAGGATTTCCCTGGATTTATGCCTAATCCAGGTGAATACCCATCTGCAATACAGTTTATAATGTATAGTCATGTATGTGCACATTGGAATTCGTAAAGTTATAGGCTGGTACTGGCATATTGAGTTTGCATTTGAGCACTTTATTAAATTCTTCTGCATTTGGGCGGGGGTGGGGTAATATTTTTAGGAATTTGTTGAAGGGCCACCACACTGAAGCCACGTTTGTCAGCCGTTGGTAGATTCTCTGTTCCGCTTTGGGTTGTACATGTCAATATGGCCGAATGGATAACCGAGAATGTACCGAAATTAATTTGGAAATATTTGCATTCCCCGCCGCGCTGGCCATTGTTTACAAAAGCGCGTAGGGTTTCATAAATATGTCAAGTTGTAAAACACAGGCTGGTAAAACGGAGATTTTATATGCTGTGATTTTTCATATTTTATAGGCTCTGATTTCAATTGACCAATCAGATGCGTGCTTTCTAGTTTCGGTGCATTAGAATGCTCTTTTACCAACTGTTTTGCTCCCATTTAACCCATATCTGAAACCCATGGCCTTTAAAGGGTGGGGAAATTATCTCAAACCACGTGTGCTCGTGCGATGAGAGGTAGACCTATATATATGCATATTATTATGTCTTATTTCTTCGATTTCAGTAGACTTTTTAAATGCACTGTGTCTCTATATTATGTGGCTGTGACTGCGAAATGGGGCTTGTAGGTTTTGCGACCAATGTAGATCCAGATCAGCCTGTGTATTCGCACAGTCTGATCAGGATCTGCACTGATCGCTATTCCATCAACGAAATACGCTTGTAACAAGGAATATGGATCGTTATCAGGCTACATAAGTGCGTTACTTGATCAGAAGCTGCACTGGTCACAAATCATTATGCACATACAATGATGAACACGGTGATGATGATGATGATATTGATTTTGATGCTGATGATGATGGTGGCAGTGGTGGTGGTTCATGATGACTGTGAAGCATACATTATAATTGTCATTAGACCTGAAATCTCTGTGCAAGTTCGTAAAGTTTGTATTCCAAATTAGGCAGTGTGATTAGTCGAGATTACCGCCACCCTCACAAAGAAAACAACAACATATGTCCTAATTGTGACTTTATATCTGTTAATTACGAATTCCTATTTCTTAAAGATATTTCAGCATCTGGCACCATGACGCGTCCATATGAACATAAGAACTGAGTACAAACGTTTTGCAGTGCATGCCACCCACATTCATACTCGATGTCAGACAATTTGACTGGCCGAGACTCAGTCTCGACCAATTAAACTTTCTGATTTCGCTAGTAATAGTTCACTATTGACGTGTTTTTCAGGAAGCGCAGTAGAGGGAAACCGTTTTGGAATTTGCCAGATCATAACTGGGAAGGTCATAACTGGGAACATCGGTACCCCACGGATGGGTCGCGAAGACCTTGAAGCAGTTCTTCAAGCAGTTCTTCCCATTCTCATGGAATCTCATGCTTGACGTCAAACAATTTGTTCAACTTATAGTTCCGAGTTCATACTAGGCTGTAACAAATATTGTGTTGCGGGTAACTCGACACTTCCATGAATTTGGAGACGACAATAATTATGTTATTAAAACAAACAATTCTCACGATTAGGGATGGACCACAGCTTTGAGAATTTCCATTTCCATTCCATAATCACGTGCTAAACCCTTTGACCCCCGGAAATAAACACTGTCGCCTGCTGCTATTTTATATTATGTTTTACATTTTGCATTCGGTCTCAATAAAGCATGGTTTGAAAGCACATCAGAATCATTTCCCCATATTTTTGGACGAGAAAAACAAAAATATAAGAAATAGCAGACGACAATTACGGAATTTCAACAGTGTATGTGTTAAAAACGGATATGCCAAGTTCAAGAGTTGGTATATACGAGAACAGTCGAGTAACATAACAAACATTTATTTGTTTATACCCTACCAGGATCTTCCATACGGAGCCCCGCAGGGGACGTAGAATTATTTCTTTTTTATTAATTAGTTCCCACGAAATAACAATTCCTTCCCACGAAATAAGAATTCGTTCCCTCAATTTAACAATTCGTTCCCATGGGAACGAATTGTTAATTCGTGGGAACGAATTGTTATATCGTGGGAATGAATTGTTAATTCGAGGGAACCAATTGTTAAATTGAAGGAACGAATTGTCATTTCGTGGGAACTAATTATTAATTCGATGGAACGAATTGTTGTATCGTGGGAACGAATTTTTATTTCGAGGGAACGAATTGTTAAATTGAGGGAACGAATTGTTATTTCGTGGGAACGAATTAATAAAAAAAGCCATGTCCCCTGCGGGGCTCCGTACTTCTAGACCAATTCCCGCAACATGAGTGTATGTACAAAGATTGCATGAATACTGAAACAATATCTGATAGTCTTGTTGTTGTATATGCCTTTTTTTCTGACGGCCATATTTTCTTACTTATCCACACATACGTTGTGACCGTGCGTTTGTTTGTTTGTTGGGGCTTAACGTCCTATCAACAGTTACGGTCATTTAAGGCCGGGTCAATGGGTTTAGTATTAAATCCCATACATTACCTGTACAAATGGGGGATGATGTTTGGCAAGGATCCGACTAACGGATCAACATTCGAACATATGTACACAAGTATTGACTCAAAGTTTAAGGTCACCAAGGTGAAAGGTGAATATCAATGTCACCCGAATGACTGTGGGTGGTTTGTTTGTTTGTTGGGGTTTAACGGCCTATCAACAGCTCAGGTCATTTAAGGCCGGGTCAATGGGTTTAATACTAAATCCCATATATTACCTGTATAAATGGGGGGTCTCAAAATCAGAACTGAATATTTACAATAAAAATCTATATATTCAGCCCTGAAATCAGAATAATCCTGACCTGATGCCAGGTCCTCGCCTCAGAATCATTTTGCCCCCTCCCAAAAGCAGTAGGACCAGTAATAATCTTACTACTTTTATAATGGGCAATAACCCACTTCAACTCCCAGGTAACAAAATAGCCAACTATAACAAGAATTCCGCGGAAGCGGTATCGCGCCTGCCGAGGCATTTGACCGTGAACATTACAAATAAATAAATGACCTTGACCTTGAGAATTTGGATGTGGGGGTGTGCGTAATGAAGCATCATCCGTAGACAAACATTGATGTGAAATATTATCAAAGTCTGGCAAGGGGTTAAATAGATATTGTGAAAAAACAATAACTTTAACGCATTTCTGTTACAAAACCGGTGAAGATTACAAGTAAATAAATGACCTTGACCTTCATAATTTGGATGTGGGGGTGTGCGTAATGAAGCATCATCCGTAGACAAACATTAACGTGAAATATTATCAATGTCTGGCAAGGGGTTAAACAGATATTGTGAAAAAAACAATAACTTTAACTCATTTCTATTACAAAACCGGTGAACATTAAAAGTAAATAAATGACCTTGACCTTCAGAATTTGCATGTGGGGGTGTGCGTAATGAAGCATCATCCCTAGACAAACATTGATGTGAAATATTATCAAAGTTTGGCAAGGGGTTAAAGAGATATTGTGAAAAAATTATAACTTTAATGTATTTCTGTTACAAAACCGGTGAACATTAAAAGTAAATAAATGACCTTGACCTTCAGAATTTGGATGTGGGGGTGGTCGTAGTGAAGCATCATCCCTAGACAAACATTGATGTGAAATATTATGAAAGTCTGGCAACGGGTTAAAGAGATATTGTGAAAAAACAATAACTTTGAAACGCATTTGCCTTACAAAAAAAACGCACGACGACGCGGAAGACGCAGAAGACGCGGACGACGATGATGACGGAAAAAGCGCCGACCATAGCAGGTGCGACAAAACGTACCTGAGAAGCAAACCAGGCAAATCGTGATTCGTATACGGAGGAACCCCTATCGTTAATTTACACCGTCGCGTTTGTCTGACCGACAGTGGGTGGATAGCAATCAATGTGAAAAAGCTATTGATGAAGTTTGGTTATTGACACGAAAGTCGAGGTCACCAATTAGGTGACGGTCAATGTCACCAAATTTGGACTACCGGTATGTCTGAAATGTAAGTCCCTAAAGGTTAAGGTCACCAAGGAAAAGGTCATGGTCACCCGAATGACACTGGATGGATAGCTATCAATGTGGAGAAGCTATTGATGAAGTTTGGTAATGAATTTGACTGATCACGAGATATGTGAAATTTTACTACGTTCAAAATTTACGTCCCAAATTGTTGACGACGACAACGCCGACGACTGAATTGTGACCGCTATGTCTTACTTTCAACTATCGTGGGTGAGACAAAAATTACTTGCAAAAAGCAAAACTTCAAAAAATTAGAATAACCAGACCTAGTGCCAGGTCCTCACCATACTAGTCACTTAGCCCCACTCCCCAAAAGTAATAGGATTAGTACTAATAGGTATAACCGGATTCAACTCTCACTTACCAGAAAGCCAAAAATATACATGAGGGTCAACTCAGGGATATCGGGATTCCGGTGAGGATGAAACCCATCGTTAAATTTATCCTTCACATACTCCCAATCAAACGCCCAACACCACTTTTGAGGTGTGTATTGTTGAAAGGGTTAAAATCAAAATGTCATATTGGATATATTTATTACAATCAAATACAGGGGTACATGCAGAGCTCCAGTTAAGGTGCGTAATTTGATCACCTTTGGGGGAATTTTGTTATTTTTTCACCAAAAATGGCAAGTTGGGGGTGCTTTAGAATCGTCTTATTCAGACGATTCTAAAGAACTCCAAATTTTCCATTTTTGGTGAAGAACAAAGAAAAATATCTCGAATATTTGGTAAAATTACGCATCTTAACTGGAGCTATGGGTACATGGTAAACCAGTTATGAGATCTACTCTTCTGAATAAGACAGTATGTCAATACATAATGCAAGTACAATTAATTGTCACATGAGACAAGCCATGTCATTTTGTACCTAACACGATGTTATTTTTTCAGGAAAAATATTTACGGTGATATTTTCTGTCAATGATTTCAAAAGTTGACAAAATGTTACATTTCCTCTGAACATATTGTAAATTTCTGATGTCATTTACGGAACATATAATTTTTGTCAATATGTTTCAAGAGACATCGCACATAATCTTGCGTAGAAAATAACATGGCTTGTCTCATATCTAGCATTACAATATACATGTATTAATCATATGCAATATTACTAGGTTCAATAATGTCAATCGTAAGTAATCTTCCCTTAGAACACCTTCGGGTGCATGTCGTGCCCACCGGCACAGGTGGAAGACTCGGACCTATGACGGTAATGGGATTTTTTTAATAGTCATTTTTTTTTTCGTTTCATAGGTCCGAGTCTTCCACCTGTGCCCACCGAGGCTTTGATAGTATACCGAAAAACTTTAACCAAAAAAAAAATATATTGCACTGTCCGAAAGTGGGCACGACAAAAATCTGTGAATTGGTTCATAGATTTTAAGGAATGAAAGTTTTATTTGTTTGTTGGGGTATAACGGCCTATCAGCAGCTAAGGTCATTTAAGGCCGGGTCAATGGGTTTAGTACTAAATCCTATATATTACCTGTACAAGTACATGTACAAATGGTTGTGGGGAAATCCCAAAATCATATTTACAAAATTATATATTCAGCCCTGAAATCAGAATAATCCTGATCTGATGCCAGGTCCTCGAATCACCAGAATCACTTGGCCCCTCCCAAAAGCAGTAGGATCAGTAATATTCTTAATACTTTTATAATGGGCAATAACCCAAGTTAACTCCCAGGTAACAAAAGAGCCAAAGATAAAAACGTACCCGAGGGCAAAACCAGGCAAATCGTGATTCCTATAAGGAGGAATCCTACCATTAATTTACGCCGTCGCGTGCGCACGGCAAACCACCCACAAGGAATGAAAGAGGTTACATGCATGGACTATCGCTACAAGTATATCTCATCCTGCGTATCGACGAGGAGATAACTACCAAACCCCTGCATTCAGATATATACAATGTATACTGTTATTGTTCACAGTCGATTTGATTTAAATGTACCCCATGATGAACGCAATCAGCATAGTCCCAGATCAGCCTGCGCATCCGCACAGTCTGATCAGGGCCTATGCTGATTGCGGTTCAGTCAATGAAGTATGCTTACTGCCGACAGCAAAACGATTGCATTCTAATCTGATTGTCGGAATACGCTTCACCCCTAAATACACACTCGTGCAGTATCAATTTAGATCTGTATTGCTACAGGAGTGTGCTATTAGATGTCAGGGGGCCGTTTCACTAAACTTCGTACGACTAAAATGTTCGTAAGTCCAAAATTATGAGTCTGTGACTTTGACATTAACACTGTCTTCTTGTAAACAATTATTGGATTTACATTTATATGCAGCCTATGTTCAATAAATGTAAATCTATCAATTGAAATTTCCAGACGATCCTAAATTTGCACTTACGAACATGTTAGTCCAACAAAGTTTAGTGAAACGGCCCCCGAGCTACACTGGTCACAAATCCCAAAAGCCCAGCCACAAATGTAAAACCGATATATAGATTATGAGTTAGTGTTTATTTGCTGTTGATGTTTAACGGCCTATCAACAGGTAAGGTCATTTTAGGCCGGGCCAACGGTATTCAACCTGCTGCATTGGGAGGGGGCCAATCAGAACGGAGTATTTACATAAAAAAAAATATGTATCCAGCCCTGAAATTAGAATAACCGGACCTGGTGCCAGGTTCATACCACACCAACGTCACTTGGCCCCTTCCCCTAAAATAGGTTCACGAATAATCGTAATAATCGCATAAGGGCTATAACAAGATTCAACTGTCACATACAAGAATGCCAGACGTACATGAGGGCCAAACCAAGTCTCCGTTCGGGATCCCGTTAAAGATGAATACCAATCGTTAAATTACCCATCGCATTCTCTCACCTGCCACCCACTGATATTCTTTGCATAATTCAATTCTAACTATACTATTTCAGCAAGATAACAATAATAATTCTCAAATGAACAGGTGTACTTTCCGCCAAAATGTTTACATTAGCGTTAATGAAATTGCGGAATTTGTTATGATACGAGGTCGTGTCCGACCAAAGCTAGAAGTTGTTCAAATCAGTATCTCGATGATATCCCCTATCTCGATGATTTAATACAGTCCCGAATTATATCCCAATTTGTTTAATATAAATTTCCTCGGCTATCTCGACCTTGCCCTATCTCGTATATGTTCTCTATCTCAACTAATCATTCTGTCCCCTCCGTATATAAAACGTTAAAAATCTCTTCGCTATCTCGATCACATAAACGCTTGAATAAAAAGCTTAAGTGCCTGGCTGCCAATATCGATTTGGTTGACACTAATTTTCCAAACAAATTATGAAACAAAACAAAATAAATTCACACCTACCTCAGGTTGTTTGCTTAATTAGTCTACCTAGATATATTTGATTGTTTGTCACGATTCATTAAGCATATCAAGCTGGTCATTTACGCAAGACACTGAGAGTCATTACGCCACCTTGTAATGTTGATTATCTTACTACCTTTGGTCATTAGTTAATTTGTGAGATTACTCGTGGTGTAATGGGTAAAATGATTTCATATTTTTCGCGAAAACATTCGACCATGTCACTTCATCGCTATCTCGAACCTAGTCCTATCTCGACTATATGGACGAGCTCCCTTCGACTTCGAGATACTGGTGCTCGACTGTATAGTTATACCGATGAAAGCCAAAACACGCAGAATGCCTGTGACCAGAACATCAATACATACACAGTACATACAGCCGAAACACTGCAGGCCTGTATAATCGTATTGGCAAACAGTGTAGATCCAGATGAGCCGGCTCGTGACGAGCCGTCTCATCAGGATCTGCACTTTTTGTATTAAGCAATTTTCATATTTTTGAGAACAAAAATACCCCCTTCGACATGACTATCGTATAGCAAAATAGCGAGAAATGAGTTCGCGGGACTTGGAAAATGTTTCGAGGGATCGCATTTTTCGAGGAGTTGCATTTTGAGCCATCGCATGTAAATTACATTAAACATATAGGGAAAATTATCGGGATGCTATTTCGAGCGAGCCCGTCATTACGAGCCATCGCATTTCGAGCCATCGCGATTTCACTGTAGATACTGTCGGGTCTGATTTCCAAGGAATTTAATTGAAAAAAAATCCACTTGAAATGCAGTTCATATTGTTTCCAAGTAGACACAAGGCTTTTATTACTGGAAATTATTTGGATAGAATCAGCGACAATATCAGTCATTTTCTGTGTCAAAACTGGCGGTTATCATCTATTAAAGCATGAGCGTCTAATAGTATTGTTACATGTACATACAATTACAGCCTAGCAGATATAGAAGCAATACACATCAAGCAAACTTCATGCAAATAGCACCAGCAAAAGATGAAATACACCAGCTGACAAAAAGTACCTTGAAATAATTGCGAGCACAGGAGAGACTGGGGCTGTTTCACTAAACTTTGTATGACTAAAATGTTTGTAAGTGCAAAATTATGAGAGTCTGTAAATTTCACATTAATAAAAGTGAAAGTGAAAGGGTTTAACGTCTCACCAACAGCTACGGTCATATAGAGACGCGACACATTAATAATGTTTTCTTGTAAACAATTATTGGAATTACATTTATTGATCATAGGCTGCATATGCCTGTACTGTTCACCATATACACTGGTGATGCACTCTGTGCTGGCGTAAAACGTTGTGGTTGTTGGTGTTTAATGGCCTATCAACAGCTAAGGTCATTTAAGGTCGGGCCAACGGGTTCAAATCCCACCCATATTCAACCTGCTGCATTGGGGGGGGGGGGGGGGGGGGGGGGGGGGTGGGTAAATCCAAAAAATCAAAGCAGTATATTTACATCGAAATAAATATATATTCAGCTGAAATTAGAATAACCTGACCTGGTGCCAGGTCCATACCACACCAATGTAACTTGGCCCCTTCCCTTAAAAGTAAAAGGGGTATAACCAGATTCAATTTTCACATACAAGAAAGCCAAAGAAGTACATGATGGCCAAACCAGTAGCCGATTTCATCAACATTGCAAAGTATACTTTTCTAGCAAAGTATACTTTGAGGGAGTAATCATTTATTTTTCCCGAAATGCATTATTTCATATAGAACAAACGACTGCATATATTTGATGTTTAAAAGTATGCAGACTTATTATACTGAATTTATTACATTATCACAGCCAAAATGGCTGTGAGAATGTAATAAATTCAGTATAATGAAAATTAATAAATTTATCCTAAAATTGAAAATTTCTCCCTCAAAGCATACTTTGCTAGAAAAGTATACTTTGCAATGTTGGTGAAATAGGCTACAGGTTTCTAGTGTTTCACGTCAAAATAGGTACTGGAATTCTGACATTCTCATTCAGGAGATACTGCATAAACACATTTTAGTCTAGTAACCAGCGCAATTTTTGGTTTTTGCCCCGGTTACTAAATGATAAAGAATTAATTTTTTAATAGCTTTAGGTACAGCTGAGTGGCCTCTCGTCAGGAAACCGGTGCATTTTTTGGCGTGAACCATTTTACACTACTGTCTGTTCCACGTCCTGCTGCCGACAAACATTTGGCAATTAAACACATTAAATCTTAAAAATATATAAATGTATGTAGTTTTTCATAAATAGCAAAAAAAGTCACCCTCCCCAAAAAAAATTATTTGAAGAAATTCCATAAATATTTTTTAGATTTAATGTGTGTAATAGCCAAAAGTTTGTTGGCAGAAAAACGTGGAACAGACAGTAGTGCAGAGTGCAGCACCAGTGACACAAATGGAAGCAAAACTTGGCACCTGGCAATGCTAGCAATTTACACATTAAATAATGTTTGCCCACATGTATCAAAAGGTTAAAGTAATGGGCCATGGTATATAAATACATTAAATATACCAAAAAGCATAAATAAGTGAGAAAAAAGTAGGCTAAAAAATGTCTTTACTCCCTCCTACAAGAGGGAGTAAAGAATTTTTTTTAGCTTATTTTTTTTCTCACTTATTGATATTTTCCAATGGAAATGATTCTAAAGTGCTGTGAAACCATGTTTTTATTGAGAAACAAGACAAAATATGAAACAACAGCAGATGACAATTTTCGGTTCCCTCATTCTAAGGATTAAATAAAATATACATGTAAACAGATACAATTATATATAAGCAAAAATATAACTTGCTTTCTTGAATTATATGTACAATAAATATGACCTACTACAGACAAGGTGATCGGCGGCGAGTTTTGCGAACAGAGTAGACCCAGATAAGATTGCAACAGAGTTGTCAGAAGACAACGAAGCTCGCCTGTTGGCAGCCTTCACTCAAACTTGGCACAGTTGCATAACAAAACATGAATATTATATAACTTGACCTTGGGTTCAGGGGCGTGCGGTGGACCTTGACATTGGGGTCAGTGGTGCAATGTGGGTCGTGGGTTTGCTCTAGCATAATAGCATATTAAGATGAATGCATGTATGAAATATCAATGCGCTCCCTGAAAACAGAAGTAAAACAAAATTTAACCCAACGTTAAGTTTATGAACGCACTAAGTTGGTGATTTTCTACAGCATGATAGCTATTCACATGAGAAATGCATGTATGAATGTGCCAAGTTTGTGTTCTTCACCTTGGGGAAAGAGGTGGGGGTGGGGGTGGGTCATGGATTTGCTGTATCACAATAGAGGATCATCACATGAATGCATGTATGAAATATCAAAGCGTTCCCTGTAAAGAAACAGAAGTTACACAACATTTACCCCAACGTAAAGTTTATGAACATGCTAAGTTTGTGACCTTGACCTTGGGGTGAGGGTTGGGTCGTGGGTTGTGGATTTGCTACAGCATGATAGAGGGTAATCTGAGGAATGCATGTATGAAATATCAAGGCGTTCCATGAAAGGAAACCGATGTTATAAGACATTTACCCCAACGTTAAAGTTATGAATGTGCTAAGTTTGTGGCCTTGATCCTGGGGTAAGGGGTGGGCGGTGGGTCATGGATTTGCTATAGCACGATAGAGTATCATCAGATGAATGCATGTATGAAATATCAAGGCGTTCAAGAAAGGACAGATGTTATAAGACATTTACCCCAACTAAAGTTTAGTTTATGAATGTGCTACGTTTGTGATCTTGACCTTGGGGAAAGGGGTGGGGTTGGGTCATGGATTTGCTATAGCACGATAGAGTATCATCAGATGAATGCATGTATGAAATATCAAGGCGTTCACTGTAAAGAAACAGAAGTTATAAAAAGACATTTACTCCAACGTTAAGTTTATGATGTTGATCTTGGGGAAAGGGGGGGGGGGGTGGGGTGGGGGGGGGTGTCATGGATTTGCTGTAGCACAATAGAGGATCATCAGATGAATGCATGTATGAAATATGAAAGCGTTCCTGTAACGAAACAGAAGCTACACAACATTTACCCCAACGTTAAGTTTATGAACATGCTAAGTTTGTGACCTTGACCTAGGGGTAAGGGTTGGGTGGTGAGTTGTGGATTTGCTACAGCATGATAGAGGGTCATCTGAGGAATGCATGTATGAAATATCAAGGGCGTTCCATGAAAGGAAACCGATGTTATAAGACATTTACCCCAAAGTTAAGTTTATGAATGTACTAAGTTTGTGACCTTCACCTCGGTAAGGGGTGGGCGGTGGGTCATGGATTTGTGATAGCACGATAGGGTATCATCAGATGAATGCATGTATGAAATATCAAGGCGTTCCAAGAAAGGAAACATATGTGATCTTGACCTTGGGGAAAGGGGTGGGGGTGGGTCATGGATTTGCTATAGCACGATAGAGTATCATCAGATGAATGCATGTATGAAATATCAAGGCGTTCACTGTAAAGAAACAGAAGTTATAAAAAGACATTTACCCCAACGTTAAGTTTATGAATGTGCTAAGTTTGTTACCTTGACCTTGGGATAAGGGGTGGGTCATGGATTTGCTATAGCACAATAGAGTATCATCAGATGAATGCATATATGAAATATCAAGGCGTTCCATGAAAGGAAACAGATGTTATATAAGACATTTACCCCAACGTTAAGTTTAAGAATGTGCTAAGTTTGTGACATTGACCTTGGGGTAAGGGTTGGGTAGTGAGTCGTGGATTTGCTACAGCATGATAGAGTGTCATCTGAGGAATGCATGTATGAAATATCAAGGCGTTCCATGAAAGAAAACAGATGTTTTAAGACATTTACCCCCAACGTTAGGTTTATGAATATGCTAAGTTTGTGACCTTCACCTTGGCGTAAGGGATGGGCGGTGGGTCATGGATTTGCTATAGCACGATAGAGTATCATCAGATGAATCCATGTATGAAATATAAAGGCGTTCCCTGTAAATAAACAGAGGTTACACAACATTTACCCCAACGTTAAGTTTATGAACATGCTAAGTTTGTGAACTTGACCTTGGGGTAAGGGTTGGGTGGCGGATCGTGGATTTGCTACAGCATGATAGAGGGTCATCAGATGAATGCATGTATGAAATATGAAGACATTCCCTGTAAATAAACAGAAGTTACACAACATTTACCCCAACGTTAAGTTTATGAACGTGCTAAGTTTGTGACCTTGACCCTGGGGTAAGGGTTGGCTGGTGGGTCATGGATTTGATACAGCATGATAGAGGGTCATCTGAGGAATGCATGTATGAAATATCAAGGCGTTCCTTGAAAGGAAACAGATGTTATAAGAAAATTACCCCAACGTTAAGTTTATGAATGTCCTGATGTTGTGACCTTGGGGTAAGGGTTGGGTGGTGGGTCATGCATTTGCTACAACATGATAGAGGGTCATCTGAGGAATGCATGTATGAAATAATAAGGTGTTCCATGAAAGGAAACAGAAGTTATAAGACATTTACCCCAACGTTAAGTTTGTGGACGACGCCGACGACGCCGACGACGCCGACGCCAACGACGCCGACGCTGACGACGCCGACGACTCCGAGGGTATGCCATAAGCTCTTCTGCACTTCGTGCAGGCGAGCTGAAAAATGGTCGCCAAAGGGAGATAAGTTATCGCAGAATTTTCAAAATCAATAGACTTCATCTTGCCGTGATAAACATGTATACCGAATTTGGCTACAATCGGTCAAGTATAACTTGACTTATTGATTGGACAAGGATACAGAGTGAGAAAATTAAAAATGGCGCGAAGGGGAGATAAGTATACACAATTTGTTTATGATCGGTAAAGTAGAACTCGAGTTATTGCGTGGATAAGGTTACAGTGTACGAAAATTTAAATGGCTACCAAGGGGATATGTCATCGAAAAAAATTCAAAATCAATTGGCTTCTTCGTCTTGCTGTGATGTATACATGTATACCGAACTTGGTTACAATCCGTCAAGTAGAACTCTAGTTATTGCGTGGACAAGCTGTGCACGCCCGCCCGCCGCCCGCCCGCCCATACAAGGTGAATACATAATACGTACCGTTTTTTTCAAACGGGCGTATAAAAATAAAATGTTTAAAAAATGTCATACCCATAAAGGTGTATTCCGAATGTAAGGTGTATTCCGAAGGTTTAACAATCATTTTTTTATCAGCTCTAGCTATGGCACTAGATGTTGACTTGACTGGTTTCAAACAGCTGCCAATGTGATTATAAAACGTCCCGAGCATATACTCGGTGCTCATGCTCGAAATCAGTAAGGTTTATTGGAAAATCGGTCAGATTTTTAGCACAATTTTCAAGAATGTGCTCAAAAGGTTTTATAATGAAGGGTCTCAATGGCCGACCAAGACCTGTTATCATCATATATTATTTAATATACGATATCCTAACCAGTAGTCATAGCTATAACATACCCATGTATTGTGGACACAGAATAAAAATGGCCATGATTTGATAAAAGCAGGCTTATTTGATTTCTGGGGGCCGGTTCACTAAACTTCGTACGACTACTATATTCGTCAGTGCAAAACAGGATCGTCTGGAAATTTCAATCGATGGATTTACATTTATTGAGCATAGGCTGCATAAATCTAATAATTTACAAAAAAACATTGTTAATGTGAAATTTACAGACTATCCTAATTTTGCACTTACAAACATTTTAGTTGTACATTACGCAAACATTGTATTAGCGAGCCTACCTCACCAAAACCCGGTTACCTATGTAAACAGCGGGTTTGGTGAGGTTGCCGCGCAATAGGTAATGCGGTCAAACAGACGATGCAGTGACTATTTTCAATCAATAACTTATGTTGTAAGCGATTGTAATGTGTATTTTCAATATTTATATTATTAAAATGTATCATATCGGTACCCCTTTAAGTAATATTTGTATATTATAAATGTAATGATGTTGTCATGAAGTGCATGAATATAAGTATTAATTAATCCAGTTTATATTGAGGCAAATCACACAGCCTAAAAACATAGTGCTGGAGTATAAACCATAGTATCGTATATTATTCATAAGTATATCACTATTAAACATTAATTACAATATGTATGCATATTATTAAACAGTAGATGCTACCGCTGTTTCGCTGTATGTGATATTTATAACAAAATATTTTTTTTATTCGTCCGCGTACGGATTTCTGTCACACAAAGCGCCATTTTCAGTTCATATTTTGACTGTGCATATGAACCGGACTAAGTTTAAACAACGCTCGATTCCGTCCAATTCAGATTTCTCTGCAGAATGTTCAGACTATCTACATATTAAGTAATGTTGCTAAATAAGTGTTAACGGCTGGAACATGGTTATCACTAAAGGAAGAAACCACAGTCGTATTATTGAAAAATAAGATTTACCTGAGACCTCATGGAGGCCGCCATTAATCCAGTGTAAACAATAGACCGTGTGATCCCATTTCCTGAGTAGCCCCCGCTTAGTGAAACGATGTGCTAATCATGATATTATGTTCCCCAATAATTGGAAACGGTTTGAATTTCTCGGTAAAAACTACGAAAGTCATAAAAAAATAACGATGTATATTTAATATTGAATACGCTTAAACGGTATTACTCTCTCATCGGATCGTCACTTTTCGTCGATAGCGATTTAACCTACTGATCTGGTCTTAATTTATTGTCAACTTTCAACGCCATTTACAGAATATATGGTTAATTTTGGAAATAAATAACGGCAAATTACGATGACGTCTGCTCTGAAATATCTGTCAACATGCGGACGTAATTTAAGGAAATCGATTATATTTTAAGGCTACATCTGTGACTAATTACGAATTTATATATGGTCTTTGGCTTCACCCGACACATTACACAGATCTAGTTGTAAATACACGTCGCTTTGTGTGGGAAAAAAAACCGATAATGCTTAGTTGTGTGTGACGAGGTGTTGATCTGATGACACCACACAGCTGTGACCCTTAGGCAATGTTTTGAAATTGACGTGTCGTTTTGATGTGTGCCACAACACCTCACTGTCGGAGACAACATGACAATTAACGATATACTCTCGATTATACACAGATCTATTAGACGGCTGGTTATTTAAAATAAAGAGTAGTTCAGTACACCTTCGCCGATATTGTTTTTTAGAAAATCAGTAATATTTTCCGTAAATGGTGTTGAAAAGTTGACAAAAATTCTATCACCGTATTTAGTTGTGCCGATATTGTTTTAAAAAATCAGTAATTTTTTTCCGTAAATGGTGTTGGAAATTGACAAAATATATAGCCGCATTTCTCCGATATTCGTTTAGTCACCAATATTTTCTGTAAATGGTGTTGACACAAAATGCAGCGTTCACGCGGAATTCAAATAAAATACAAAATAATAATTTAATAAATAGACGCCGATGGCTACTGTGTTTGCGGCCAGTGAATTCTGGTCGTGGTAGCCACAGGCGCAGTTCGAACAGTGTTGTGAGCAGATGGAGGACAATAATTATTTCAAATTCATAAAAAAATGTTTGCTGTCCGAAAATTAATTAATTGTGACAGACCAAAAAAAAAAAAGATTTTGGGACAGTAAAACATTATATGGTATAGACAGTATAGACAGTACCTCAAACTTAAAAAAACAGTAACAAACTGTCTGTGTATATATTACTTAAACTTAAAACATCAGTAACAAACTGTCTGTGTATATTACTTACAAGGACAGACACTTTAATTGTTGGTAAGTTTCTATCAATTTTATAGGTATATTTTTATTAAAAATCATAAAATTGTGAAAATAATTAAAAAATATTAAAATCACAAAAATAATATATATGGAGAATTTTTTTTTATACCACGTCGAGGTTTGAACCCACGACCCTTTCGGGAATCGGTAATCATTGAAGTCGGTGATCTTAACCTCACGACTGTTGCCCATTTATGACAATCACAGTTATACAGAAGTGCTATCAGTATTACGCCACCATTTGAACGTAATAATTATTAAATTATTTGCAACTCCATCTACAACAATACCGTTACAGAGATACGCTATTGAAACAACATGTATTAGTACCCATAACATAACAAAGTAATGTATCATTATATATCACAGGAGATAGCTTAAAACTATATATCCTAATCATAAACAGAACAATCCGCTTGGCTCGTATGCAAATAGTTCGCGTGATATTGATTATCTCCCTTGCCGAAAGTAGTTCAGTGATTTATTAATTCCAAATAAGACGTGTTTGCGTAATGTACGAAGCTTAGTGACATGGGCCCCAGACTAGCATAGATTACGATTCCTATGCATCGACGCTGTCCGAGTAGATTTCTCCTTGTATTTATAAAATGTGGCTGTGACTGGAGAAATGGAACTCATGGGATTTGTGGCCCGTGTAGCTCCTGATCATATAGCACACTCCTGTAGCCTGATAATGATCTATAATTCAAGCACAAAAATATTTACACAATTCCCTAACATTTGATTGGCCCGTAGTAAGTCTCTGTCCAAAATTTATATTCCAGTAAACTCCCACGCCGAACTACTTTCCGTAACCGTGAGGTGCACTTAAAATAATTCTTAAAACAAGAAACGAGGCAAAGCCACGATGGCCAGGTTTTTTCCAAGCATGGACACTTGGATAACATAATTATACCCACTTTTTGTAGACTAGATGGCCGTGGCCTGCATGTCGCGCCTTGGGGCGAGGCATGGACACTAAATAAATAGATATAGTAGATGGAAAAACTTTAACGAAAAAACTTTAACCGGACACTCGGACGTACGGACGGACGGACGGACGTTCTTACATTAGGGTACTTATGTGGCTTATCACATGTTAAATATTAGCCACATAAAACGATTTTTAGCCACATAAAACGATTTTTTAGGTGGCTAATTATAACCAACCCTATCCTTTAACAAGTCCATAACCCTGTGGGGCTAGCCACATAAGTACCCTAATGTGTGCCCGGACGGACGGACGTATGGCAAAATGCCGATGATATCGCGCTTTCCGCAAGCAGGTGCGACAATGATGATAAACACCCATGTGAAGTATCAAGGTAATGGGTGAAGCAGTTGCAGAGATATAGTACACAAAAAAACTTTAACAAATAAATTCAAAGTAATTTGACCTTGACATTGATCACAGGGGCCGCACGGTTGGGGGTTAGAATGAAAATATGGACGATGATAAACACCCATGTGAAGTTTCAAGGTAATGTGCGAAGCAGTTGCAGAGATATAGTATAACGAAAAAGTTTTAACCAAAAAATTTAACCAGACGTACGTTAAAAAGTTAACATTGCAAATGGCTATGTCAATTACGTAGAAATAATAGGTGAAGGTAAAACAATGGTCACATGTTGGATAGTTGTATGTGGTAAGCACCCCTTGGTTATGAAGCTGTGAAAGTTTGGTGGTCCTAGGTGGTACAGTACCAAAGAAATGGACTTAAACACGAAAACTTAACATTGTAAACGCGAAAACTTAACATTGAAAATGGCTAAGTCGACTGCGCGGAAAAAATGGGTCAAGTTAAAAAAAAGGTAACATGTTGGATAGTGATATGTGGTGGGCACCCCTTGATTATGAAGCTGTGAAAGTTTGGTGGTCCTAGGTGGTACAGTACCAAAGAAATGGGCTTAAACACGAAAACTTAACATTGAAAACGCGAAAACTTAACATTGAAAATGGCTAAGTCGACTGCGCGGAAAAAATGGGTGAAGTTAAAAAAAAAAGAAAAAAAAATAACATGTTGGATAGTGATATGTGGTGGGCACCCCTTGATTATGAAGCTGTGAAAGTTTAGTGGTCCTAGGTGGTACAGTAAGAAAGAAATGGACTCAAACACGAAAACTTAACATTGATTGTGGACGCCGCCCGCCGCCCACCCGCCCGCCCGCCCACCCGGCTTTCGCCAATCCAATAGCCTGGATTTTTTTTCAAAAAACCTGGCTAAAAAGTAACATGTTGGATAGTTGTATGTGGTAGGCACCCCTTGGTTATGAAGCTGTGAAAGTTTGGTGGTCCTAGGTGGTACAGTACCAAAGAAATGGACTTAAACACGAAAACTTAACATTGAAAACGAGAAAACTTAACATTGAAAATGGCTAAGTTGACTGCGCGGAAAAAATGGGTCAAGTTAAAAAAAAAAAAAAAAAAGTAACATGTTGGATAGTGATATGTGGTGGGCACCCCATGATTATGAAGCTGTGAAAGTTTGGTGGTCCTAGGTGGTACAGTACCAAAGAAATGGACTCAAACACGAAAACTTAACATTGATTGTGGACGCCGCCCGCCGCCCGCCCGCCCGCCCGCCCGCCGCGCCCTCCCGCCCGCCCGCCCGCCCGGCTTTCGCCAATCCAATAGCCTGGATTTTTTTTATTTTTTTTCTCAAAAAACCTGGCTAAAAATGGAAAATAAACACATTTTCTTGATGAATTTATTTCAAATGCTGGAATTATAAGCAATGAATGGCCTTTTTGTGTGGGGGGAATTTATCGGGAATACTTGGAAAAGTCGCGGGAATACTGGACGAAGGCCGGAAGGCCTTCGTCCAGTATTCCCGCGACTTTTCCAAGTTTATACCCCTATAAATTCCACAAAAAGGCCATTCATTCCTATAATATTGCTTGTTCAACACATGACCGGTGTTTATTGATGGAATTGCGAACAGTGCAGATCCTGATCAGACTGTGCGGATGCACATGCTGATATGGATCTACACTGGTCGCAAAACCCATAAACCCCATTTCTCCAGTCACAGCCACAAATGTAGTTTGCTAAATGAATGATTAACAGAGAAAATATTCAGTCACAATTTATGCTAGGAAACAAACATTAATATATAGTTTCACACAGCAAAGAATGTCTAATTATTTACGGTTATTAGTATGGTTGTACTTATTTATCATAATCACAATGTATTTGAATACAATTTCTTTGGGTTTCCCAAACAAATGGTGTCCGCATATTTAGGTTAATGCAGTAACATCACTATAGTCTGTTTCACGAAAGCTGCCCAAATTTTACGGCCATATAAACAGTTCAAAAACAATATTTTTTTCGATAGTATTAAATTAAAGGAAAATTTAAGAATGAGCCTTCTTTTTATTTCGTGAAATTTGGTCAAATAATGGTTTTATTACGAAAAATTGATTTCTCTGGGAATTTAACATGGGGGGAAAAGAAAGAGGTAGAGGACTTGTGGGAGGAGTTTTTTTTTGGAAATTGACTCCGAAACCTAGCTAGATAGCTTGGATATGATCTAACTAAGAAAACAAAAGTTAAATTTTGAAAATCGGTCCAGGATTACTGAAATTCTAAAAAATTTCCCCATGTTAAATCCCCAGACATCTTCACTCCAAATTTTACGGCCATATAAACAATTCAAAAACCATATTTTTTTCGATAATATTAAATTAAAGGAAAATTTAAGAATGAGCCTTCTTTTTATTTCGTTAAATTTGGTGAAATATTGATTTTATTGCGAAAACAAAATTTCCCCATGTTAAATCCCCAGACATCTTCACTCCGTGAAAATGTTTATGGGGATTTAACATGGGGAAATTTTGTTTTCGCAATAAAATCAATATTTCACCAAATTTAACGAAATAAAAAGAAGGCTCATTCTTAAATTTTCCTTTAATTTAATACATGTATTATCGAAAAAAATATGGTTTTTGAATTGTTTATATGGCCGTAAAATTTGGGCAGCTTTCATGAAAGAGACAGTAGGTATAAATGAATATATCATATAAACTTGAAACATTTCTGTTTCGTATGAGAAATTCTTGTCTTGAATAATATCGAGTCAACCCTGAATTGTGTGTATAAAAGTGGCATATAGCCATACACCTCGACGAAGAAGTTAATACACTTGTGACGTTCATCAAAATGGGTCATGTCATTGGTCAGTGTCGATTCGCAGTCCGGGCAGCGGAATGTCCATCTGGATGTAACCTGAAAATCAGAAAAGGTATTTGACGTTTATAGTCTGTTTTATCCTATAATTCCAGCACAAAAATATTTACACAATTCCTTAAAATTTGATTGGTCCGTTGCAAGTCTCCGTCCAAAATTTATATCCCAGTAAACTCCATGCCGAACTATTTTCCGTAACCGTGAGGCGCAGTTAAAATAATTCTTAAGAAAACGGAAAATAAACACATTTTCTTGATGAATTTATTTCAAATGCTGTAATTATAAGGAATGAATGGCCTTTTTGTGGAATTTATCGGGGATATAAACTTGGAAAAGTCGCAGGAATACTGGACGAGGCCTTCCGGCCTTCGTCCAGTATTCCCGCGACTTTTCCAAGTTTATACCCCGATAAATTCCACAAAAAGGCCATTAATTCCTACAATATACATCAAGGTGTATGATCACGTGGTACTAACAACAACAACATGTACTGAAATTTCCAGAATCCATCTGATTCAAAGTACGTATTCTTTTATAGTTGTGAATTTATTTATTTGTAAATAATGTGTTGAATGTGTGGCTTGTCTGACCGTCTAGTAGCAGCCACATGATTTATATTTGTGCGACTTCACGGTGTATGATCACGTGGTATAAACAACAACAAGTACTGAAACTTCCAGAATCCATCTGATTCAAAGTACGTATTCTTTTATAGTGTCCTTATTACGTAACGGATTTTGATGAAATATGGCGCATTGAACGCGTCTTGTTAAGGTGCATTTGGTGGTCTCTGTATTTTCGCCCAAACTTCTGTCGTTTTTGCGAAGAATCAATTTCCGTGTCTCCGTCTCTCGATTCTTCGCAAAAACGACATAAATCTGTGCCAAACTCCCTGGAACACCAAATGCAGCTCATAATGCAGCTCATTTTCACATTGCTGTGAGTATTTTGTACACCAACTTTTGACATAATTATACACTTATTTAATTCCTATAAAGAATAGTTTGTGCCTACTGAGTGAGCATGTACCTTTAAGGTAGTAGGTCATAGATAGATACACTTGGCTTCAATTATAATTTCATCATTAGAGTAATGTGATATATGAATACAACATATATAAATATTGTCTTGTTACTGTATACTATATGGTACATTGAGTTGCCACCTCCGCCTTCTTTGTATGTACTAGCCATCGTACAGTTTCACCACTTCGTGCATTTGTCACATACAGCAAATAATATGACAGTAAACCAAATACAATTTGTTGCAATGCATCATAGACAGATATGACAATGGCGTGCTATAAACATTATGCCAGCAGTCTATACAAAACGAGATATCTGATCATTTCTCTCATCAATTTGAAAATAAATGTTGATGTGTAAACTTTTCAATCCGATGCACAGCCTATCGTTAGTGTACACGTTACCTATAGGTAAAGCCATATTTACTCGCATAGTATGTGAGTAGACACCAGGGACAATACACTCAGGTAACTGCTTACATGTCACTGGATTTACTTTCCAAATTATCCGACCAATGATAACTACGATTACAGCGGAAAGGAATTTCTGTCAGCCAATCAAAACTAGACATTGAGAAGCATTCGTCCAATGAAAACCATACATTGAGCCTAAACCCTGGTTTAAGCTCAAACTATCAACCCTAGTCTGAGAGTCTAATCGATGGTTTGTACCGCCGAGTGCACAATAATTGCCCAAACCAGGGTTTAAGAAAACTACCGTTTGGGATCAAGATTGGCATTTTTTTCTTAAACTATGGTTTGGGTCCAAACTAGGGTTTAGGCTTTTTATTGGATTACGATCTTAAACGGCTTAAATGGCAGTTTCTGGCCAAATGCACAATAATTGCTCAAACTGGGGTTTGAGAGCCTAAACCATGGTTTAGACTCTCAAACTGGGGCTCCAGCTAGTCCATATCCGGGCTAGTGCCGTGATTAGTTCAAAATTCCATAATTACACGTCCATAAACTCAAGTCGAACGGTGAAAAGAATTCCACCGCGAATACACATACATACATGCACGAACATTATCTTCAAATGTCCGGCCTCCTACAGCTGTTATGAAAGTCCTTAGTCGAGAATCGAACATGCAGAATGTTTTCGTGGGTTTTCAAGTTTCAAGATCACGTGGTTACAACAACAACAACGTCGACCAAAGTAAGTACCGGGTATTATTTGATATTTTCCTTAATATTCAACGGATTTTGATGAAATATGGCGCTGCAAACGCGTCTTCAAGAGCTGCATTTGGTGGTCAATGGAGTTCGGCACAGACTTATGTCGTTTTAGCGAAGAATCTATTCTTCGTAAAAACGACAGAAGTTTGGGCGAAAATACAGAGATCACCAAATGCAGCTTCACAAGACGCGTTTGATGCTCCATATTTCATCAAAATCCGTTACGTAATAAGGACAATATAAAAGAATACGTACTTTGAATCAGATGGATTCTGGAAGTTTCAGTACTTGTTGTTGTTTTTAGTACCACGCGATCATACACCTTTAGTTTAGGATAGTTACAATATTGCATTCCCTTCTGACTTTATTTGGATTTAATATCGATCCGGTTTACTACTAGCAAAATCATAGATTTTCGGTAAAAAGCGCACGTACTGTTTTGAATATATTACATATTACATGTGAGCTGCCACGTAACAAAACAGACCTTACGACGTGTGGGAACAGCGGAATCCCAGATCAGACTGCACATACATCCGCGCAGTCTTGATCAGGATTCACGGTGGTTGCCAGTCAATTTAACGTCGTTGATGCCACAGGGTACGTAATTTTGCTGGGCAAACTTATTGAAAGTCCGATTAAGTGCAGAGGCGTCCCGTAACAGAGGCGACTCTCTACCAAATCTGACTTTCTGTAAGTTTTCCCACCACAACTTCCTAGAGCCTATGGTTTATGCACACAAATAATAGTTTAACAAGTCTGTTGAGTAACAGAATACAATTTACCCGCCGCCGGCATATATGTCATATACTGACTGGCCATGATAACAGAAGTAATAGTCATAGCTCGCGGATTATCTCCTCGTACATGCGGACGAACCGTGATCTAACTTATACTTAACCATCCAAGACACGTTACACGTACCTGTGATTACACCCGCTGATCTCTAACTCAGGAAGTTAACGGAGCTGTTGACTTGTTTATATGTTTATCCTTTGTGTGATTACTTTGGTTGCTTTTTAGCATTTATATTTTGAAATGCCACCAATAGTTTAGCTGATCATGTGTAGTGTTATTTTGTTCGCATCCACGGTTCGAGAGACGTTGTCGGACACATTATAGTCAATGTATCACATCACACAATTCCGCAAACAAACTGTTACATGAAAATGACACGTGGTTTGCATTTTGTTTCAGTAATCCCGTTTTGGATATGGTATGGGATGTAGCGAATGTACACGAAAAACACTTACTGTCTGTTCCACGTTTTGCTGCCAACGAACTTTGGGCAATTAAACACATTCAATCTTAAAAATATTTAAGTACTTTTTCATTAATAACAAAAAAGTCACCCTCCCCTAATTTTTTTATTTCATAAAATTCCATCAAATATTGATTTTATTGTGAACAATTGTTATATTTTTTAGATTTAATGTGTTTAATAGACAAACGTTCGTCGGCAGAAAAAAGTGGAAAACACAGTATGTCAATCTTGCCCAGATTATCATCGTGACAGTGTCAACTTGCGACCAAGCAATTGATTGTCTGAGCCTGCGCTGTAGCACAGCTCAGGCTCAGCCAATCAAATTGCTTAATTTCGAGCAAACTATGAAAGTATTTTGAAATAAAGAAACTAATGGCAAGATTAGCGCACGCTGACAGTAGTGTACATGTGCGTTAGTGTGTCCATGGTGTTGTGTTGCCTTCAAACTTTGTTTGTTTTACACCGGCTACGAGAGTGTGTTCGTTGCCACAGATGGATGCGTAAGAGTGGTCCTGGATGTGTGAGGAAACCAGAGAACCTGGAGAAAACTCACTCATTTCCTTAATGTTTTACGTCATTTACATTTCTGTCAATATGTTTCATGACAGCACATCTTCGTTGGTACAAAATCACATGGCTTGTCTCATATGACGTCACCGACTGCTCCAGTCGAGGATCGCGGATTACGCTCACCGGACAACCGCAGTGCTTTCCTTTCACCAGACACATAGTACAGTAGTCTCTTTAAACCGGACACCCCGGCACGCCAGTGTTTCGTTTAGACGGGTTTCACTGTAATTGATGTTGTTGAACCTTATATGTCACAGAAACGAATATATCACACGTGTGAAGTATTCGTGCGAATGCGTCATACATTTCGGTGAATACTGGCCGAATTCCCAATGTTGAATGTTAACCTAACCCTAGCACTTTTCATACTCTAAGGTTTATCCCTTAGGATTATCACTACCTGTGGTACTTTACACACCCCTAGGATTATTATTATTATTACTAAACTACTTTGATAGAGATTCCCTAATTTTGACTGCTAACCTTACCCTAACGCTTTCCATCCCCTAAGGCTTATCCATATTTTTTGTTAAACCTAACCCTACCTATATTACTAGACACTACCTATATTACTAGACACTACCTATATTACTAGACACATCCCTAGCATTATTATTATTACTTAGCAATTTTTGACAAGATCCGCTAATTTTGACTGCTGACCTAACCTTAATTTTGAATGTTAACCTAACCATAGCAGTTTTCATACTCTAAGGCTTATCCCTAATTTTAAATGATAACTAATCTGAGTGCTAGTCATCCTTTTATGTGTATCACACTACCTATGTGTATCACACTACCTATGTGTATCACTACCTATGTGTATCACACTACCTATGTGTATCACACTACCTATGTGTATCACACTACCTATGTATATCACTACCTATGTGTATCACTACCTATGTGTATCACACTACCTATGTGTATCACACTACCTATGTGTATCACACTACCTATGTGTATCACACTACCTATGTATATCACACTACCTATGTATATCACACTACCTATGTGTATCACACTACCTATGTGTATCACACTACCTATGTATATCACACTACCTATGTATATCACACTACCTATGTATATCACACTACCTATGTGTATCACACTACCTATGTGTATCACCCACTACCTATGTGATCACACTACCTAGTATATCACACTACCTAATGTGTATCACACTACCTATGTATATCACACTACCTATGTGTATCACACTACCTATGTGTATCACACTACCTATGTGTACTATGTGTATCACACTACCTATGTGTATCACACTACCTATGTGTATCACTACCTATGTGTATCACACTACCTATGTGTATCACTACCTATGTGTATCACACTACCTATGTGTATCACACTACCTATGTGTATCACACTACCTATGTGTATCACACTACCTATGGTACTAGATACATCCCTAGGATTATAATTACAATGTCACCACTTTGTGTATAATTGTGTATAATTTTATGTTTACAGTGTAGATCCTGATGAGCCGGCTCACTAAGTGCTATCTCAGCTGGATCTGCATTGGTTTATCTTATTATTTTTTGATGCAGGAATCAGACAACACATTCCTCTTTTCTAAATTAATCGGGATATATTTTTTATAATAATTAATATGGTTGTAAAAATAAAAAATAAAACATTTTGTAAAAAAAATTAATTAAAATATTTTTTTAAAAAAACTTTATTATTATCATTTGTTTTATTATAACATGAGGGGTGTTGATATTGTAAACTTGAAATTTGAACTATTGTATGCATTGTTATACATGTTTTTAGCCATGTTATATTGTTGTGTATACACGATAGATGCTAAATAGGTGCAAATTATGCAGTATGGTTTGTTTATTTATTCAGTATTCAATATACAGTGTGAGTTAGTTTAATTATTCAGTTTTCAATATTGAGCTAACCCTTATGCTATTCATCTCCTACTTTTGACTGTTGACATAACCCTAGTACTACTCACCCCTAAGTCCTAACTATACCTGTATTACTAGACACATTCCCTACAATTATTACTATTACTTAACATTTTTGGACAAGATACCCTAATTTTGACTGCTAACCGTACCCTAATGCTTTCAATCCCCTAAGGCTTATCGTTATTTTTAAATATTGAACCTAACCCTACCTATATTACTAGACACATCCCTAGGATTATTATTATTACTCAACAAATTTTGACAAGATCCCCTGTTTTTGAATGCAGACCTAATCACAATTTTGAATGTTAACCTAACCCTAGCACTTTTCATACTCTAAGGCTTATCCCTAATTTTGATTTTGACTGCTAACTAACCTGAGTTAGCTGTCGTCCTCTTAGGATTATCACTACCTGTGGTACTTGACACATCCCTAGGATTATTATTATCATTACTTAACTACTTTGATAGAGATTCCCTAATTTTGACTGCTAACCTTACCCTAACGCTTTCCATCCCCTAAGGCTTATCCATATTTTTAAATGTTAAACCTATCCCTACCTATATTACTAGACACTACCTATATTACTAGACACATCCCTAGGATTATTATTATTACTCAGCAATTTTTGACTAGAGCCCCTAATTTTGACTGCTGACCTAACCCTAATTTTGAATGTTCCTACTAACCCTAGCGGTTTTCATACTCTAGGGCTTATCCCTAATTTTAACTGATAACTAACCTGAGTGCTAGTCGTCCTCTTATACGTATCACTACCTATGGTACTAGATACATCCCTAGGATTATAGATTACAAAACTATTTTTGATGGAGATTCCCTAAATTTGACCGCTGACATAATCCTAATGCTTTTCATTTATCTTAACATTAGAAACATATAGTTTTGCACCTGTTTGGATTATTTACAATGTAATTGTATTATTTACAATATAATCGGTTTTATTTCTAACTTCTGGTGATTTGTAACTGATTCAGTGTGATCATGGTACATTAAAAACTTTTCACTACACCTGCATACTAATGGTAATATCTTCTTACGGTGGCGTGCAGGGTTCGTGCACGTATACAACGTTTAACACGCCATTTTTGTCTCCCAAGGACAAAACCGTATACATAATTATCTGTTATTGTTTTCAACATAATATTGCCATATATTGTGATATTGTACGATATTTCAAATTGGCTATGTTATGTGAGAAATGTCACTCCTTTACATCGGAATTTCTGACCTTTACCATGATCACAGAAGCAACAGAAGTGAAGTTTATATTATTTTGACATTATATTATTGTAACATATAATCTATGATATGAGTTAGTAACGTGATTTTTCCAGCATTTAAAACCTTATTAAATCCTAACCACATGATACAGTATGCTAATTTACAATACTACTCACCGTAATGTTGACAATACAACATGCAACTCCTGCTAACATTGTACATTTTCAAATACTAACTTCGATTGACCATATTTAACCATTATTTATTTTATCACATGGCTTTGTAACACCGTATTTACTGTTATGCCACTTTTAATCATAATATATTAACTAAATTTATCTATAATACACCCTATTATACATATTTGGAACAGTTGCGTTGCGGGTTCACATTTATGATGGTTTTATTTTGCAAATAGAAATGTAATTTCAATTATTGTGGTCAATACCTCATGTGACAAATATGATGTTGACAGCGAAGTGGTTTGGGTTGTTTTGTGCATGTGTTGTGAGTGGTTACTATGGGAACCTAATATAATGTATGCACATAGCTTGGCAATTACACTGGCTGATAATACATAATTTCTATGTTTATCATATAGCCATGCGCCTTTGATTTATTATTGAGTCACATTGCATATATGTAGACAGTTTTATGTTATAAATGAATTATAATATCAATTTTCCATAATAAAGTTGTTGGTATACAATTATTAAACACCTATTTGTTGTATTATAACCCTTTCTGTGGTCGTGTGGACAGGCTGTATTTTTCTAATAACATATTATGATTTCAATATTATTGGTAGATCAGGGAACGACTTTCCAGGGCTTGTCAAAAACTCATTGACTTGCTTTGGGTAGCGCATAGGTACTATCGCCGTATACCGGCTTAAAGTTAATATACGATTGTGCCGATGCTTGCTACGTGACACAGGTCTGGCTGAAGTCCGAGACAATTAGTTAGCCAAACAAAATAAAAACCCAACGCATGAAATGTTAACTTCTATGATAATAGTAACTAAATATAAAACATTACTGTACAAAATGTTAACCGATGGTCAGTTTCGCCTGTTCAATATGTGCATGTCCAATACACTTTACATATATAATAATGTTCCAATCATTGGGTGTTCTATTTAGATGATTAAAATGAGATCAGCTTTAGATTTTAAAAGCATATTTTATCATCAGTCAATGTATATTCCCGCACCACTCCCTTTATATTGGCATACTGGGCATACACCGGGGATTTAACCGCCGATGATGTCCCGCACTGCGGTGACATTACAGGTTCTTTAACTGTTGCTCAAAATGTGCTGCGACGTTCACCAACCAAATGGCCCTGCACAGCGGGGTATTTTACCGGGACATTTACTGGATTTAACAGCATAATTATTTAAAGCCCCTCTATTTCTCGGGGGGTGGGGGGGGGGGGCGATGCGGGTGGGGGGGTTATTTAGTACTATTTACACATATACTATGGCATCTTACAGACATGTTTTACCTTCGAATGCATGCATGCCCCTTTAAACTGTGACCTTGCGGAATGCATCATCACTAGCATAAGCTGGGTGTCATTTAAGAGTTACATATGCTTATTCGGCTTTACGTAAATATACAAATACAAAAGGCATGACCTAATGTATTTATGTAAGACCATGAAACAGGCACTCACACTATTTTTCACGGTCTTACATACCGGCTTCGTGCGATAGGAGAATGAAATATCAAGGTTAAATTAACCGACTTATTGCCTCCTTTATTTAATGCACATAGTTCGACTGTATGGCAGATATTAGTAAATTCGGAAACAAACGGGCCAAAGGTCATTAGCCTGCCATTTTTGGGCTCAAATGTCCGTGTTTGGAAGGTCCTCGACCCAATTCCTACCCTTAAATAGAAGATAATAAAAGCACTCGTATTTTTTAGAACTGGTGGAATAGTGACACTATTATATACTTATTTAATTCATACAAAGAACATGTTGTGCCTACTGAGTGGGCATGTGGGCAAGTGACCAACAACACAGACTTCTTAGAAGGGAATTATGTTTTGATCTATAATAAGTAAATTTCATCTTAAGATACGAAAAGTGCATGCTACGAAGCGTGCCGCTATTTGTACACCGATAAATCGCGCGATAGTCAAGTAGGCTTAATTTGCCATTATATGAGATATATGGCTGTGACTGGAGGAATGGGGCTAATGGGTTTTGCGACCAGTGATGTGATGTTTTGGTGTGTAACGGCATATCAACAGCTAAGGTCATTTAAGGTAGGGTCAACGGGTTGGATCCCTCATTTAACTTGTTGCATTGGGGGGATCCCAAAATCAGAACGGAATATTTACATAAAAAAATTCATATTCAGCCCTGGAATTACAATAACCTGACATGGTGACAGGTCCATACCACACCAAAGTCACTTGGCCCCTTCCTTCCCCTAAAGTAATAGGATTACGTATACTCGTATTATTCATATCCGGGGTGTAACCAGATTCAACTCTCACAAACAATAATGTCAAAGTTAATGTTGAATCCCGATCGTTAAATAGTAACGTCCGTTAACATTCTAAGTAAACATGGTTATCGCCCCTGATATCAGTGTGGACAAATTATGTCTGATATAAAATGTATAACAATGTCAATCAATACTTGGGGTAATGGTGAATGAATGTTCATTTTGCCTTTAAATTACCCATCGCATGCTCCCACCTGCCACCCACTTTGCGACCAGTGTAGATCCCGGTCAGCATGTGCATCCACAGTGTTTCGTTTAGACGGGTTTCACTGTAATTGATGTTATTGTCGTGTATGTTAGTGATTGGAAATGACAAAACTTGTTCATGCAGTGCTTCATTACGTGGAACCATCTAAACCGGACACCCTGGGAGGTATACGTGGACCTCTGGAAACAGGACACCCTGGGATCTCCCAGGGTATCCGGTTTAGAGAGTTTCCACTGTAGTAGTAATAGAGTACTGACTATACTAATAATATGTTCAGTCCAGCGTAGTAAGGGTGAACCAGTAGCCGATTTCACCAACATTGCAAAGTATACTTTTCTAGCAAAGTATACTTTGAGGGAGTACACTCCCGCCTGCGATTCTCTTACCAAGAATTGCAATCCAGCGGTCCTTGAATTGCAATTCTTCCCCTCTGGAATTGCAGTCTAATTGCGGTCCAAACGCGGTCCCGTTTTTGCGGTCATTCTTTCGCGATACCGTTTGTGCGGTCATTCTTTCGCGGTCCAGTTTGTGCGGTCATTCTTTCGCGATACCGTTTGTGCGGTCATTCTTTCGCTATTTGCGGTAAAAACTTACTGTATCATCGTATAGTACAGTTTGTTTACATTATACAAACGTACTATACGAATATTATACAAACATACGATATCCGTTCGTATATACGATATATCCGTACGGATATGGTATGAATATAAAATGGGTCCTCGTGCGGTTAAAATATGCCGATGCACCGGTTCATTTCGCATGTAAACATCCGGTTTTCATTTCGATCATCTGCCACAATTTTAATTTTTTCAAAATGAATAAATTTTCAGTTTTACAATACAGAAACAATATTTAAAACTGAGGATTGTGAAGTACTGTATCACAGTACATATACATGTGTGTTCAATATACAGTAATTCATCAGTAATTCATCACTGTACTCCGCACCACCGCCGGGGACACAAACCAATGATCCCCCACGCACACCAGCCATCTACATTTGGCGTCCTAAAAGTTCTGGTCTATATCCCACAGTGGGAACAATGTGTATCACCACCACCACCAGTTTTTGTCTATGACTACACTACACGACCACCACTTCTGTCTGTAACGCAGGATGACGTGGCCGACTGATCAAGTGCTAAACTAGTCTTGGTGCGATGACGGACTGATCAAGTGCTATGCTAGTCTTGGTGCGATGGCCGACTGATCAAGTTCTAAACTAGTCGTGGTGCGATGGCCGACTGATCTAGTACTGTACTAGTCCAGGTGCGATGGCCGACTGAGCAAGGGCTAAACTAGTCTTGGTGCGATGGCCGACTGATCAAGTTCTAAACTAGTCGTGGTGCGATGGCCGACTGATCAAGGGCTAAATTAGTCTTGGTGCGATGGCCGACTGATCAAGTTCTAAGCTAGTCGTGGTGCGATGGCCGACTGATCAAGTTCTAAACTAGTCCTAGTGCGATGGCCGACTGAGCAAGGGCAAAACTAGTCTTGGTGCGATGGCCGACTGATCAAGTTCTAAACTAGTCCTGGTGCGATGGCCGACTGATCAAGGGCTAAACTAGTCTTGGTGCGATGGCCGACTGATCAAGTTCTAAACTAGTCGTGGTGAGATGGCCGACTGATCAAGTTCTAAACTAGTCCTGGTGCGATGGCCGACTGATCGAGTGCTATACTAGTCCTGGTGCGATGGCCGACTGATCAAGTGCTAAAGTAGTCCTGGTGTGATGACCGACTGATCAAGTTCTAAACTAGTCCTGGTGTGATGGCCGACTGATCAAGTGCTAAAGTAGTACTCGGCATGGCCGCCTGATCACGTGCTATACTGGGCATGGTGAGATGGCCAACTGATCAAGTGCTATACTGGGCATGGTGCAATGGGCGACTGATCAAGTGCTATACTAGTTATGGTGCGATGGCAGACTGATCAAGTGCTATACTCGGCATGGCCGACTGATCACGAGCTATACTGGGCATGGTGAGATGGGTGCTAATCAAGCGCTATACTACACTCCCGCCTGCGATTCGCTTACCAAGAATTGCAATCCAGCGGTCCTTGAATTGCAATTCGTCCGCTCTGAAATTGCAGTCTAATTGCGGTCCAATCGCGGTCCCGTTGTTGCGGTCATTCTTTCGCGATACCGCTTGTGCGGTAATTTCTTTCGCGGTCCAGTTTGTGCGGTCATTCTTTCGCGATACCGTTTGTGCGGTCATTCTTTCGCTATTTCCGTTAAAACTTACCGTATCATCGTATAGTACAGTTTGTTTACATTATACAAACGTACTATACGAATATTATACAAAAACATACGATATCCGTTCGTATATACGATATATCCATACGGATATGGTATGAATATACAGTGGGTCATCGTGCGGTTAAAATATACCGATGCACCGGTTCATTTCGCATGTAAACATCCGGTTTTCAGCCATCTACATTTGGCGTCCTAAAAGTTCCGGTCCATATCCCACAGTGGGAACAATGTGTATCACCACCACCACCAGTTTTTGTCTATGACTACACTATACCCCCCCCCCCGACCACCACTTCTGTCTGTAACGCAGGATGACTGATCAAGTGCTATACTATTCTTGGTGCGATGGCCGACTGATCAAGTTCTAAACTAGTCCTGGTGCGATGGCCGACTGATCAAGGGCTAAACTAGTTTTGGTGCAATGGCCGACTGATCCAGTTCTAAACTAGTCGTGGTGCGATGGCCGACTGATCCAGTTCTAAACTAGTCGTGGTGCGATGGCCGACTGGTCGAGTGCTATACTAGTCTTGGTGCGATGGCCGACTGATCAAGTTCTAAACTAGTCGTGGTGCGATGGCCGACTGATCGAGTGCTATACTAGTCTTGGTGCGATGGCCGACTGATCAAGTTCTAAACTAGTCATGGTGCGATGGCCGACTAATCGAGTGCTATACTAGTCCTGGTGCGATGGCCGACTGATCAAGGGCTAAACTAGTCTCGGTGCGATGGCCGACTGATCAAGGGCTAAACTATTCCTGGTGCGATGGTCGACTGATCAAGTTCTAAACTAGTCCTGGTGTGATGGCCGATTGATCAAGTGCTATACTCGGCATGGCCGACAGATGGCCAACTGATCAAGCGCTATACTAGGCATGGTGCAATGGGCGACTGATCAAGCGCTATACTAGTTATGGTGCGATGGCAGACTGATCAAGTGCTCTACTAGTCCTGGTGCGATGGCAGACTGATCAAGTGCTATGCTCGGCATGGCCGACTGATCACGTGCTATACTGGGTGGGCATGGTGAGATGGCTAACTGCTCAAGTGCTATACTGGGCATGGTGCAATGGGCGACTAATCAAGCGCTATACTACTTATGGTGCGATGGCAGACTGATCAAGTGCTCTACTAGTCCTGGTGCGATGACCGACTGATAAAGGGCTACACTAGTCCTGGTGCGATGGCCGACTGATCAAGGGCTAAACTAGTCCTGGTGCGATGGCCGACTGATCAAGGGCTAAACTAGTCCTGGAGCGATGGCCGACTGATCAAGTTCTATACTAGTCTTGGTGCGATGGCCGACTGATCAAGGGCTACACTAGTCCTGGTGCGATGGCCGACTGATCAAGGGCTAAACTAGTCCTGGTGCGATGGCCGACTGATCAAGGTCTAAACTAGTCCTGGTGCGATGGCCGACTGATCAAGGGCTAAACTAGTCCTGGAGCGATGGCCGATTGATCTAGTTCTATACTAGTCATGGTGAGATGGCCGACTGATCAAGTGCTAAACTAGTCCTGGTGGCTGGTGCGATGGCCGACTGATCAAGTTCTAAACTAGTCCTGGAGCAATGGCCGACTGATCAAGTTCTAAACTAGTCCTGGAGCGATGGCCGACTGATCAAGTTCTAAACTAGTCCTGGTGCGATGGCCGACGATCGAGTGCTATACTTGTCCTGGTGCGATGGCCGACTGATCAAGGGCTAAACTAGTCCCGGTGCGATGGCCGACTGATCAAGTGCTATTCTAGTCCTTGTGTGATGGCCGACTGAACAAGTTCTAAGCTAGTCGTGGTGCGATGGCCGACTGATCAAGTGCTATACTAGTCCTGGTGAGATGGTAAACTGATCAAGTTTTAAACTAGTCCTGGTGCGATGGCCGACTGATCAAGTTCTAAACTAGTCCTGGGGCGATGTCCGACTGATCAAGTGCTAAACTAGTCCTGGTGTGATGGCCGACTGATCAAGTTCTAAACTAGTCCTGGTGCGATAGCCTACTGATCAATTGCTAAACTAGTCCTGGTGCGATGGCCGACTGATCAAGTGCTAAACTAGTCATGGTGCGATGGCCGACTGATCAAATCGCATGCCATAATAACTACATGGCCATGGCCTGCATGTCGTGCCCGCCGAGGCATTTGATAGTACAAACAATTTTTTTTATTGCAACAAAGCTTTAGCCCGTTGACATAAAAACGTGACGCACCCGCCGAGGCTTTGATAGTATACCCAAAAACTTTAACTAAAAAACACTTTAACCAAAAACTTTATCCTGAATGCACGCACACCAATGTGCCGACTATATCGCTCTGTCTGCAAGCGGGCCCAACAAAAACTTTATGGGAAATTTCAAAGTAATTTGACCGTGACATTGGGCACATATAAATAATAATGAAAATGTGGGTGACAAATACACCGTATGTGAAGTTTCGAGTGAATTGGTGAAGCAGTTTCAGAGATATAGTGTTCTTAAAGGTACATGCCCACTCAGTAGGAACAAAATGTTCTTTATATCAGAGACATCATCTGAGACATTTTCGGGCAAAATAAACATTAATTCACCATTTATGATTAATACACATTTTTATTATTGGCATTATTATACATTTTATATCAGACGTAAATTTCTACTTCACTGCTAACAGGGGCGATAACCATGTTTCCTTAAAATGTTACCAAGACATTACTATTTATTTTTTGATGTGCAATGATCATACTTTATAATCTGTCGAAAACATTATTTTTTCAGGGAAACACATTTAATTAGTATATGTAATTAAAAAATATCATGCCCCATTTGCCTATGAAAATAGCCTGATATCACCGCGTGTCACTATCAGTGAAATAAAAATTACTAAATGATTATATCCATATAACGGGCACTCGTAATGTTTAGAACTGGTGGAATAGTGACAAAATTATACATTTATTTAATTCCTACAAATAACTGCGAATACACATAACTTTAATTGTTGTGCCTACTGAGTGGGTATGTACCTTTAATTAGCATAAATTATTAAAAACGAGAAATGCGTCTGTCGAACGCGGATGCCACCTGCAGCATATTTGAGAAACTGTGACAAAGTGGTTAACCGAAAAGTGTGACGGACGGATGGACAGACGGAAGGACGGACGGTCCAAACACTATATGCCACCCGTTTCTTCGAAACCCGGTGGCATAAAAATATCATGCCTCATTTGAATATGAAAATAGCTTGATACCACTGCTAGTCATTATCAGTAAAATAAATATTACTAGTACTAAATGATTATATATGGATAGCGGGCACACATAATTTTTAGAACTGGTGGAATAGTGACACAATTATACACTTATTTAATTGCTATAAAGAACAGTTTGTGCCTACTGAGTGGGCATGTACCTTTAAAAACTTTAACCTTAAATCAAAAAAAAATAACCAGACGCACGAAGTGACGTACATATGGATGTACGTACGTATGTAGGCGAATGTGACAACTATATCGCACTGTCCACATGCAGGCATGTCAAAAACTTTCAGGTAAATTTCAAAGTAATTTGACCTTGATATTGGGCACAGGGGTTGCAGGGGTTGAGCATAGAATGAAAATATGGATGATGATAAACACACATGTGAAGCTTAGAGTGAATTGGCGAAGCTGTTTCTGAGATATATTGTTCTTAAAAACTTTAACCTACGGTAAATAAAAACCAGATGGCCATGGCCTGCATGTTGAGCCCACCGAGGCATTTGATGGTGTCGGAGTATATTTATTTGAAGTTTGAATTAATGTATGTAAAAGCTTTAACGCAAATTTGAAAGTCATTTTACCTTGATCTTGGGACTGGTGTCGCATGCGTGGGCTATAATATGAAAATATGATGATAATAAAGAATTATCGAAGTTTGAAGCAAATCTGGGTAAGTGTTGTGGAGATATTAAGGTATGCAAAAACTTTAACACAAATTTCAAAGTCATTTGACCTGGACCTTGGGGCACAGGTGCCGCATGAGTGGGACACAGAATGAATATATGGATGATGACTAATAAGCATTTGATGTTTCAAGTCAATGTGACTTAGGATATGGTATAAAAATCATACACCGATTCGGACGGACTGACGCACGGACGTCATTGTGATCACTAAGTCTCGCTTTCCGCAAGCAGGCTCGGCAAAAAAACTACAGATGGACGTCAATGCGCAGACTATATCGCACTGTCCGCAGGCGGTTGCGACAACAATTGTCCAACCCCTTTGTAAAGGTGCAAGTCCACTCAGTAGGCTAAAAATGCTCTTTATGGGAATTAAATAAGTGTATAATTGTCACTATTCCACTAGTTATAAACATTACGAGTGCCCGCTATACAGATATAATAATTTGGTAATATTTATAGTGACGCGCGGTGGTATCGGTATTTTCATGTGCAAATGGGGCATGTTATTTTATAATTATTTATACTATTAAATTAAATGCATCAACTGAAATCTTTTTTTACAGATCATAAAGTATGATCATTGCACATCAAAAAATAAATACAGAGAATAAATAGTAATGTCCGTTAACATTTTAAGGAAACACGGTTATCGTCTCAGATATCAATGTGGAAATTTTCTTCTGATATAAAATGTATAATAATGCCAAACAATACGTGGGTAATGGTAAATGATTGTTCATTACGCAAACACGTCTTATTTGGAATTAATAAATCACTGAACTACTTTCGGCAAGGGAGATAATCAATATCATGCGAACTATTTTCATACGAGCCAAGCGGATTGTTCTGTTTATGATTAGTATATATAGTTTTAAGCTATCTCCTGTGATATATAATGATACATTACTTTGTTATGTTATGGGTACTAATACATGTTATTTCAATAGCGTATCTCTGTAACGGTATTGTTGTAGATGGAGTTGCAAATAATTTAATAATTATTACGTTCAAATGGTGGCGTAATACTGATAGCACTTCTGTATAACTGTGATTGTCGTAAATGTCGTGAGGTTAAGGTCGCCGTCTTCAATGATTTAATTACCGATTCCCGGAAGGGTCGGTGGTTCAAACCTCGACGTGGTATAAAAAATATTTCTCCATATATATTATTTTTGTGATTTTAATATTTTTTAATATTTTCACAATTTTATGATTTTAATAAAAATACCTATAAATTGATAGAAACTTACCAACAATTAAAGTGTCTGTCTTTAAGTAATATATACACAGACAGTTTGTTACTGATTTTTTAAGTTTAAGTAATATATACACAGACAGTTTGTTACTGTTTTTTTAAGTTTGAGGTACTGTCTATACTGTCATACCATATAAGTGTTTTACTGTCACAAAATCTATTTTTTTGGGCTGTCACAATTAATTAATTTTCGGACAGCAAACATTTTTTTATGAATTTGAAATAATTATTGTCCTCCATCTGCTCACAACACTGTTCGAACTGCGCCTGTGGCTACCACGACCAGAATTCACTGGCCGCAAACACAGTAGCCATCGGCGTCTATTTATTAAATTATTATTTTGTATTTTATTTGAATTCCGCGTGAACGCTGCATTTTGTGTCAACACCATTTACAGAAAATATTGGTGATTTTCTAAACGAATATCGGAGAAATGCGGCTATATATTTTGTCAATTTTCAACACCATTTACGGAAAAAAATTACTGATTTTTTAAAACAATATCGGCACAACTAAATACGGTGATAGAATTTTTGTCAACTTTTCAACACCATTTCAGGAAAATATTACTGATTTTCTAAAAACAATATCGGCGAAGGTGTACTGAACTACTCTTTATTTTAAATAACCAGCCGTCTAATAGATCTGTGTATAATCGAGAGTATATTGTTAATTGTCATGTTGTCTCCGACAGTGAGGTGTTGCGGCACACATCAGACGTCAATTTCAAAAAATTTGCCTACATTGCCTAAGGGTCACAGCTGTGTGGTGTCATCAGATCAACACCTCGTCACACACAACTACGCATTATCGATTTTTTTTTCCCCACACAAAGCGACGTGTATTTACAACTAGATCTGTTGTAATGTGTCGGGTGTAGCCAAAGACCATACATAAATTCGTAATTAGTCACAGATGTAGCCTTAAAATATAATCGATTTCCTTAAATTACGTCCGCATGTTGACAGATATTTCAGAGCAGACGTCATCGTAATTTGCCGTTATTTATTTCCAAAAAATAGCCATATATTCTGTAAATGGCGTTGAAAGTTGACAATAAATTAAGACCAGATCAGTACGTTAAAATCGCTATCGACGACAACTGACGATCCGATGAGAGAGTAATACCGTTTTTAAGCGTATCCAATGTTAAATATACATCGTTATTTTTTTATGACTTTCGTAGTTTTTACCGAGAAATTCAAACCGTTTCCAATTATTGGGGAAACATAATATCATGATTAGCACATCGTTTCACTAAGCGGGGGCTACTCAGGAAATGGGATCACACGGTCTATTGTTTACACTGGATTAATGGCGGCCTCCATGAGGTCTCAGGTAAATCTTATTTTTTCAATAATACGACTGTGGTTTCTTCCTTTTAGTGATAACCATGTTCCAGCCGTTAACACTTATTTAGCAACATTACTTAATATGTAGTTAGTCTGAACATTCTGCAGAGAAATCTGAATTGGATGGAATCGAGCGTTGTTTAAACTTAGTCCGGTTCATATGCACAGGTCAAAATATGAACTGAAAATGGCGCTTTGTGTGACAGAAATCCGTACGCGGACGAATACAAAAATATTTTGTTTATTATAAATATCACATACAGCGAAACAGCGGTAGCATCTACTGTTTTAATAATATGCATACATATTGTAATTAATGTTTAATAGTGATATACTTATGAATAATATACGATACTCTGGTTTATACTCCAGCACTATGTTTTTAGGCTGTGTGATTTGCCTCAATATAAACTGGATTAATTAATACTTATATTCATGCGCTTCATGACAACATCATTACATTTAAAATATACAAATATTACTTAAAGGGGTACCGATATGATACATTTTAATAATATAAATATTGAAAATACACATTACTATCGCTTACAACATAAGTTATAGATCGAAAATAGTCACTGCATCGTGACCTATTTGACCGCATTACCTATTGCGCGGCAACCTTATCAAACCCCCTGTTTACATAGGTAACCGGGGGTTTGGTGAGGTTGGCTCGCTAATACAATGTTTGCGTAATGTTTATCTGGCCAGAAAATGTCTCCGATGATGTCTCTGACATAAAGAACATTTTGTGCCTACTGAGTGGGCATGTACCTTTAACGCTAGCTCCGCCCTGTCCAGTGAGACCGATGCATGTGTTAAGTTTCATAAAAAATATTGCAAAGGGTGTTCGCGTTATGCTCCGGACAATCAGTGCGCGAAAAAACAAAGGAGATAACTAAACTAGAAAATGTGTTCATAGAACACGGATACCCCACATATCGCTTTGATAGTAAAGAAGGCAAAATTCCAGTGTCCAAAAGGGAGAGATAATCCATGACACGGGGTTCGAATCAAAAATCGAAATAAACTTTCCGCATCTACTCATCATAAGGAAGCTACATATCAAATTTCAGTGCTGTAGCTATTACAAAAGTTTTACGAGTTACAAGGCAACATTTTCAAATTCTAATTCAAAAAGGGGGAGATAATCCATGACTCGGGGGTCGAATGAAAATAAACTTTGCAAATCTACTCATCATAAGGACATACCAAGTTTCAGGTGTGTAGCTATTAGGGTTTAAAAGTTTTACGAGCTACAAGACAAAATTGGAAAATTCTAACTTGAAAAGGGGGAGATAATCCATAACCATGGGGTCGAATCAAACATGCATGTACCAAGTTTCAGGTATGTAGCTATTACGGTTTAAAAGTTTTACGAGTTACTAGGTTGGTGACGGACGGAAGAACGGACAAGGTACTAAATGCCCCCTCCACTATCGTGGTGAGGCAAAAGTTGTCATATACAAGTAACTTACCTTAATTCATCAGTTACACATCAGACGATGAATGAACTTTAATTCTGGTGTAGAATATTAAAGTTATTCATTATATTCAATAGTGCTGCTTTGACATGACGTGAAATTAAAACATGCATGACATAATCTGGAAGAAAAACCACAGACCAAGCACGCATATTCAGAATCACGTCTGTCGGTTCTTATCCAGCTCCGATTTCTGTCACCTGTCCTCAAAATCCAGAATCCAACATTGTCGCAAATGTAATCCTCTATGTTGGTGTACGTTATAACAAAATGTCACTTAGTATATTATCCAATCCATTGTAATCTCTTGTTTCTCTAAATAAATGCGTCCAACAATCCCTGTAGCTGTTATCGTAATAAAAAATGTTAAAGGTTCCGTCAGCGCCTCACGTATTGATCTTAATATCCACTATTTTGATTCCAAGTACCAGAATAATGATGTTTCCATGCGCCGTCGTAGTGTTATCTGTCAGATTCCGTTGTTTATTTGATCAAATTGATGGACAAATTTGTGTCCGCTAATGTCGCCAAGAGCATAATCTGTGACATTGACTGTAATAATTTGTCATAACTTCTAGCTTGTGAATTTTTGGTTGAATGAAGTGATCACTATGGTGAATAAGTGTGTATTTGTGCCCGGTTTGCTCAGCAGGTAGAGCGATGGTGTGGTAAACCAGAGATCCCCGGTTCGATTCCGGGCTGGTGCACATCCTTTCTCACCCTGTGACATTTAGCGCCCAACGTAGTTGCGGGAAGTAACTCTGCAGAATACTCCCGCATCGTCCGTACCGAGAGTTTATAATGGTGCTCTCCGTAGGTTTCCCCTGCAAAGTACCAAATCACATCTGATTTGCACTTCAACTGTTAATTGCGACATATTTTCTGTATTTTTCAATTGAAAGAAATGTCAGTATTATACTTCATTTCTAGTGTGTGTAATAAGTACAGAAAAATATGTCACAATTAACAGCTTAAAGCGCGAATGAGATCCGATTCGGTACTCTGCAGGAAAAAACCTATGGAGCACCGGAACTCTGGGTACGGACGATAATTGAGTATTCTGTTGCCCAACAAAGGACCGCGACTGATAAATACTCCCAAAATTGTACCCAAACATATGGAATTCGGAGACAAAAATTAAACATAGAATTCGAGGACGAATTTCAATTTGGCGGAGAAGAATGTCACAGTACGCAACCGACCATGGGGCTGAAGTGTGTATGATATGTGCCTTGTTAGCTTGCTCGGTAGAGCCATGGGCATGGTACGGTAAACATGAGGTCCCTGGTTCGATTCCGGGCCGTTATTTATCTTTCTCACTCTGTGACACAAGTAAACCGTTTTATTTTAAAGAAATGACTATCACCGGAATAAATATTATCTTCACAAAATTTGAATCGGGCCAATAGAAATCCACAGCCAGAACAGAACGTTTGAAGTAATGGAAATCTAATTCCAAAATAAATTTTTAATATTTTTTTTATGATCAGGTTTCGAAAATTAAAATATGCTTTTCTTTTAAAATTATTATCAATATGTTCACCATGTTATTATGGTTAATATGCAATTCACAGTCTCCTTGCAGCTTGAAATTGAAAGACATTATGAAAAGTTGTGTTGATCTCAGAAATTGTCATGTCGACTAGAGAATCGCGTCGAAATAATGTCAACATAATAGGAAAACGTAATTTTATACCGACGAAAAAGTAAACAAAACGCAAAATTGATTCTTTGTTTTGCTATATTATACCGTAGACCACACATTATCATTTGATTTTATATGAAAATAAATATATTGTCAGTATGGTGGTGTCTATTAATGTGTTCTTGATATTCGGAACGGCAGTGAGTGAGTGACGACATTTTGTTTTGTCCAAGAAATTGTCAAGGTCAATGTTTCACTGTTTGTCTCGCAATAACCCGACGATTTATATTTGCGCACCAAAAAAACAGATCACAAATACCGCTGACTTTCTAGTCACTTTGAATTAGATAGATGGCATAAAATTTTGGATTGGAACACGGATACGTTTGTCAACTATTTAGATTTTATTGCTGCATTGGTTAAGCAGAGCAGTCCGCTGGCTTTACCGCAGAGCGCAGCGTAAAGCGGTCATTCTTTCGCAGTTTACAGAAAAAAAGGAGCGTAAATTGCAATTAAAAGCGGAGCGCAGCGCTAACTGCGCTACAAGTATTGCAAGTCCGCAGCCAACTCTTTGGACCGCAGTCACATGATTGCAGTCCGATTGCGGTCCAATTGCAATTAATGGGAACGCGAATTGCAATCCTGCGCTCCAGGAATTGCAATTCGCCTGGTAAGAGAACCGCAGGCCACTCTGTAATCATTTATTTTTCCTGAAATGTATTATTTCATATAGAACTAACGACTGCATATATTTGATGATTAAAAGTATGCAGTATTATTATACTGAATTTATTACATTATCACAGCCAAAATGCCTGTGATAATGTAATAAATTCAGTATAATCAAAATTAATAGTTCTCCCTCAAAGTATACTTTGCTAGACACAAGTATACTTTGCAATGTTGGTGAAATAGGCTACAGGACTGAAGGTTGTTACTGTAACTTCAATGCTGAATGTATGGTTCTCCCCCAACCCCACCCCACATCCGCCTTCATACATCAGCAGTCCCGTACTTCAACTTTGCTGTTGAACTGCCGTAAGACACCAAGCAACCAGTGATTTAAAAATCTATGTTCAAAATGTGAATTATCTAATTTCCATCTGAAAACAAAAACACTCTAAGTTATATATAATATTATAGGAATGAATGGCCTTTTTGTGGAATTTATCGGGGTATAAACTTGGAAAAGCCACTTTCACAATTGGCGATAAAATAAACAATTGGCGATAAAAAATTACAATTGGGGGCGATAAAAAATACTTTTTCGATATTTTTTTTTTTCGAAAATTGTAATTTTTTTTTTTTTTTATCCTATTGGTTACTATAGGAATGAATGGCCTTTTTGTGGAATTTATCGGGGTATAAACTTGGAAAAGTCGCGGGAATACTGGACGAAGGCCGGAAGGCCTCGTCCATTATTCCCGCGACTTTTCCAAGTTTATTTCCCCGATAAATTCAACAAAAAGGCCATTCATTCCTTATAATTCCAGCATTTGAAACAAATTCATCAAGAAAATGTGTTTATTTTCTGTTTTCTTAAGCTGCGCCTCACGGCTACGGAAAGTAGTTCGGCATGGGAGTTTACAGGGATATAAATTTTAGACAGAGACTTGCTACGGGCCAATCAAATGTTAGGGAATGATTGTGTAAATACTTTTGTGCTGGAATTATTGGTGATTGTATTATGTTTATTATTTTAGTCTGATTTCTGGCTACCAGCAGGCATCATTGTCATCCAACAGCTCTCACTGGTGCTGCACTCCGCGCCGGCGTAAAATGTTTCACGTCGAAAATGCACCTGATTTCTGACAAGATGTTACTCAGCTGTACTTAGAGTTATCGCATACACGCAAGTTTCATCTAGTAACCGGCCCAAATTTCTTGCGCCGGTTACTCTAGACGAAAATGTGTTTATGCAGTATCTTCATCATGTAGCTGAATGTGAATTCGTCAGGAATCCGGCACCTATTTCGATATGAAACATTTTACGTTGGCACGGAATGAAGCACCAGTGGTTCTTGTAACAGGCGGCATTGGCTGCACCACGGATGACGCATGCCTGGGCGACAATAAAACCCGCACCGTATCCTGTATCCTGCTGTGTGAATGCATCAGTTCGCCAACATTGGCCCTCGGGCAGAAACCACTTATATCCAGCTTATCGCCTGTTGCACATCTCTCGTTTACTTGTTTAATGGCGACAAACCCACGGCCTGTAAAACATGTTGCAAATTGAATATGTTGCAAATTATTCTAAATGCTCAAACGCAGCTATTTGTGTTGCCTACATACATGTACACAACCTTGTTAATCTTGCCCAGATGTCAACGTTTCTGAACATTTATTGGCAATGCCAACTCAGAATCAAGCAGTTTGATTGGCTGAGACTGAGTCTCGTCTAATCAATCTGTTTGATTACAGGCAAAATATTCAGGTAAATCTGAATGAAAAAAAACAGTTTGATTCGCTGAGCCTGAGCTGTAACACAGCTCAGACTCGGCTAATCAAGCTGTTTGATTACAGGCAAAATATTCAGGTATTTCTAAATAAAAAGAAACACATATTGGCAAGATTAGCGCAGGTGGTGGTGAATCGATCAATTCACATTTCCGTTCTCGATTGTGACTATAATGATTCTATACTTTCATTTCAATATGCAGAGTGGTGTTCAAATTGTTGATTTAAGTCATCAACCACTTAGAGATAACTCACACGACGTAAAAGTATTATATTACGTGCAAGAAAGATAGCTCTTGATTTCGTACTTTAGAATTATCCCCCTTTGACGATTTATTTACCAACCTTCCACAAATTATTAATGGAATGGCCCATTCGACGTATTGCGTTTACATCCCGATACAATACATTAGAGCCACGTGACGTCGCGCGATGTTGTTGATTGGTACGCTATTGACCGGCAACGTCGCTGTTCCAGGAATTACGACAACGTGACGTAAAACAAGATTATTCTTATATTTAGTTATTTACATTTTTGAAACTACATATCAGAAAATGCAGTGTAAATATAAGCAATACAATCATGGGCTGTTGCGTTTACTACTGCGCGTACACTACATTTCGTCGGTTTAAATTTGCGAGGAGAGTCCTTCGGACTACACGTACTATAAGCATAGCTACTGTATTGTAACCCCAGTAAACGAAATTGTCCATGGTTTTATTACATAATCAAAACGATCTAAGGACATGGATGGTGACAACCGTTCTCTACACAACCGCTTGCGTTATCTTGCCCAGACTGTCAATGTTTCTGAGCATCTATTGCCAATGCCAATTCGCAATCAAGCAACTTGATTGTGTGAGCCTGAGCTGTAACACAGCTCAGGCTCAGACAATCAAGTTGCTTGATTTCAAGCACAGTATTCAAGTACAAATAAAGAAATATGTAACTAGCCGTCTCATCAAGATCTGCACCAGTTGTGGATATTTTGTTTAGTTTTACTAAATGATCCATTTTCCATAGTCCATATCAGTCACTTAGGTTTGAAGGTTAAACTATTTCCTCTCGCGTGTCGTTAATTGCATACATGACCGTACACCGCTAATCGTTACGGTATTGTGCACGTTTGTTCTTTGTTGAATAGCTTTCGAGTATCACTGTAGGTAGCCTAATAAGGAAGGGTCTCATTATAGTATCAAACTTTGTTGGTGTTCTTAGTTTGGAATCCTGGGTACATAATTCTATGCTGTTTACTATTTTTCGCTAGACACATCATTTTTCGCTAGACACATCAGTAATATTTCGCCAAACGATATCGTGCTATATGTACGCTCGGATCTGTGGCTACATTGGTTATTTGCCACCCCACCCCCACCCCCTCCCCCATCCCCATCCACCCCCCCCCCCCCGTAAACAAAGCCTTTATGGTAACGGGACACATTTGTGACACACCATATGAAATATATTTACGGAAACGTGATATTTTCTGTAAATTAAGTCCTATTCTGCATTTGCTATGAAAAGTTCATCCTCTTACGACGTACTTTACTACGGAGCCCCTCAGGGGACGTAGAATTCTGTTTTATTAATTCGTTCCCACGAAATAACAAATCGTTCCCTCAATTTAACAATTCGTTCCCACGAATTAACAATTCGTTCCCTCGAACAAATTATTATTGGGAACGTATTGTTATTTCGTGGGAACGAATTTATGAAAAGAAATCCATGTCCCCTGCGGGGCTCCGTAATTTACAGAAATTATCGTAAATTTTGTAAATATTTTTCATGAGATATCGCACATTCTTAGGTACAAAATCCCGTGGCGTGTCTTCTATGGTGAATGCGTGGGAAGATCGCAGTTCCGGGTTCTATGAGTTAATGGATATTGAGACCTATCGTACCAGCGAGCCTGCAGCTAACATAATAAGAATAAAAACAACAACAGATTGGTAGTTGATAAAGACAGAGAAATGCGGCTCGTCTTGCTGCAACAAATGCGGACCATGACATGAACAGCGTGAACTACTAATAATGAAGTTCCTTAGCCCCAGAAATGGACATGATCGTGACAGGCAAATTTAGTAATTATTTTTCAGGCAAAAACTATTATTATTTGGAGGGGGCTATCCGATTTGAAAGGTTAAGGTCAATGTCAGCTCAATGTCAATAAGAGAGAGAGAGAGAGAGAGAGAGAGAGAGAGAGAGAGAGAGAGAGAGAGAGAGTGTGTGTGTGTGTGTATGTGCGTGTGTGCGTGTGCGTGTGCGTGTGTGCCGGACACACTGGAGGTCACCTCATGTTATCAGATTTAGAGAAAGTTCCACGGATCCTCTGGCATTCATGCACCCCAAGACATACAAAACTCCCGTACCGTCCCGCTACTGCCCACCACTACCTTCCCTAGAAACTAATATTGAATTCTACATTCAATTTCCTC